>WEKY01041048.1:14900-31517 GCA_013390045.1 Picathartes gymnocephalus
CTGCCCCTGCCCCTGCCCCTGCCCCGGCCGCCGCCGCTCACCTGCAGCGCGCAGTCGGCGGTGTCTCCCCGCGACATGGCGGAGATGTCTCGCCGCCGGCGAGCCTCGGGACGGAGCCTCGGGAAAGAGCCTCGGACGAGAACCTCGGGAAAAACCCCCGGCAGAGAGGCCCGGGAAGGCGCCCCGGGCTGGGCCGGGCCCGGCTGCGCCGCCCGGCTGGGTCCGCCCGTCTCCCGGCAACGGCCGCCCCGGCGACGGCCTTCATTAGTCGGGAATCGCCTCATGTCCCCGCAGCGCCACTTCCTCAGCCGGGCCAAAGCTGCGCTGCCAAGATTTGTTATGTATGCCCGTGCCCTGCCAGGATTTATTATCGATGCCCATACCCTGCAGATAACCCTGTTCCCGCAAGGAGCACAACCGTACATCCATGACGCGCGTACCAGGGCTGACACACATTCGTCAAGCCCGCGCTTGCTGTAAGGTAATTGTCCAAAACCTTCCCACTTGGGACGTGAGTGCTTTCCATAAGAAACAGACTCATTTTAGTGCTTTCTGGAATACAGATCTCATAGCACTCGTGTTTTAATTTAAATAACATTTTAGACATGAAGAGATTATAGAGGCATAGAAGTAAATCGCCTGGTGCTTGCACCTCCTAATACTCCAGGTTTTATTTCCCCAAAGGGTGGTTGTGCGACCCACCTGACGAGCACCAGCCCCCAAGTGACCAGAGACTTTGCCAAGCAGAACAGGTCCCTGCAGAGCTGGTGTCCTAGAGGTCATCTGTCCACTGTATGGGCCACAATGAAGGCTCCTGAATCCCAAGGTACTCTGGGAATACCAATTTCATGCATCAAAGGAAATCTGTCCGCTTCAGGACCTTTTACAGATACAGACATTTCTATTCTTTCTCCAGTTTAAATGCTTCTGATCTCACCTTTCTAAAATAAGACTAGTGCTCCAGTTGTCTTAGTGATAACAAAGAACTTCTGACAGGTTCTCTGTACTGGTGTTATATTTATATATATTAGTCTTCCCCAAAATGCATTGCATTTTTGTAAGTTGTGCAGAAGAAAATCTCTCTGACAGAAACAGGGAGAGAATATGTAGGACAGAGCCCAGAGCCTTAGGACTTGTTTTCCTCTTGTTTATTTATGTAGAGTTATATTTTAAAAGCAGTGCAGTTATGCAAAGGCCACAACACACCTGGGGGGAAAGAGGCTCTAAGTTCTAACAAGTAACGTTGGATTTAAACGAACAATTATTTGCCAGTGCTTAACTGATATTTAGGTATCATCTGTAAGCAGCCCCTTGCTTTGTTTACCTATATTTATTTATGGCCAAATAATGCTTGATCTGCTGACTAATGATGGCATTTGTTGAGCATTATGCTTGATGCACAATTTTTTTTCTATATTTTATTCACAAGTGAAAGCCTTAAATTTGAATCTGTGCTATTCCATCTCTCTGTGAAAGGTGAAATTGGACATACTTGTTAAGAATTCAAAAAGGAAGAAAGAAATGCA
Organism: Picathartes gymnocephalus; assembly: GCA_013390045.1. Classification (NCBI taxonomy): domain Eukaryota; kingdom Metazoa; phylum Chordata; class Aves; order Passeriformes; family Picathartidae; genus Picathartes; species Picathartes gymnocephalus. Next base: position 16,427 of record WEKY01041048.1, read on the forward strand.
TATATGCTTTCTCTAATAATGTTAGTGATTGCTGTTGAGAGCTAAATTATGTCCCTGTTACAAACCACTGAGATGCACATTTTAATAAATTCCAAAAGGTGGCAGCAAAATATGCTAAAATTGAAAAATTGCTTCTTTTTTCCAAATGCCCACTTTATTCTAGCTTCTTTTATATTACTGCTGATGTTTATGGGATTTTTTGAGAGACACTGTATTCGTTTAACCTTGCATATACTGTAGAGAAAGAATATTTGGTTTAAATTATTGTGTTATTTACATGAGTCAGACAACAGTTCCTCATATCACCTGTATTATTAAATATTCAATGCACTGAGTTGGTTGGATGTGGGAAAAAAAATATCAATATTGTCAGCACTGAAGAACTCAAAATGTGTGAAGATGTTTTTGTCAAAACACATGAACATCAGGTCTGCATCTTCTAGTCTTACCTGAGGCAAAAATCCTATCAAGACCCACTGAGGTGGATGGGACTTAAGCCTAAATACGAATCTAGTGCTCTGGGTATAAGAGGCTTACTTAAACCCCCTCCTCTACACAACAACAAAAACAACAAAAACCCACAAAAAACCCCCAAAACCCCAAAAAACTCCAAAAAGTAAAAGAAAAACAATAACAACAATAACAACAACAAAAGACCAAAAAAAAAAAAAAAACAAAAAACCACCAAACCCCGAAAAACAAAAAAAAAACCCACCTCCCAAAAACTGAAAAAACCCCCCAAAAAACTACCAAAACCATAAAGAAGTCTCAAAAAACCAAAACCCCAAACATGGAGGTTTATTGAGGACAAAAAGCAGAAGATTTTATGGTATTAAAATGAACATTAACATCTGCTTTTTAATTAGTAACTGATTACTATATCACAAGTGTAAACTGTACAACTTTCTCTCTTGAACAGACATAAATCATTGAGAATAAGGCTCTAAATGATCGCAGCAATTATATTAATTTGGATAAAATAAACTTAGAGGTAACATTTTATTCTGCTGACCTCTTTTGTAAGTGTCTGCCATGCCCAGAGCCTTAAAAAAAGCACTTTTTAAAACAAGCATCACGATGCAGTGTGATTACCATCTGCAGGGATGATGTTATATTCAGAAAGCAGTCATGCATGATGAGATTTTTGGATGGCTAGCTTATATGCATATAAACAACTTCCATAAGTGGTTTATTTTATCAATGTATCTAGAGTTTGTAGGGCAGGATTTGGGATTTCTTCTGAACAAATGACACATAGATTTAAAATTCTAAAATCATATATAATGTCACCTCAAGTCAAAATATATTAAACCCCTTCCTGGAGAGAAATGTTGTTCTGCTTGCTTTGGTATTCCTTCCCAAAGTCAAAAGTTACACTTGAAAGGAAATTTAATGCCATGACAAAATCTCTGAGTTGGTGTACATTCCTGTAAGAAGTGATTTTTGCCAGGTTGGTTGCTAGGGGCTCAGCTCATAAATGACTATTCGTGTTCTTAACATCAGAGGGGATTAGACATCCAGCTACAAGTGCATCTGGCTCTTGGACCTTGGACATGTATGTATTGGTTTATCAGAGTAACAGGTAGCTTCAGTTCTAAACAGCAAAGAGCTCTTCTATCTAGGGGTCACCATCACTGACATTCTAAGCACAAACATTAAAAATTTTTATTCTCACATTTTCCTCCCAGTTCATATGAAATAGTCTATTACAATGTACCATACTTTGCAGGTTTATGCCTGTCCTGCCAAAATATACTGTTCTTCTTATGCTTATCTTGAAATATATAAACTAGAAATATAATCAACTTTGTTCACTTAGGGTTAGATGTGCCAGGGCGTGTGCCACGTTCCATCTCTGCAAGTCATCCTGTATAGACATGCCTGAGCTGGGTTTGGCCTTTGCTATCCCAGGTGGTGAGAGCAGCATCGTTGTCTTGGGAAAACATTCAGAGCATTCAGTGGGTTCCTTGGTGAGCTTCTGACCTGCCATACATACTGTCCCATCTCAGCTACTGGGAGGCCTCAAGTTGCCTGAACCAGTTTAAAATCCCTTGGGATTCACTGCAAAAACTGTTGTCAGATTGGAACATTACCTTAAAATTTTGCTTGACATTTTCTTAAGCATTCTTGTAGAAACCCTGATTATATGAAAACAAAATATTTCTTATTTTTCTGGAATTATATTTTCGGTGGTTTCCTACTATGTTTTCTGAAGGAGAGCAACTGGGTTTGTGATAATGCATTTTTAATGCATTGAACATAATACTATCCATAAAATGGGGTGCCATGAAAATCAGATAGAAATCCCCATTATCAACAAATTCAACCTGTCATTTTTACATGTTGATCTGATTGGTGAGTAGTTAGAGGAGATGCTGTCAGGGTTAGAAAGTATGCAGCCTTGACTTAGTAGATTGTTGTTCTCAGGCATTCAACCAGGAAGGTTGAATTTGATAAAACTAATACATACAAAAACATAGATATTGAAGGAACAGACTGCAAAACTGGAGCAAAAGAAAGAAGAAACTAGGATGAATAAACTCACAACTACATCACTTATATGGCAGTTTATGAATACATGTGTTCTTGACTGGTTATTTTATTCCTGAGCATTAGACTTAGCAGATGGAGGTAGATATCCCAAAAGAAGAAGAAAAAAATATCCTTGACTTTTAAAAGTTATTTTAGGCTTTATTTTTTTTTTAAGCTGCCTTTTTTTTTGGTAAATAGTACTTGATGTGATTTTAAGGAAAAGCTTTGGAACACAGAGGAATGAGTACAGCTGTCTCGGTGTTGTTCTTGGTCATAGTAACAGGCAAAGAACTTTTCAAACAGACAAATCTTGTTTGTGTTGGTGGCAACAGATTAGACTTCCTGTAAGGGGAGTGAGAAAATGCAAACATTTTCATGTCAAGTGGAGTCATTTTGTGTGCAAGTGACTCAAGCTACTGCTGTCCCTTGTATGTAGATACATTCTTTTTAAGTCTTGCAGCTGTGAGCTCCGGTTAAATAAACACCTTGGAGAGAAACCTCACAGGCCTGCAATTGCTTAAAAACATCTCTCACTCTCGAAATATCTCTATGTCTAATGTTGTATTAATGCTGTCAGGAGAAGACAACAGCTGTTAAGTGCTAAATAGTAACTCACTTTGATGCTATGGCACATTTCACAGAGAGAGAGGAACCACACTTGCCAGATTATCACCTGCGCATTTGGAAAGTGTCAGGGCTCCACACTGCTTGCACATGAAGGATCACCAGACAGCCAGATACAGGGACTTGGGTTAAAGACTTGAACAATATCCTGCAAACTTACAGCCCCAAGGGACAAGAAGTCTGACATCATAAAGATTAATCAGGGAAAATGGATGCAGTAAAAAGCCAAATTAAATTGTGTTGTGGTTAGAAAGATTGACTGGCTAATTCTCACTGACAATAAAAATGTCTTCTTCTGTTCTTTACTTCTATATTCCTCCCTTGTCTCCTTTTAATTTTTGATATTATTCTAGTTGCGCTATGGCAGGAAGATTTAAAGAAGAAAAGAGCTACCAGGTCTGATTTTGCTACCATTGTCCTAATGAAGATAGAGCTTTACAGTGCAAATAGCTTCAGCAAGTAAAGATCAATGATTACTCTAGCTTACTCTAGCGTAGCAAAATAAAAGACTCATTGGAAGCACATTGAATGTATCACTCAATCTTTTTAGATTTATAACTGGCTATATAAGATAGGATCTCTTTATATCTTTTGAACGTATTGATTTGTCTATCAGTATACCTATAAGAACCTTCCATATCCGAGCACTTCCTAGTCTTTAAGGGAGTTATCAGCTTTCCTTGCTATCATGACGAGACGGAGTTATTATTCCCATTTTGTATATGTAGAGAGAAGACTCGGGAACTGTGCTAGTGACACAAAGGCATGCAAAAATTCTGTGGTGGTGTAACTGTGGAGGATTGCTGTCAAACTTGTTTTGCACTAACTTATGCCCTTAACCAGTGAAGAAAATTCAGACATCACATGATAACTTATACCCATTACAGACAGTGATGTAGAAGAAGCAGAAGAATCTGAAAAACATTCGTGGTATTTCAGTGCTTAATAAAAGGTTTAAGCGCTTGCTAACAGCTGCCTTTTGTGGTTCTCTTTTTTTCAGTAAAAGAGATGTTGGAGAGCAATTTCTTTTCAGCTTACACTAGAGACAAGATATGTTTCTAAGATAACATAGTGTTATCTTTAGTCCTGTGAGAAAGCTATAACATCAGACCCAGTCCTGAACAAATATATAGACAAGTGTAGCATCTAGTTGGACATTTTCTATTTTTTCTTTAGCTCATAAATGGGTAGGTCACTATTATTTCATAGATTGGAGCCTTGTTTTCCTTAGCCTCAGATGCACTGTACTCAGCTGCTACTTTAAAGAGTGGTGTTAAGGAAGCACACTTTCAAACCCTTTTCCCCTTTCTAGGGCATCCAACACATCCACTGTTCATGGGCAGGGCTGCAGGTTGAGCTCTCTGGTAACGCCAGAGAAACCTGAAAAATACAAGCTGCAGATTTTGTGGAGTTCCTATGGAGACCATGATACATTAGGATATTTTTATTGTGGATTAAAGATTATATTGACTTTCCCGTTATTAATATTTCTGTGTACTCTTATGTCATCTCTGCAAGGGCTGTGGAAAGAACATTTCATTCAGACTTCAGAATGGAAAGCGTTGATTAAACCCAGCACTTGGAAACAAATAATCCATATTAGTAATCGGGAACATTAAATCAAAATCTGTATTTGCAAAGGAAGCTTAACAGTTCATCTTTCTTGTTCTCCATGTTTCCTTCCTTCCGTCTTGTTACTTAGTTTATTGCCCCTGCAACTAATTTGAAATTTTGCAGCTGCTCAAATGACTTGGCTTCAGTTTAACAGCAAATATCATCAGCCCAAATCTGGGCTTCGAGTGATCTTTCCATTTCCTATTTCTTTGCAAACTGATTAGTTGCCAGTTTAGGCGATTATCTAAAGCTATCCTAAGACTGGTTGTCTGTGCCAGGGCTCTTCAACCTATTTTGTCAGAGGAAAATCTGGAACAAAAGCTAATGGGCATGCCAGAAACATGTGAAGGGAGAGGGTCTGAGTGTCAAAACTCTCTCAGTAGGGGCTCTTGTGTAGTGCAGGAGGGAGTCAGAGAGAAAGAGGGATCATCCCACTGCAGAAAGCAGCTGGGCTGGACATGGTGGGGAGGAGATGGATGGGAATAACTGAGCTTTTGTATCCGAGTATTTTTGACTGTGCACTCTTCAGGAATGGTGCCTCCTCTAAGTGCACACATAGTGTGAAATTGCATTTTCAGTTATGTAGGTCCACCCAGGCTGTTTGGGGAAGTGAGAAGGAGAGCTGTTTGGCTTCAGGACTGTAGGATCACGCTAACAGCTGTGCTGTTTCCATTCCTGAACTAAACTCAGCCATAGTGCTGGTATCCCTTGCCACCAGTAACTCATGCCATTGAGATATGTTCTAAATGTCTGAGGTGCATGCAAACATTTCTAGGTACAAACCCAACAGACTGAAGCACTGCAGACAAAGATTAATACTTGAAAATTTTATTTTAAAATCAATTCTGGAAGACCATTTGTAACATGAACTTTCATCACCTATTTTAATTTCTTTCTTAGTTCCAGTGCTTGAAACTTTGAAGGGACAGTGGCTGATGCTGAATCATAGAATCACAGAATGGTTTGGATTGAAAGGGGCCTGAAAGATCATCTTGTTCCAATGCCGTCTGTGGGCAAGGACATCTTCCACTAGACCAGTCAACTCAAAGCCCCATCCAACGCAGCCTTGAACATTTCTGGGCCTGGGCATTGGGTATCCATAACTTCTCTGGGCAACCCTTTCCTGAAGTTAAAACTTACTATTTAAATCAAGGTGTTTAAAAGCTACTTGCAACCTCACAAGCAGCCCATACATGTGTGCACATATGTCAATACTACGGTATCTACCTGAGCACCTGAGGGCCTACCTGTCTTCTTAGCCTTTGACTGTCTGTGTGGAAAACAGGAATACTTCATGAGAGGAACCAGCATAATCCTTTTCATCTATTGCCTATGAATTATCCATAGTACAGCAACTGCACTTCCCATCAATGGCATTTTCTGAAGCTTTATAGTTCTATAACATCGGCAAGCTTTAGATGCAAAATTAACAGTCAGCATCAACAAAGCAAAATGTATTTACCCAGCTGCTGAGAATCTTTTCCTGATAATAGAGCTGTGAGCTATGAAGCCATTTCATGACAAAATACAGCTGGGAACTGCATTTTGTCTTGTATCAAAACATTTTTTTTTTAATGTGTGTAATGGAAAGCAGATAAGAGAGTGATTACATGCTGATCTTTGTGTGCAGTGTTTCAAAGTTGCAAGGTTTCATAAAAACTTTTTGCTAATGATGTGAGAGACCCATTTACATTACAGCAAATTGATAAATGGATTGTGCAGTGCTTTTCTTAGACATGATTGTTGCCTCCTTTTCTCTTCTGTTTGGTTGGGGTTTTTTTCAAACACATGGCTAATAATTCATGTAAAATATGTCAACTGTATATCCAAATCATCTAGGAAAACACCATACAACTCAGCCACTGCTATTAATAAGCACAGTTCACTTCACACTGACAGATGCTGATGGCTTACTGCACAGGACAACCTAGTATAGATCTAGTGGGATTTTCTCTAGGATTACCTACTTAGTTTGTTTCTCATTTTCTCCTTAAAATCTCAAAGGGATCTCCTTGGGAATCAGTGGGAATCTACCAAAACCAATGTATATTCTTCTTGTTCTAAGTTGCGTGACCTGCTGCTGAAAGAATGCCCTTATAAAAGTCCTGTTTTTTTCATCTTTTTGGTGCAATCCAGTCAGTATTCAGCTCATTGGAGAAGAACAAAAAAAAGGGAAGAATCTTCAACAATACAGTGTCCATTATACATGCTTAAGCAAATTGGATTCAGTGCCATAGCAGGTAGTGGCTTTCATATATGCTAATCCATGCACTCAAGATATTCAGTGGATATTCACACAGTGTTGTATTCACTCGAGATGTTCCCTGGTGGCCTAATTCTGCATTACTCGTATTAGCAGCAAGACTATAATGATCTGTGAAGGGGCAATGCTGACAGTTTTTCTAATTCCTTACTGCTGCATTATCTCAGTGAGAACACTCTTCAGGTATTGAGCTGCTGTCTTTTATCTGTGCCTTAGTGCCATGTAATGAATGGCTTTAGCCAGGTCTGGATTTAGCAAAGTGAAGTTGTTAAGGGAGCGCAGAAAGATGCTAAGTGAGCCCCCACAAAGGAGCCAAACCGTGCCCTTGCACAATTCAGCATCTCCTCTGCACGCTATCGTAGTTGGCTTTAATCTTACCTAATACGGATAAAAACACTGATGGAATCTGGGCTGTGGAGACTTCCCTGCTTGTTGTACAAATCCTGTTGATAACACTGCGTATGTATTTGCAGCTGACCTCTGCTAAACGAGAAGCTGGCTGTCTAGAGAAAGCTACTTCGTGCTGCAGTCAAATGAAACATGTAGCGAAAAAAAAATCCAGAAAGACACTTAAACCTCTAAATCAATAGAGTAAAGCGCCTGAGTATGATTGCAAGTGGGAGAACGGGGTGGTTGTGTTTAGTTTGAACTGGGGCTAAATGCATTAGTTTGAACAAAGCTGGCGTAGTCCTGCAATGCCTTGTAATGAGAATCCTCCCTCAAAGTTATGATGCCACCCTACTTACTCTGGAGAGATACTAGCCAGGTAGAGAGAAACAAAGCTAAACAACAAAACAGAGTTAAAATTAGATGTAAGTTCCCAATCTTCAAAGTGGAGAAAGAAAATCTGGTCTCCATTTTATTTTCAAGTGGTGCCTTTCTCTCCCCATAATAATCATGCTGGTGTCATTATAGAGGATTTCACTTGTTCAAAGTGTTGCCATTATTGAGTGATTCTTACAACCCCCCAAGTGAAGTAGCAGCAAGTAAATAGTACCTGCCTTTTAAATAAGGGAAAATGAAACTTGCACCAGAGTCCTGTGATGAACATTTAAATATAAACTGTCTAGTACAGTACTTAGCCTCAGAAACACTCTCCACACAGATTGGATGTTTCTTTGGTGTTGTAGTGGTTTTTGCATTTCTGTCTGGACATACTTACTGCTGGTCAACAGAAAAAATTTGGTGTGACACCCATTTTTCCAAGTGGATGAACCATACAAGCTAGTGATCACTGTGATTGTTGAAACTAATCTTTCAGTGTGAATGTTCAATCAGCCTGGCTTTCACCTATGGAAGCGACTGAACCCCTTCTATGCTACAGGTTCTTGGGTGTGCATTGGGTGTATAGGTTTTTGTCATAGCTTCTGTACATGGAAATTTTAGTGTAGTCTTCCAGAGAAGTTTCTATTTGGAAGATTGTTTGCATGTTTTCCCTCTGTTTCTCTCTCTCATACACACACACATACCCATCATCATGTGTGTAGTTATATATATTTTTTTTTATAAGATTCCTATGTTTATAGGTTACCAATTACACATATAAGATACAGGATACAATGCATACACCAGCCTCTGAAATAGATATTGTACTTGCAGTGCTGCTATGCTGCCGTATCATGCTGTATATGCTGGTTTTGCACAGATACTGTGAGTGGGCATTTGAAGTATTATGTATTGAGCTAATGCTCTAATACACACTTCTGTGGGTGGTGATTTAGTCCCATGGCTATGAATTCTTGTGAAATGGACATATTTTTTTTATTATATCTTCTTATCCAAAGATAAACAACTATTACATTTGGTATTGCTTTGTTGTAACAGAACAGTCTACACTAACAGACCCATACCTGTTAATTTGCAGATGTGAGAATTCAGCAGTGCAACACTTGATTTAATTGCTTGTCCAGTGCTATGTTCTATAATTAACTTTGGCTTCCTTTCATATGGGGCAAAAAACATAAAGTGTTCCATGAGTAATCATCCAAGTGTGTCAGATTTAATACTTAAGTCCCTTTTAATTTAGTTTTTCTCCTACACCCTTTATTGCTTAGCATCTCTCACATACTTAGAAAGTTTTGCCAATGTAGAATATATTTTTGAAGGGTAGAGATGTGTATTTAGAAACCAAGTTTCAGATATCCAGATTTTTTCTCCTTTCTTTTCATGGAGGGAGAAAAGATATAACAATGTGCTAAAGGTTCTTGTGATGTCCACTGTCTCTAAAGTTATATGGAGGTGATGACGAAATGTACAGCCTACTAAGGAGGACTGGTGGAATTTACATGCAGTTCAAAGGCTTTGGCAGATATAAGTGCTATCTTAGGCTGAGGATAATCAAGTCTAAATTATTTGAACCCTGCTGTCCTTAATTTTTTAGCAAATGCCTAGGTAAACATTCTGTCAGAATCTGGGATGAAGTCTTTGAACAGAATATAATACTTTTCTAGGTTAGAGATGGTAATCAGATGGAGAAAGGAACTAAATTGTAAAATCTTGGTCCTGCACATAAAAAGAACCACTTAGGTTTACACAATTGCTATAAAAACACACCCAGGTTCTGAGTAAACATTCCTTGCTTCGTTAACTGTGACAACAGAGTGTCTCCCAAGTTACCCCCAGAAAGCAGAGATCCCAGTTACTAGAGAAAGCCTGTAAATTGAGTGGGTTTTATGAAAATTTTCTGTGAGATTTAGAAAAGGGTTTTTAAAAAAAAAAAAATTGGAGCTGGTTAACACTTCAAACAAAATGGAGGGGTTATTTAATCAATTTATCAAATAACCTGTAATTAAAGGAATATTCTGACTAGTACATCCTCTCTGCTGGGTATTGCATTACTGGTAATTGGCTGTGGTCCACGGAGAAACCAAGTTTATGCAAGTCGTAATTGCTTCAGTATTTTTTGTTCTGAACTGAAATGATGGACCATAACTGCTTTCTTTCCAGAAGACAAGGTGCAGCTCATACACCAGAACTTTATCTGTATTAAATAATAACACTGTTTTTACTAATCAGCAAAGTTCAAAAACGTGTTATCTTACTGTCTTTTGGCAAGTTTAGGTATCTGTCCCTACGCCACAGGATGTCAGAGCATATTACTGAGATCATGTGAACCTAAGAAGGGATCACTTACCTTTACGAACAGATGTTTCCACTGTTACCTTCTTCTTCCATGTAGGGTTTTAGGTCTTTCAGCCTGCAATGTCCTTCCTTTTTTTCTTATTAAGCTTTGCTTTTCTCCCGGGAACTGAACTTCAGAGAGATTAAAGAAGTCATGCCTTTGTAGAATTAATCAGACACATTTGATTAGATGCTGCAGCCTTTCCAAATTCATGACAAGATTTTAACTTGTATTTTGTTTTAAAAGTCAAGTCCCTCAACACACTTTACAACTCTTCTATTAGTGTGACACACACACACACACACACACACAGAGTAACTCTTCTCAAATCTTGAAGGTGAATTTTTGGTAACTGACTTTCTGTCCACCTGTCACACAAGATTGCTGTGCAGTATATTCATAACTTGTATTTCTTTGCAGAATGGCCTTCTTTAGAAATGCACACTGGGATTGGAAGGATGGAATACATCATTCTTTAAAAGCATCCTCAGAGGCAAAACAACTGTCTTTCTGGATTTAGAGTGTGAGAAATGGAACCAGTTATTCTATCGCTTTAACAATTAAAGTTTTGTTTAATTCCATTCTATTTATACTGGCAAAACTGAACACTGGATCTTGGTCTGATTTTCCATTTTGGTCTTTACAGTGGACTCATGTGGTTAACAAGGGACTACAGACATAAGCTGTGATCCAGGTACTCCTGTGAATTTTAATATATCACTCGCTGCACTCTTTTCACCACTGTCCATGTCATTTAATGCAGTTGAGGCAATAAAATTTTGTTATTATCCATTTATATTTCAAAGGTCCATCTACTTCAACATCCCATGTCAGCACCAAAAGAACATGGCAAGCCTATTGAGGTATTTCCATGGACAATTTTCTCACCCTGTAGCTGTGTGTTGCTGAGAAGGTTCCTGAGTTATGAGTAAGAGCCTTCTATTTATACTTAATAGCCCTCAATGGATTCTGGTGCTAATGATCTGTGTGTGGAGTGATGCTTGGCCTGCACCTCCATGCTGATCTTTTGGATGTTGTTGTATACACCAAGTCCACTTGCACTACGAAGGGAGCAAGTCACAGTGGAAGTTTAGGAGAACAGAAACACTTCTTGCTGATTACCCACAGAAAACTAGGGAAAGTTTAGCCCTTAAAATTGTTATTAAATATACTGTGATTTAAGTACATTTCCCATTAATTCTCTGCTACCTCTGGAAGTTCATTTTACTATTTAAATATTAAAAATACATAGTTGAATTTCAGCTATCTAGCAAAGTAGTTATAAACAGAAGGAAAAGATCCCAAACAAGACTGAAAACTCAGGATACAAAACTCAATACCTTTCTCTTTCAAATCCTTTTGAAATTTTTCCTATAAAGGATTTTTATTCAATGAGACCACAAACAGAATTGAAATGTAAGAAACGTATGAGCAGGAGAATCAGAAATAAGTTTTTTTACAGACGTAAATTCCTCTACTTACTCCACATGTAGACAATTCCATCTTTATCTTCTTCTGTTGTGATCTGTCCTTACACATTTTGCTTTAATCCAAGAATTATAGCATCTAAACCTTCTCATATGGAATGCAGGGAGACAAAGCTCTAATGGCAGTGAGATCCTTACTAAGCGTTTCTGATCCCTGCTCAGATGCAAATCACTAAATCACACTTGTGACAAATGCTGATATTCTATTTTCAGCCACTGGAAGCTGTTGTACTTTTAGTTTGTGGGGTTTGTTCTGGTTTTGGTTTTGGTTTTCGTTTTTTGATGGTTTGGTTTTTTGTAGTTTTGTTTGGTTGGTTGGCTTTTTTGCTCACTGTAAACTTGCAAGCATTTTGTCTACTCTGAACACTAAAGAGTTAAAGATGCATGACTCAGCTTTGCTCTCTCATTCATTCTCGGAAACAACCTTTGAAGCTTCACTTGAAGGAGAAGCTTTTCATCCAACCCTAAGTCCTCTTCTGAGAGTTAAATGCTATCACTTACTTACCAGTCACCCAGACTGCTATTCATGAATTTGCAGTTAAGCAAGAGCAGTCAGTAAGGTGTTGCTGTCCCAGCCTGAGAGCAGCTAGGGAAAATTATTCCTGCCTTCCAGCTGCTTCAGGAAAGCCCACCTGCTGCACTGTAATTCTCCCAGGAGTTACTGCTCTGCCTCGGAGGTACTGCAGGGAGGAAAATGCTGTGTTGTTCTCAAACTCTCACCTCCTCCTGTCCATCTGTGCTGGGGATCTGCAGCAAACCTGCAGAGCCCTTTTCCTCTATGGGCAGCAAACAATTGCATAAATGGCTAAGGCATGAATCCCTTTGTGGTCTTGTGATCTAATCTGTTTATTAGAATCATTAATTGTAGTGCTACTGGTTAATTAATTGGGAGTGATCTAGCCCGTCAGATTTCAGTCTCCAGCTAAGATTTTATGGTGGATTCTGATGGATGAAATCAAAATTGTCTCTCTTACAATTTACAAAGCATCAGTTCTCTCAGTTAATAAAATACATGTACGATGAGAATATCACTGCAAATACAAAGTGGTGTCTGTATTATCATCTTTAAAAAGTTGTATTAGAAAGTTTTTCATGTTAGCGGTTTCACCAACAATCATCCTGGGTCATTTATACTAATGCTGTCACCACTTCTTATTAGCTGATGTATTTTACTGTAGTTCCCTAATTTCTAGAGTTCCATCTTTCTTATAAGCTATGCACAAAATACAGCTCCAATTGACACTGGTATCAGGCTGCTACTACTATTATGATGCTACATTTGCACAAGAAAAATCTCCATTTGTTTTTGTTTTCATCCTACTCCCAGATTTTAGTTTCGTTTTAGTCCTGAAATGCTTAAAAGTCTCTAGGATTTTTCAAGAATGTGGAGCCTGAAAGCTCAGTGCTAACAGCCCTAAACATTGCCCTTGTCTAGGGCAAAGATTTTAAGCCTTGTCTTGTATTAGTCAATGCTTTTGCTAGGCTGCTTGGCCTTGTCCATACTGAAGCCCTCTTGAACACATTCAGCAGTCACATTCTGCGAGTTTTTAAGTGCTAGGAGTTGGGGGCTAATATTAAATATAATCTCTATGAAAAGGGATAATGGTTAATCAATCTTAAAAAGATGACAAAAGCAAGATGAAAAACCTAGAATCATTCAAGTAAACTCTTTTGTGTGCTTTAAAAGGTAGTTGGAAGAGTCTTTATTAATTGATATAACTTTAAAGTATTAGAGGACCATCATGATTGTGGTCTATTTTCTATTTTAACCTGATCTAACCTCAACCTGGCCTAACTTGGATGCTGGATCCTTTTTTACGCAGCTGTTTGGACTATGTGGCTTCTGGAAGTCCCTTCTAATCTTAATCATTGCATTATACTACCCATTTTGATTTTGCATCAATATGACAACATTAACTGCATTAACCCTATTTGTGATGCAGAGTAGTCTGAGCTCAAAGTTGAAGGCAGAAGCAAGTATTATTGCTACAACAAAAGATGACTCCTTTTGCTCCACTAAATCTTTTGTTCTGCTAAAAAATAGGGCCATTTCTATTATCTGTTCAGTTTGAAGGTGATCCCATGAATGTGAGCAGAAAATCTGTGGAAGAAATGAACGCTGACATGAACAAGGATGACAGGGCAATGTGGCCTGGCAGATTTTTGCGGTTGTAGTTCTTTTTTGTGGATAGGTATGTACAAACCAACTCTGTTTTCTACATGTGTGGCCATTATTTGAAAGTATTTGATTTTTTCTTCTATTTTTTTCAGAAAAAATCAGATTGTAGATGGTTAGCAAAAGATTCATATTGAATGCTCACTGTTTGTAGCACATGAGTGGTCAGTCAAATGAAAGGGGGCAGATTCCATTCCCTAGAAGAATGCATCTCTATTTTCTCTGTACTGAAATTAGTGATTACTTTTTGATCTATTTAACGAGCTCTTTAGACATTCTTAAAAGCATTTTCCAGAAAATATTATCAACACTTCTTTGTGCATTTAGGCTCTGCCCCATGAGCTCAACATCTGCAGCTCTTTATAGTAAAAGTCTTTAATACTTTTGTCCTCCAGAAAGATACACAGTTTATGTCATGACTGCAATGGGTGTCTCAACTTTAATCTTCTTGTTGGGTTTATAGTTCGCATAGAATAAGTAATGGACAAATATAAGAGTGTCAGACAAGAACAGTTTATGAGAAACACAAAACCTTTAAGAACATTGCACTCACTTGAAAGAACATCATAAAACAAAAAAAAAAAGTAGTGTATAGAATACTGTTAATAGAATTGCAAACAGAAATATTTAAAGCACATTTAAGTGCCAGTTTTTGTTTATATCAACATTACCCTTGCCTTTTTATGTATTTTATGTATGGTATTTCACTTGAATCTTCTTTACAGATTTTGCTACTTGCTGCAGATTACACTAAGAAGGCAATAAGGGTCAAAGTTTAAAAACTCTCAGCTGTTTTTGTCTCCTCCTAACATTTTGCATGTAATATGATTGACAAGTTTGATGTTGCCTTCGTACTTGAACTGAGAGACTGTAGCGGTGTGGAAATGGATGGTGGATGCTGCTGCCCCCCCAAAAGTGTCTCTTTTCAAGAAGCTGCTCGGGCAGGCACACAGGCAGTCACTCTCGTCCACTCACGCACACCACGGATAGCTCAGCGAATAGAAGGCAGGAAAGGTCTCCTGTATAGGGTTCCAGAGAGGTTTATTGCTCCACATGCCGAAGGGTTCCAGTGACAAAAGACCAGGAATCAGTGGAGTGCTTAGGGTTAAGTACGGGGTCAGAGGCCAATGGTCTGCGGGCACAGGGGCGGTACAAGGGCAGGGCAAAGGGCACTGACCTATGGGGAACATGAGGGTGGACAGTCAGCGGTACCACAACCAATGGGGAAGAGGAAACCTCTAGAACAAGGGGCATATATGAACAATAGAGGTGGG
>WEKY01041050.1:0-17754 GCA_013390045.1 Picathartes gymnocephalus
ACTAAATCCACCTCTATTCACTATGCCTGTGAAACCTTTTTTTAATATGAAAATCATAGTGCTTCCTTGACACTTTAACATACCTCCCATCAAATGATGTTGAGGCTTATACTATTTCACTAGAAATCAATAGTCTCATCCTGAGACTACTGGTAGTGATTATTATTCTGCTGATAAAGATTTTTAGACATATACTTAAAGAAAACTATTATGAACAGTATTTGCAAATTGACTTTGAAATGCGTAAACCAAACAGAAAGATAGTTTGGTGATTCACTTGTTATTTAACATCTTATATTTTCATTAAAAGACCTGTCCACACTGAGCTAACAACAGAATTTAAATGAACTTTGTTTTATGTCAACAAGCTTGTACTAATGCTGACAGATGCTGGTCTGACCTCTACTTATTAGGACCTGGCAGCTGGGTTAGATGACATCTGCCACCCTTTAGGGATGTCACCTGAGAGTGATGTTACTTAAACAATACTTATGGTTTAGAAAATGGAGGCAGAACGTGAATGAACAAATCCTTCAGCTACCACATCTGCTGCAGAAAACTTGGCTTCTAACCTGACTGGTTATATAAGGTAAAAGTTCCTAAAATTCCTCACATTTCTCATGTGAGAGGAATATTTAATTCAAGTTTCAAATACAAAAATTAAAGTGTTTCATTTATCACTACAGCAACAAATTAAAGTACTGTGACTATAAAATAGCAATTTTTAAGAATTTCCTGTTACTCCTTTAACATCCTAGAAGTACCAACCTTTTCCCTTAGCTTCACTGCTCTGTCTTACAACATGAACATCTACTTTTTTGCTGTTTCCTCTGTACTGCTATAAGTAAATGGGCATTTCTTAAATAGAGTCCCTGCAGCATTCAACAATGTTCTTTTGGGAGCTTAAAAATTACAATTTAACTGTAATGTTAACAGATTTAAACTTTCCAGTCTTATAATTGCTAATTTAACAGTCTCCTCCCAGCCCAAGAAAATAAAACCAACACAAAAATAAAACCAACGAAAAACTAACAAAACAGTACAATTCAAACCAAAAAACCTGCATAAAACCAACCAACAAAATAAACCTGAGAAATTTTACATAGCTAAAAGACTCAGTGATTGTGCTGGGGCCACTGGAGCACTGGCTTTTGTGAAAAGCCAGACGTAGCCTGCTTCTACCTGACCACCTTTACAACTTTGTTCAAGTAGAGACTATCCATAATCTTCACATGTCTTTGTAACACTAAAATGACAACACACCAAGAACATGAAAATGTTTCTGTCTGACATTGTATAAGCAAATGAGAGGATGCAGTTGCTGGTCTGACACCCCAGGAATTTACAGATTAAAAATAGAAAAAAAAAATTATCACTCCTTCAACTTTACAAAAGGTAAATTGAGACTCAAAAGTTTAAATGGTTCAGCAAAGATTATGTACTAATTTGTGCCTTAGTTATTTGCTTATGATGAAATATTTCTATATACCCTCCACAGTTAATTATCCACATTTCTACAATACTAATCTGATAAAATGAACAAGAATAAAATTAGATGTTTCAATAAGTCTAAGTCTCTAGATCTAGTTCAATATACATGCTAAAAACAAATTAAACAATGTAATGCGCTTATCATAATCTAAATCAGGTATTGGTGACAGAACTGGCTGAAAATGTGAATTGAAGTTGCATGTCATTAATACTAGGTTTATTTATGTTTTCAAAAATCAGTGTAATTAAAAAGCTAATGATGTAAGAGACCAGAATAAGAGAACTAGGTGCAATTTCATTAATTTTCCCACATTCGATTGCTCGAACAGGGCATAATGATAATGTAAAAAGTACAAAATGGAATTGAAACAGAAGGGAAAGATGAGGAAAAGGGAAATGATAGGTTGTCAACATTCATCTTTCTGAACCTCCTCAATCATCCTTCACATGATTACCTTACTTTCTATTGAATAGGTAACTCTATTATTAAATGTTATTGAAGAGAATTTCAATAATGCTCAAACTTCCTTTTCAAAAGCAGGATTTGAAAACATCAGAAGAATCTTTGCCTTATCTTCTGAAGCATAAAGAAAAAAACAGATACTGACAGTGATTGTCTACTTGTGGAAAACATTATATGTGCCCCTCACGGAACAGAGGTGTCAGAACAGACATAAAACTTCATTATTACTTCTTCCTTCCAGATTCACCCTTGTGACTGCCCTCAAAGGCTCAAAAATTGTATCAACTCTGATTCTGATACTATCTGCCTACTCTAAAACTAACCAATATCATGTAACAGAGTTTTGGATATTCAGATTTCTGGTGGATGGAAACCCCACTAGACTAGCAGTAGAAAGCATCCATTTTCCCGTGGGTTTTTCCTAGCCTTAAAAACAAACAAACAAACAAACAAAACAACAAAAAACCCCAACACCCCCCAAAAAAACCCCCTACACTAAGAGAGCAAATTAAAAAGAGGAAGTTTTATCTCTCCAGTCACTATCGGTGGTTTAACACGCATAGCATTTTCACTGTTTCAGTTTGACAGTGTAACACATAAAACAACCGCTGTGTAACATAACAACCGTTTGGAAGTGAAATCTCATGTGTGTATAAGAATCTGAATTACCACTCGTGCTATCCCATCTGTTTCTCTGATTGCTGCTGGCTTCTCCACAGGGATAGAAAACAGTCATTTAGTTGCCTCATTGTTGACACCTGTGATTATTGCTGGCTGAGAATAAATATGCTGGGCTGCTGAAAAAGTCATACTGTCTTTAAGGTCCTACACTTAGATGATCATTAATTGCTGGATGAAGGTAAAATGTAGCCAGCACTGTAACCTAGATAAATTTATTAAAGTAAGAGACAAAGGCAGGCTGGGGATTGGAACTAGATGATCTCTAAGGTCCCTTCCAACCCTAACCATTCTACGATTCTATAATTTAATCCTCCATATATCACCCTGCCAATATAAAAAATATTGTAAGGAATCACAGCCTTTATTCTCATACAGTAAAGCAATCCTCATCAGGAGATTTAATTTGTGCATCTGTAAAGAATATTAACAACTCTTACAGGAACCATTCTGTTTGGGAGCTGTAGACTGGGGATCACTAATCTAAAGGAACATAAATGCGTTTGGGTTTTTACATTTATCTTTAGGACGATCTCTTCCTCGTTTTTAAACTTTAACATTTCCTTCCTCAATCTCCCCTCTTTGAGTTCTTTATTTCCATGCATGATATATCCTTTTTGTAGAGATAGAAGTCCATGGCTTGATATACAAGTGGTAGAATATCTGAATACTGGTATAATGTGAGTGGGCTTTGAAGGGCACTAACACAGGGCTTTCTAAGAGTGGTTGTCTTGTTCTGTACTCGTCCATCAACACTGACATAAGCCCTAGAGAAACTATCAATACTTTAAGGAACAGAGTCATATTTCAGACTTATATCCTGCACCTCAAGTATTTTTTGAAGTTAATGGCAATTAAATATTAAAACTTTTAGGGAATGCTAGGTAATGAAATTAATGCTTTCTTGAAAGGGGAAATTATCAGATTCTGTCAAAGGAATTGCTCCATGGAGAGTGTTTTCACTGGGGTGGCAGCATTCATGAGGCTGAGAGACTGTTACAAGGACTGTCACACATTTAACCAAGGAAAAGGTAACAGCTGGGCAGATGAAGCTCAGTCCACATAATTTCACAATTCAACTGATAGGGTTGATGTTTTGAAACATAGTGCAAGGAGAAGATTTCGCTGGGAGGGTGTGGTTGCCAGTAGCATTAGTTTACATGACAATTATGTCATCCTTGTGCAAACAGGATGTACAAGAAGGTATTTTTCTTGTTGTTTTCTGTGTGACAGTGTCCTTCCCTGTGAACATAACTCTTATCTCAGGAGGTATTCTCATTGGTTTTCTTCTTTCGTTTAGAGTTTTGAGACTATCTTATCACAGGGCACACTAAATGTAGTTACATCTCAAGCGAGCTTAGAAACCAAAGCCAGTATAAAAATCTATGGCTTCTTCACTGAATTGATTTCTCAGTGGGAATATATAACATGACAATTATGTGCTTTGCACTACTTGCCTTGAGATTTCTGCTTGGATTTTAAAGGGTTTGATATTGATCTATAAAAAACCAAAATAATTTTGTTTCTAGGTATTTGATAAACTGATTGCCTTTTCAGGTGCATCAGCAGATGGTGAAATGCACTGCAGTAAACTTTCTGCAATTTAACAGGGTAAATTACACTTCCAGATCCAGGGATCTCCACTTTAAATGCAGACAAGACCCAAGGGAACAAAGATGGAGAAAAAACAACAAAGCAATGGTGTTTTTACTCTGTAACAGCTTGATTTGTACTGTGTTCTGATGCTTTGTGAAATGCAAAATTTCATCTTGGCAAGCTGAGGCAAGACTGTAGCTTTCATTTCTTAAGGAAGTGCTGTAAAACATCAGGAAAAGACATGTTCATTACAGATTTTTTGAGACAGTTCAGAGTTGACCACGCACGTTAAGAATCTTCTGACTGCGTATCAAGGATTGGGTCTCTACATGCAGTCTTAGGGGGTCATATATGATTAGTGAAACTGTGGAATTATCACTATCAGGTATCTTCAGGATCAGAATGTTGAACCACTCTGCCAGTTTTTGTAGAAATATTTTGATTCATGCAGCCTGATAGAATTTAGTGCCACTAGCCAGCTTGAGTGATTTGTTAAAGATTTAACAACTGTTTTGGATCTCTCTCTGTTGGATTCAAGAAAAGAACTCCCAGGAAGACTAAGTCATCTCAATATATTGTGGACTCCCAGGAGGTGGTCAGCTGAAGTGTCTGTAGACTCCTCTACATACAATGGCAGAATCTCCATTGACTGTGGTGGCTGCTCAAATACCCCTTACACACTCAGACAGCTAAATGAAGGTGTTTTAGTCTAAGCTAATTCCATGCCTGCTCAGAGAATCTGGAAGAAGCCTCCAGAATGTGGAAACATTCTTTATACAGAGGGAAAAGCATGTATCCACAGAGAGAAATGAACTGGTGGCAAGTTCTACCTTGCTCTGTGTGGAAAGTATCATATTCCTTATCTCCTACTATTCTGATTAAACCAGCAGCTAAGACTCCACCCAGTAATGTTCATTAACAGTCAGTTTCCTTACTTGCATAACATTTATTTTTAAAATTCAATCAAGCTATTTTCTTCTGATGATATTTGTTTAAACACTAGTAACTAGTTTTTTATTTAGTACTAACACGTAACACTCCTGGGGTAGCTGACTTCAGAACCACTTTACTCCAATTTCCAGGCTGCAGATCCACTACTGACATGCATTGTTGGCATCTCTATCCATACCTGCTTCTCATAGAATGGTCTGGGCTGGAAGGGACTTTAGAGATCATCTAGTTCCAACCTCCCTGCCGTAGACAGGGACACCTTTCACTAGACCAGGCTGCTCAGAGATCTATCCAACCCAGCCTTAAATTTTTCCAGGGATGGAGCAATTTATTGAAGGGAGCACTGCATAAATTTGGTTTCCAGATTTCAAATGACTAATGGCATTTTTAAATTACAATGGTTAGTAAAGAGATGTATACACATAGTAAATAGTCTGGTGTTGATGGCATATCCTCTCTTGGCTATAAAAATTAGAAACTGCTAAATAATTTTAAATAAGCTTGTAAATTTCGTCAAATAAGACTACATGCTCTTCCATATTTCATCTGTGTTTTCATCCATTTTCTCTCCCAGTTGGCAATGTAGGGTATCATTAGAGTATTTGCTTTTCCCTTCTGAATTTCATTTATACTCCTGTATTTTTCTGGTTTTCATTAAAGAGGATTGTGCAGTGACTTCAGCTTCTTACTAGGACAGAAAATGCATTATGGAGACACCCAGCAGGAGCTTACATCCTCATCTTTAATTGGGGAACGTGCAGGTTTCCTCTGAAGTTTTCAGCAACAGTCACTGCTCATAAAGCAGCTTTGGAGTTAGGTAGGTTCTCTCAGTCTGTGCTCTTGCTGCAGCTCTCCTCCATCATCAGCCAGTGCTGGATCCACAACATCCGTGTCATTCTTGCCTCATATTTCTTGAAGGTCTCCAGCCTCACCAGAGCAGCTATTCCAGAGGTCTGCTGGTTTTCACCATTAGGAAGATTTTATTGTGTTTGCTTGCTTTGTTGGACTCTATAATGAATAAACAATAAACTGAACGCAAGTTACACTACTTGTTTAACATATGCTGAGGAGATGCCTGTTTTAAGTTGTTCTATATTGTAAAGTAGCTGTTTTGCAGTAGTTGTCCAACTATAAGGCACTGTTTTATTTCATAAAGCCACATTCACCTCCACTTTTAAAGACTTAATAAAATACTTGATTGCTTGTCACAGACAAATACCTCCAAATGAGAATTGGTAAAGGATATTACTATCTGAGACTGATTCATCCCTCACGTCTTGTTATCCTTTTTCACTGCTTCAGTTGGAAATTAGCACTACATTTATTTTCTCAACTCTTGGTGATACTGGTATCAAAGCAAATTATGTACCTGTTTTTCGTTTAGCCACTACATAACCATGCCACTCCTCCAGAGAGGAGTGCAACCACGGAGCAGCGAGGCAGCCATGCAGTTACATTCTCAATTATCACATAAGTCTTAGCATAGTGGAAAACAATACATATAATGGAGGAGCTACAGTCTATTCCTTACATATATCCATGTTTTTCTTCAGTCCTGTGGAAGGACAATAAGCAGGTGGAATGAAGGCTTTTTTAATATATATTGACATTTTTATGAGCCTATGTCTAATCCTTATTTTAGCAGAAAATTAAAAATATTCTTTTCAGTTAATCAGACTCAAATTTCAAAATTCCCTGGAATTACAATTGAAGCTGGAATAAGATACCACACTGGACTGAAATGACAGAAAATCTAAATGTGATTTTATTTATATGTTGGTATCTCTTTAACACCATCATGGACCCAATTCTTATCTTCATCATCATGAGATGGTCCTGAAATAGATCTATGCACTGATCCTTAGGTATCTCAAAGTTATGCAGTTCTTTTTAAGATTTATAATGTCGTTGTCCATTTCCTAACTTGTTGGAAGATTCAAACCTTAAAATCTTCTCTGCCAGCCGTTTAATGCACAGGGAAAATATAAAATATTTAAAGATTAATATCACTTCTGTGCTAGAGAGTAAAAGCACTTTTTATTCAAGGGCATTTTAATAGTTCCTGTTCTATGCCATAAAAGAGCATTTTTATATTTCATCTTATTTGAACTCTTCATTATTTCAAATCTGCCATCATGTTTTCTCGGCCACAAGTTTCACTTCTATAGCTAAGTACAAAAGTCATCTGATTTCTCTTCCTGAAAGTGCTTATGCCACATGCTTACCACTCCAATGGGACACATCTTCTTCTCAAACATCTTTAATGAAGAGAAAAAGTGTTAAGCACAAGCTTGTCTGTAAGTATGAACACACATCTCAGTGAGCAAAACCTCAAGGCTATGACAGGGTTTCAGCTCATTAGTAATTTTCTCTAGTATTTTAGAAACATGATACCTACTTTTTGCCTTTATACCAGTAACACAGAAACTTCAAGCAATTAAAATAGAAATTTTTAATGGTTTAGTTAGTCACAACTGTAGGTAAGTCTTTGTGTTTTCTGAATATTCAGCCAATAAACTAATGCTTATTTATAGCCTACTCGGTAGTGTAGTTCAGCACTATTGCAATTACATATTAGTAAGACGATGTAAAACTTTATCAGGACCAAATTAATTGAATCAAGATACTAAGATAAACACTAAGTTAGAGTATAAAATAACTTCATTGCTATATCATTAATTAAATTAATTTTCAGGAAAAATACACAAGAACCCCTCACCCTGTTTGTTCTGATACTGAATAGCTGCTTAAATGTACACATGAATCCCAGACTAGCTTCATTAATTTATTTATGCTTGTCTTTGATCAGTTTTCTCTTCTTTCCTATTCAAGTCAGTATATTAAAGGGCTTTTATCACTGCTTTTCAAAACATTATAGATAAAAGTAGAGTTTCATCTGAGGAATTGCTATCTAATAACAGGAATTTTGCTGGTTTGCACTTTCTTTTTGTTTCTCTATTTAACCTGGTTAGTTTCAGATATGATGAATAAAAAGCATATCCAATTAGATATTCTTATATTCAAATGTTGGTAAAAATAATTAAATACAACTGTTTATCTCCTGATAACAAAATGAGGTAGCACAATTAGTTTTGTTTTTTTTTTCCCTGGGTTGTAACTTTGAAGGAATGTAAACTAAAAGAATGGAATTCTTTGAGACATAAGTGCAAATTGTTATTAGAGTATACAATCAGTGATTGAAGATCAGTTTAATAAAACATCTCTGAAAGTTACCACTGAGGAGACATCTTTAAATAGCATCAACTGGAAAGCTGGAGGGCTTGATTGTAGCCTTAATTTTATTTAAGGAATGTGAGAGATTCCTGTACCACATAAGAAAGCAATGACTTGAAAAGATACATTTCAAATAGAAAATCAGTTGACAGGGAATTCCCAGTAGGACTCTGTGGAGGAATATTCTTGTATCTATAAACAAGATGGAGGGACAAAAAAAAAAAAAAAAGAAATTAGACTTTTAACCCTGAATAAAGGGGTTTTAAAAGAGTCCAGCTTTAAATCACAACATTTGCAAGAAATTTTGGAATTTTTTTTTGAAACATGTCAGAAAATTATCCTATATAATGTCACCTTTAAAAAGTGAAAAGGAGAGGCAGATAATGAAGGGCTATAGAGGAAATAGCAAAGCTGTTTCAGTGATAAGAAGCTGAAGACAGAGCTCAGAATACAAATTAAGGCACAGCCATTCATGGTGACAGAGATGAGTCACTGCAGCAGCTGACCATTCTGTGTGTTGACTATGTCTCTCAAAGCCTTCAGATCAAAACTGGATATTCCCAAGGAAGTTATCCCTTAGTCAAAACCAAATATTTAAATCTGTAGGCAGTGAGGCTGGGTAAGAAGTTTTGACTAAGTCGAGGAGTAACTTTTTTGGATGGAATTTAATAGTCTATAGAAGACCCTACCAGGACATTAACTAACCTAGAGGGCTCCTGTAAATTCAGAAGGTATATATTAGGAGGTTAAATGTATTTCCCTCTTTGCCATCTTATAGTTTTTGGCAGCTAATGTTCACCTGTCCTGGACTGTAGGATGATAATTAGACATTCAGCATCATTTCAGCAAAGAGAAATAATGTTCCTCTGAATCATTCCTGTAGTACCTGTGACTTCTCTAATTGGATGAATACTAGATAAAGCAAAGATATCATGTCGTGTTTAAGGCACGAATGGAACTTTGAGGAAAAGCAGCAGAATTAAATGTCTATTGCAAACTTTGCTGTATTACATCATAGGCACGGCTCCCAACCTTAGAGGGTTTTAGCATTGTATTTTTTTTTTTGAGATGGGCAGTGTCAAGAAAATCTGCTGTACAATCTACTCCCAGCCCCCTGAAGAAAATTCTCAGAATTAAAAAAATAGTCCCAGTGGAGTTAAATTTGAAACTACATTAGAAGCTAATATGTTGCAATGTCCAAGATGTCTGATGGTAGAAAGGGAAACAGTAACAGTGAATGAAACCACAAGAACCTCCCCTTAAAAACAAGATTAAAAACATGTTTTTAGCAAAGCTTGAATGTACTTTTCAACTACTTGTTGAAAGCTGTGTTATCAGTAGTCTCTGCCAAGGTTTTAAAATCTCTGCATTAGCAATTCCAAGAAAATGATGCATTTTGATATATTAATTATGACAACTTACTTCACCTACTTTGCTGGTAAGTAGAGAATTTTTTGTCTTTGTTTATTTATTTTAGCCCAGAATTCACCAAACCCTAACTGACTGAGGAAGGGAATGATAATTTAATAATCAAGGATGAAAATGTCATTTGCTCAGTTTTACTTCTTAAAATCTTCAAGCTGCTGTTTTAAGGAGGAAAGAAAAAATTAGGTGGGATAAGAGTATACAAATACTCAAAAGAGTAGATAGAAATTAAAAGTGCATGTGACACAAAATTAAATTATATCTGAATGAAAATGTAGAAAACATGGGTTCATATCTATGTTGGTATTTTTATAATTAGTTGAACTGAACAATATATTATTTCAGGATTTTTATAAAACTGTGTCTTGGAGAACTTTTAAAAGTGTAAGTAGTCACTTACATCAAAGAACTTAAAAGAAAAAAGAAGTTATTTGGGACTACTTTTTTATAGCCTGATAAAAATGCAAAAGATATTTCAGATATGAGCACTCTTTTTCCCTTGACAAAGTTGTCTACCTCTCCTTCATTCAGCTGAGGTGAGACTGGTTTTCTATGGGTAGTGAAATATTGCTGTTGATGTGCTATACTGATGTTTTAAGACATTTATTTTTTGCCCAAATTAGAAATGGGACCCAGAAACTTTTCTGGATTATTACTATTTTAAAAGGTGTTTCATGTTAGCTTTCAGGAATCTCTTTCAATAAAAACCTGCAATTTCTGAAAACTCATTTCTTAGTAATTATGTTCAAATTACATGCCTTTCAAAGGGCATGTAGTGATAGGACAAGGGGTGACAATTTTAAACTGAAAGAGGTAAGGTTTAGACTGGATATTAAAAAGAAATACTTTACTGTGATGGTGGTGGAGCACTGGAACAGGTTGTCCAGAGAAGCTGTGTCTGCCCCATGCCTGGAAGCATTCAAGGTCAGGTTGGATGGGGCTTTGAGCAACCTGATCTAGTGGAATGTGCCCCTGCCCATGGCAGGAGGCTGGAACTGGATGAGTTTTAAGGTCCCTTCCAACCCAAACCATTCCATGATACCATGAAATGACAAAAAGTCTAAAAATAATGGCTACATAAAAACAGGAGTAACCAGACCTTCTAAAAATCTTACTATTTTGTTCTTAAATATTTAAACAAAGTTTTATCTGCTCTTAGTAATGACTTTCCATTTTCTTATATTCCATATAAGAATGCATATGCAACCCTTAACAGACAAACCTGTTTAATTTGAAAGTAATTTTACAAATACATTATTTTATTTTTATTTTTTTATTGTATTTTACAAATACAAGGACATTTACAATGGAAACCTGGTTTTACGGCTTCTTGTAAGGCCGTAGCAAAACTGTTGTTTGCTTCACTGGAGTGCACCTTTCACTGTACATGCCTGTAGCTGTGGCTCTCTGTATCAGCCACACCCATGGGCTCCTGTGGCCAAGACCACCCTTCTGAAGAGACAATCCTCTGTTTACTCGCATGCGCTTTATCTACACCCCACAGCCAGCAGCGGGCCAGAGCTTTCAGTCATGCAGTACCCTGAAGATGCCAGCGTGCTCCTCAACTCCACGGTGTGGATGCTGTGTGTGTTCGAGTACCCCAGAGAGGAACACGAGGAGCCAGTCGTGTACTGGAGGAAAGGTCCTGAATGCCACAACCAGCAGAGTCTCCAGTCGAGCCCCAGCACAGGCAGGCCAGAGGTGCACATTACGAAAAACATCCTCAGGGGATTCTCCATCTTAAAGCTGAGCAATGTTGACCAAAACGCCAGTAACACCTATTTCTGCGATGTGATGCTAACAGAGAAAATCCAGGGCAAATGTGGAAATGGCACCAGAGTGACTGTGCATGGTAAGGAGCGTTTGGGAGTGATAGAAAACAGCCTTGATGTGTGCAAGGTGAAAGAAATTTTCCTTCAGC
This sequence comes from Picathartes gymnocephalus, assembly GCA_013390045.1. Classification (NCBI taxonomy): domain Eukaryota; kingdom Metazoa; phylum Chordata; class Aves; order Passeriformes; family Picathartidae; genus Picathartes; species Picathartes gymnocephalus. The sequence continues at coordinate 11,760 of WEKY01041050.1, forward strand.
CTTGCTGCCTTCTCTCCCACTGGTTGTGTCTGCCAGAAGAAGGGTGTGAAGAAGCAGTGTACAGTCATATGAGTTAGGGGAGGGTAGGCACAACTTTTGTTTGGTGCTAACTATTTATACAGCTGGACAGACTTCTCAGGGACAGTGAGTTTCTGTGGATCTAAATCAGTTCAGTTCATTGTGCTGACTGACTGACTGGCACTGACTACATATTTTATAAAATTCTAAATATTTATATATCAAAATAGATGGCATCTGTATTTATGTGTTTATTTTAATATTATTTCTTAATCTCTCCCACAAACATTTGCTGAGTCACAGAATCACAGAATCACTAGGTTGGAAGAGACCTTTAGGATTGTCAAGTCCAACTCATGCCCTAACACCTCAACTAAACCATGGCACCAAGTGCCACATCCAATATTTTTCTAAACACATTCAAGGATGGTGACTCCACCACCTCCCCAGGCAGATAATTCCAGTACTTTATCACTCTTTCTGTAAAAAAATTTATGCCAAACTTAAAAACATCCAAACCAAGCCCCTGATAACCATTTTTTTCATTTTCTTCAGCCTTTATAAACAAATGGTGTCTTGAAAAATGCAGTTTGTGCTTTCTCTTCCAGTTTGCAAAAGATGTATAGCAAATTCACACAGCAGCGTGAGTGTTTTTAGAGAGTGTACACAGAAGTAGGGATATATGGATGCAGTGTTTTCTTTCCATTTGATGGTAAAATATTTTTCAATAACTTATAACTTTTCCCCATCTTCTAACTATGAATTGGGTTTCCAGAATTCTGCTGAGCGTATGGCCTCAGTGACTGAGATACACTATTTCATGAGTCAAATTTTATTCATGTGAATTTGCCAGAAAATCGGGTTAGCAAGTGCTAAAATGCCACAAAGCAGTTCGCTTATTCCAGATTTCACATTGTATTTAACAATTGTCCAACAATTCTTCAGAGTCCCTGAAAAAAACAGTAATCGAGGAAATTCTATTGACAATTACACCATAAGCATGTTTGTTTTAGCCTGAAAAAAAAAAAAAAGAAAAAATGGAAGAAAAATTTTCTGAGACTTGGTAAGTTAACTATCATTTACCTTGCTTTTTATACATAACAGATGTTTTCAGCTATCCCACTTCAACCAAACAGAGAATCTTAATTACATTTCCATTGCATAACTAATTTACAACAGGTTCAAAAATTTCATGTCTGGAGTAAAAAGATGAGATCTCTCTTGAGAAGCTTTACTCCTGAAAAAACAGTAAAAGAAAATGCTATGAAAACAAAGACAACTGTGATTTTTGGTCAAATCTCACTAATTCTTCAAATGAAATCTTATCATAAAAACAACTCTTTTTTTGTATTTCAAATACTTAATATTCCTTCTGTTTGTTCCAGATTTGAAAAGCAAAGACTGTACAACATTGGATAAAATCTGGTGGGGTTGGTTCCTTCTTGGATATTCCATCTTTATCACCACAGTTATCATAGCTTTTGGTGTAAGTAATAACTTCAAAAACAAATAATACAATAAAGATGGATAGCGTCCTCTGATGGAAAGAAACAATAAGCAATTTAGCCTGAATATAAAGTAAAAAAGTATACCTGTTATAAAGTAAAAAGTCCCTCTATTTTCTGTTAACTAAAGAGTTAGAGGTATAGCCCCCACCCTGTTTTGAGGGCATGGCCATGAAAAAAAAAAAGAGAAGCCATGTAATACAGACAAATAACAAGGGGTTTTTCTCTGAGCTTACTGAAAACAGGGAAGTTATTTTCTATGTTGCTGGCTGATCTTGTTACTTTTACCTGGAAACAAAAGAGAAAACAAATACCTAAAGGGATTAGTAGTTTGAAACACATCCTGCTTGTTTCATGCTTCTGAACACCAGCTCCTAATTTCATGAGCGCCTCTGGACACACGTCATTGTCTGCTGCTCTTTTGTCTTACTCATGTCTTCTGTCCAACCAACCAGGCATGCCAGGGCTTTTTGCCCACCCCCACCCACTAGTTGTTTTGGGCCACTGCTGGACATTTACCTGGCCAGCACTGCAGCTCCCTGACAGCTGGAATACTTGGAAAGTCTTTTGCAAGAGAACAAGAAAATATTTGTTTGTATACAAAAATGTCTAAACCTAGAGTAAGTTTGTATGCTTCCCATTGCATATTAAAAAATCCTTCATTCTTTTCTGTGGATCTCTTTTTCCCCACTTCAGGAAAATCTTAATCATTTTAATTGAGTACTTTTTATGGAACCAAATCCTAAAAGGCCAGTTAAAGAATAGATCTACTTTGATCCTACTTGGTAATAATCTTCATGTAAATGAAACAATTTGGAAACAAACAAACCTGTGCTGAAGCCAGCTGAGCTATGCTGAAACTTGAGGCAAATGAGCATCACAAGTCCTTGAAAGCATGGATGACACTACATTCCTGCCTAACCCTCAACAGTACAACATACTCTACTTGCGTTTGCAAGGTCTGTACCTGAAAGTGTAATTCCAAATTATAATTGATGTGAGACCTCAAAAACTCCTTCTGCTTCACCAATATCTCTCCTCAAAGCTACAGTGGTAGAGTCCCTTAAAAAACATGCCAAATTGGATCAAGAGGGAATAGGTACCAAACTTACACAGGCTTAGGGTAACAACACAGTTCTGGAGGAATCAATATGGTTTTAAACCAGTAGCTTTCCTAACTCTAGAGAGATGGATATTTCAGAGAGCCAAATCCTGACTGAAAGGCAGGATTTCCTTCACTGTTCTGTCTTTCTTAGTTTGTGCTGCTTAAAGATACTGCTACTTCAATGTTACTGAGTCTGATATAATGGGAACCATTCTCTCTCTGCTGATACTGCCAGACAGCCGAGAACTTCATAATCACTCAGCACCAGTGACATAAGTTACAAGATTTACAAAGATATTTACAGTATCTGATTGCCCTTCTAGGTCAAGGTTTGGGTTTTGTTTTCTTTAACAACCGGTCGCTAAGCACTGTTACCTCAAAGCCACAACAAAACGAGAAATGTTCACAGAACTCAGGCAGTAGGGGACAAGATATGAGTATTGAGTGGCACAGTGAACTCATGCCAGAGAGAGATCTGGTAAAGCTAAAATATAACAGCAGCACAAGCCTGCTGTGGCAGAGGGTGTATTGCATCTGAATATACAAGGTGAGCCAACCAAGTCTGTCTCCTAAAATTAATCGCTGTGAACACAATTAGCAAGCAGCAGCAGTAAACTGGGATGGAGTTGGCTGTCTTCATGGCAGTCTAAATGGTGCTGGTTTGGATTCGCGGTTAAAACAGTGTTGATATCACAGCAGTGATTTGGCTGAGCAGTGCTTGAAAGGCATCAAGGCTTTCTCTGTTTCTCACTCTGCTGCTCCAAAGAGAAGGCTGGGAGCGGTCAAGAGATGCTCAGCTGGGGTAGGAGAGTTGCTTTTGAATTACACATTGCTCAGAGTCTGGCATTGCTTTGCTGGATGGAGGGGAGTGATTCCCCCTGCATCACTTGTGGGGGTTTTTGTTGTTTTGCTTGTTAGGTTTTTTGCCTTTTTTTTTTTTTTTTCTTTTTTCCTCTCTCCTTCACCTGTTAGATTGTCTTCATATTGATGCTTGAGTTTTTTTGGTTTTGTTCTTCATATTCTCTCCCCAGTCCTAATCTGAGGATGGAGAAGTGAGCAAGCAAGCAGGTCTGCAGGTGCTTGGCTGCTGGCCGGGCTCAACCTACTACATACAACACTGAAACTTATAAAGTTAGGAACTTTTAACGGTCATTTCTTTACTAAATGACAAATGTTTCCTGTCACGAAAATGTACACTGTGTCAAAACCAGAGTGTAAACTAATGAAAGTGGGACTGGATGACTCAAAGGTCCTTTAGCCCTTATAGTCCACTGCTTAAATCCAGTGTGTCATGGCTGGTTAAAGGTAACTTCTGTACACACCTCAAAAAGAAGTCTGGCCTGCCTCTTCTAAAACCCACTCAGCTTTTCCCTTGCTTCTTAATTCTGCCAAACTGTCTCAGGACTTCCAAGTCCACACGGCACTATCCCAACGACACCTGTGCCTGACAACTGTGTTGGTTCCTCCCCAAAAGAAGAAATCTATCTCCAAAAAACCCTGTCTATACTACCTAAGAATCAAGAATGAATGAAAATATCTCTCCCACCACTCCCAAGCCCTATTTTTTTTCAAAAGTAACAGCACACAGACATCTTGAAGGATAATATTGGGAACTGGAGAAGCATTACATGAAACTACTGGTACACAGTACACTTTCAGTCTGTTTCTGGTGTACAGTAGGAATCACCCTTACTCTGCTACCTGTAAAGGCCTAGAATTCATTATATAAGATGCTGATTAACTGAAATGAATTAATCTAACACTGTAAGACATACATTCTAAATAATTTTAAGCCAAAATGTACCATAATTATTTTGCTGTATCATAATGGCCCACATCTGGCTACATCCCACTTGTTTATTACAAGTTAGAACCAAATAAGCTATGAAACAATAACTACATAGGTATTAGTAACTTAGCTTACATATTACTAACCTTTTTACTACTAAAAATAATAGTTATTAATATTCTCTGAAAATTCATATAGTTGTAGTTAAAATTTAGACTGCGATATGCATAACAACTTTTAAACCAATTCAAAATAAACATTGGACAGATATCCCAGTAAAGTTAGCCATTGGTTGTCTAAACAGATGAGGTACCTGATGAAAACATTTTTACTGCCTAACAATACATGTTGTTGTACCTATTGCAACAGATTCACCAGTGCCATACAAAGTGCAAGAATAAACTGAAAAATATAGATAGCAGCGCTACCATGCAAAGTGAATGGATTTACGACCAGCCATCAAGGCCAGTTAATAATGGGTTTAGTCAAGAATATGAAGATATGTCAATAATAAGAACTCTATGTAATACTGGAAGAGAGATGATATGAAAAAGAAGGTGCGTGCAGTTGTAACCAAGATACGAGCATGTGTGATGCTACTTCTATCAAGGTAGAAAAGAAACATACATAAAAATCTCTCCATTAACCTGGAATGCTTTTTGTTCATGTATTTATTTAAAGAACTTTTCACTCCACACAGCTACAGATGAAACAAGCATTAATGGATGTATGTATCATCAAAATATTGTGAAAGCTAAATGTATTCAAACCTCTTTTCAATGCCAACATATCTGACCATGTATATTGTGTTTTTTTCTACTTCAAACAAAAGCACACAGTTACAATTTTGTTTTTACCCAGGTTAAAGCAGCTTCTTTGCTTTAAAAATGCAGTTCTGTAAAAGAGTATCTGCCCACTGTAATGACAAATTGTCAGAGTGGAATTCCACACATGCTCCCAGGGCACTGTCTGATAGTATTTCTAACTCCTTTCACATCCCCCACATTTACAAATGCCTACAATTCCTTCCACCCTTAGCTATTTAGCCAGATATGCCATCTTGTAATGCACATTTTCATTCCAACATAATGAAAATACCTAATGTGGTTTTAAAAGTCATAGCTTATATGTTTTTCAAAGAAATAATAATTACCAAAATAATCTTGACAGGTAGATAGGCTACATGGTTTACTGCTGTAGGGCTTATGTACCATATCTGGGACTGTAACAGAAATTATTTGGATTAAAAATGTGTATTTTAAACTTGTCTTGAAGTGCTTTGAATACTTGTGGAATCTAAGGAAATAACAATACAACTAAGGTACACAGAAAAAGATTATCATAATTTGCATACTGCTTGAGGAAATGCAGCCTTGGCAGAGTTATGTATGTGTGACTTGAAGGAAATTATGTTTTTCACAGTCAAATACTGCAAGCTGAATACTGTGTTTCAAAGTTGCTTACAGTTGTAAATATGTGAAAGGAAACAGCTCATAGAATAAAATGAGAGGTTACAGCCTGATACTTTAATTGTGCTGTAAGAACTGATACAGCTCACTGGATTCAGCTTCATCACTA
>WEKY01041050.1:17777-42677 GCA_013390045.1 Picathartes gymnocephalus
ACTGGATTCAGCTTCATCACTAGCCTTTTTTTCTGAAATTCTTCCTTTCTGTAACAGTAAAGATGGCAAATAATTTAAAGAAATTTATCTGAGCATTTGTTTCAGTGAAAGCGCTGGCTACCACACTTAGATGAGTGAGATGTGACTTTCAGAGGCAAAGATCAACTGTAAGCATTCAGATAGGGAAGAACATTTTTTGAAAAGAAGAAAAGAATTTTTTGAAAAAATATTATTGTTATTATTTGGACATTGGGAAGTAAGGAATGCTCTTCCCTCCTTCTCTACCTAAACTGGGAACTGTCTCCATTTTCAGTCATACATATTCAGGTTTCCAGAATCAGTGAATTGAATTTTAATTGTGGATGTAAATATGTAGTTCATGTCTTTTCCAGAAAAAACTTATATCTTCAGAAGCACTTTAGATTTCCCATTTTGAAACTCTTTTAAAAATAAAATCTTTATTACATATAATACATGCCCAACTTTTAATTTTAAAAGTAAAATTATAAATTGGGTTAAATATTAAGGGATTAAATACACAGAATGTTTATATATTTAACACAGAGCTTTAAGGGCAGACATAGCCCTTCCATTATTTCAGATGTGAGGTGTGAAGTCCATCTGAGCCACAGACGCAGTTCTTTGAAGAAAGGAACTGAAGGCAGCAGTCACTGAACCAAAGTCACCTCCAAGTACACGATGCACAAAGAGGTCAGTGCCTTCAGCAAAGCCTTTCAGCTCTGACATTTTGTCAAAAACTGACAAGAGTTCATACCTAATCCAGCAGACACAACTAGAAGGTGCATCTAAAAAGCATCTAATTCAGATAACTTATATACTTAAACTGGGCTCTTTTCTTTCCCCTTGATAACACTGCCTCCACTTCCAATCAAATGAAGGCCCTTCAAATGAAGGTCATTGTGATTTCTGCAGTTTTTCACATGCTTCTCTGAAACAGCTGGAAGTTGCTTCAAAAGAAGTTGGACACAAACTTCTACTCTGAAAGGTTAAAAATTCAGCAGGTTCTGGGGAACTGAAAAAAACATAATATGTAACATGTTCTATCATCTAAGACCAAGAGCAAAGGCATTACTTGTTGTATTCCAGTCAACAATATCATGGATTTTTATGGAAGCCTACCACAGATTGAAACATCAGGACCAGAATTCAGAATTCGTTTACAACACAAATAATTCTTAATATTAGATGTGTGAAATATCCTTTTATTTATGCTTTTTTAAATGAATATTGTAGTGTTAAGAACATTAATATTTATATAAAATATAAATGGCCTGCAATAAGTCAGGGAATCCCAGAACCACTGGTTAGAGGGGTCCTCTGAAGATCATGTATTCCAACACACCTACTCAAGACAGAAGGTTGGCCAAGACCTTTTCCAGACAGCTTTAGAGTATCTCCAAGGAGAGCTTCCTGATATTCTAATGGACCCTCTTGTGTTTCATATTGTGCCTATTGCCTCTTATCCTGTCCCTAGGCACCACTGAACAAAGCCTGGCTCTGCTGTCCACAGGTATTTATACAAATTGATAAGATCCCCTGATGCTTCTCTTCTGCAGGATACACAATCACAGCTCTCCCAGGCTCTCTAGTCCTTAATCATCTTCATGGGCTTGCAGATGACTCGCTCCAGAAGGTCCATATTCCTGTCCTGGGGAACCCAGAACTGGGGAATGCATCCCAGATCTGGTCCGGCATTGTCTGAGTACAGAGGAAGGACCCTCATCCTTGAGCTGCTGGCAATGCTCTGCCTAATGCAGGGCAGGATGCTGTTGGATGCCTTTGCCATGAAAGCGTATCGCTGGCTCATGGTCCTGCTGCTGGCAATGCTCTGCCTAATGCAGGGCAGGATGCTGTTGGATGCCTTTGCCATGAAAGCGTATCGCTGGCTCATGGTCCTGCTGCTGGCAATGCTCTGCCTAATGCAGGGCAGGATGCTGTTGGATGTCTTTGCCATGAAAGCGTATTGCTGGCTCATGGTCCTTCTGTGCTGCCTCAGTACCCCCTTAGGGGTACACCTGTGCAAAGCAGATGCAGGAACTGGCCCGTTTCTTTGACAAACCTGAGAGATACTCTTCAGTCCAACTGCCCAGATCCCTCTGGACCACGAGTACATCTTCAGTTACAAGTGACTCAAGAACCTCAAGTTCATGAGCCAGTATCTGAATGATGGAGTCTCAGCCCTCCAGGGACTGGAGACAGAACTCCTGATAATTTTAGTAGGACTCAAGTAGGACTTCAAATCACTTAAACACATTCTCTCATAGGAAACATGCAGACAAGCTAAAGGAAAATAGTAATTGAAACAGTAACTTCCAATTACTTCATCTGGTATTAAGGATTAGTTAACACACCCTTAAAGCTAGACTTTAAAAGTAATTACAGATTTCAAGATGCATTCTGTGGAAAACTGGACAGAAAACACTTCACTGGATCCCAGAAAAATTTATATAATTGCATGCATGCTATATGGTTTCTCTAGAGAAAGGAAAGAAAATGGGAAAAATGATTGAAATTAATGTTGATATAAAGAGTGAGATAGGAGAAACGATGGGTATTGATATTCACATGAAGAACAGCTCTTGAAGAAATAAAATACCTGTCCAGGCATCAGATATTCATGGATGTACCTGCATCTGGATGATGGGCATTACCACTTAGTCTAGTACTCCCAGCCAATTATTATTTTTATTAACTAACAAAGTAGCTGTTGTATATTTATAGTGATCTTTATTTCCAATCTCTACACACCAACAAAGGTGACCAAAATTTTCAAGGTCAGAACAGAGTTCAGAGTCCAGAGTCTTTTAGGAAAACAGAGGTCTTAGAAAATACAGAATTACTCCTGAATATCCTAGACAGGGCATTGCTAAGTTCAGACAAGAAATCACTGAATTTCTGAAACATGGAAAATTATGAAATCCAAGAATAAAATAGTTTCTTAGGATTTGTATGTTCTACCTGTTTAAACATACTTCAGAATATCTAAACACAAAAAAGTACCTTAGCATATCCTTAGCATAATCTGAAGAAATATCAGCACAGATACGAACGTGTGCTTTGTAATAAAAAATACTTTCATTCTCATGAGAAAATATTACTTTAGCCTGTCTCATCTTCTAGATTTGACTGTTTGTACTAATGATTTTCAAAAGAATTCACAAAATCTGATTCAAAAGACCAAACAAACCAAAACAATGGTTTCCCAGACAACACAGCGAGCAGAACTAGTAAGGTTTCAGCGGAAATGGAACCTTCCATTTAAAGTTTAAGTATTGTTTGCAATCATCTTCATTGAAACACTTGACAACATCATAGTACAAAGTAGGTATGAATTTTTGCAAGTTTCATCTCCCTCAGCTTTTTAAGATATTAGTAACATTTTTTTTTAAATAGTTATGCAGCCTATTTGCATAGCAAGTCCACTAGAATACAAAATTCTGTTGAATGTAGCTTTTGCCTTCAGCCACACAAGGACTACACCCAAAACACATTGAAAAGAAGAGAAACAACAGAATCTATCTAGGAAGTATTCTTGAAATTAGAAATCCAGTTATTTCATTGGGGTTTATTTTGACAAATAGATCACTAACTGATTTTCAACTCATTTAGGACCTGTTAAAGAGGACTCTAATACCTTAGGATTTTGTGAAAAAAATAAGGTGGTAAGGATCTTTTTTCAACACATCTGATTTAGGACATTCTAACAGAAAATTCCAGCTATTAGTCAGGATAATTAGCTAGGAAAGATCCATATCCACTGAAGAACTCGTGAGGTGGTAAAAACCCCCTGAACTTCCTCCATTCAAAAAGTATCATATTCAGTCCCAGAAAAATACAGCTATTGTAAATAGAAAAGTCTAAGAGGTTCTGATCTTGTTAGATTTCTCAGTTTCTCTGTGTGAAAAAGAGCTGTTTCAAGATTTCACCAGAATTCCAGGACAGTTATTACCATCGAATCAGAGACTTTGACCACAGCAGATCAGCATGAAAGAAGAGAATTTTTTTAATAGCATTATCTACTACTGCAATTCATTCTGGAAGCTATCCTCTGTGCAAATGAGAATGCAAGTGGGTGAGGCACAGGTTACAAAGGTAACTTATGTCAGTTTTACATACAAAAATGATATCCTACAATCTGGAAGTCATGCAAGCTATCCTGTATATCCCAATCACTGTGTACAGAACCTCACACATTTAAAAACAAATGCTGTTCTAAAATGAATGTAAGGTGCTTTACATCAGCTTTTAAAATTTCTTTCATTATCAAAAACAGTAGTAAAATAATTCAATCTCAGCACATGATTCCCAATGTAATGCAATCTACATATTAATATAAATCTGATGGTTACTTGCTGAAGAGGCTTTCAAACAGCTATAAAAGATTTTTTTTTTATTAGCCACAGGTTTTTCCGTTCTTTTTAGGAATTCTAAAATTTCATACATGCTTGATTCAACCTCCAACTTTTTTTTGTTTTTCCCCACACTTATAAACTCAACACTCTGCACTTTTACATAAACAGTTGCAGATTTTAGCATTTGGGCATTGAGACTGGAAATCCTGAATTTAAAGTAGTCAATGCAACATGAATGTTAAAATAACAAGACATGTGAATCTGAGTTCATTACCCACTGACTCTCATCAACTGCGCTCCAGTAGACTGACAGTAGATAATCAGATCATTACAGCATTCCAAGACACTTGTAAATAAACTCTTGACAAAAGTTTCAAGAAAATATATTTATTCAATTTTGGCAGAGGAAGAAAACATAATAACAATTTTTACACCCTTCTCTACAAGTTATTGTTACATCAAATTTCTGCTAAAAATTTCAGGTAGCATTTAAATTTTTAAAAGAAAACATTTACTGAAAAAAGAACTTTTAATGTGAAAAAATACATAAGAGTGCAAATGCTTTATTTTCTTGTGGTTACTACTTAATTTTCAAGTCTTTTAGAATAGTGCAAGTTACACTTTAGATCACTAACACTGCGAGCATCCAATTAAGACATAGAACTAATACACAGAATTATGTTACGTGAATAATACAGATTGTAATTTTTCATGATATAACATCAATTCTCCTCTCAAATAACACTGAAAAAGACTTTTCCAAATTTCTGTAATAATGACAAAACTTTTTACAAGCTTTTTACAAATCCCACACTCAAGTTCTCAGCTGAAGCAAAATGAATCTAAGCAGAACCTCCTCAAAACAAAACACCCACCAGGCACATCCAGCTCCCATTCTGACATGTTTATACAGCTCCGTGGAGTGCAACTGTACTTTCTCAGCAGAAGCAGATGCAAGTCCATTGGGATTTTTATTTTCACGAACAGCAGTCCCTGAGATTCTCTAAGACGCCTTTAGCTGTGTTTTGACAGCCGTCATGTTTTGCTAATTTTCTATGAGCCGTCTACTCAAACCAGTTTTCTTTCAATAAAAAGCGTACAGCATCATCAAAGCCATTTTGGTACAATGATTCCATTTTCTCCTGGTCTGGTGGGAAGAAAGCTTGATTAAGTCTTACTAGGTTGGCCAGAGACAGCTGCAACAGAGCAAGAAGCTATAAATTAGTCTATTAACACAACTTATCTAGATGTGACTGTTCTGTCATCTGTTTCATGGAGCATATGTAAAATGAAACGACTGGCATGGCTGTGTCTAAACCAGGAATTAACCACGTCCACAGTCACTGCTGAGTGCCAGGACAAACTGGCATAAACAGTCCACACACACAGAATTAAACTCACAGCATCCGAGACAGACTGTCTGCCTGTAAAACTGTCCAAAGTTTCTGAAACACTTTAGCTTTGGAAACACTCCCAAAACCATCTCAGAGTGGTAGCTGGCATATGTTAAACTTGTGCACGGAAATATTGTGACAACTTACTAGTGCAAACAACCCCATTCTTGGGAACATTCTCAGACAATGTTTAACATATGAGTATAAACGTAGCTTGTACTACCAACAAATTAAGAACTACTCAGCATCTTAAGTGGTCACTCTGATCATGTAAAAAGATTTTGGAGCTTATTCTAGAATACAGATTTTATTAAGTTGTTTACAACAGACTGAAAATATAATTATATTTAATAATGTTCTGAACAATTTTTTATATAATTAATGTAATACTTAGCCACATTATTATAAACAATTTTGCAAAACAATATCAAAATCATCTTCATTATCTGAAGTAATCAATTACTCCAATTCTGACACTAGGAGATGGTGAGACAGAAAACTATTCACATTCCAATATAGATAAATGAAGATGTATAACTCTTCAATTTATGCAGATTACAATATTGCTGAAATGGAATTATTCTTAGTAATCATTTTTACAGCCCTAAAAGCAGAGGTGCTTCAATTAGAATAGTTGAAAATGTTGCCTGGGATTCTGCACAAGTCTGCACATGACCCCAGATGCAATGAACTGTGCAATTAATTTTCTGTCTCTAAACTAAACTAATCACCAGCTCATTTTTCATCCTCTAGATACAAACACAACCAAGATATATACAATGATTGCATAAATTTCCAAGATACATTAAATCAATAATCTAATACTTTATGATCTTTACCAAATATTACCATGCTTAGTATCCCTCTGTGAAACATTATAAAGATTCAAAAATTGGTCCAGTTGAAAAAGACATTAGATAACACTAATTTTAGTAAAATTAGAAAAACATTAAAAACTGCCTAGAAAGAAAGTTTTAAACTAATTACAAATTATTGTTAATCCTTCTTTCTAATGGAATATTGTTGACCAGTAGGTCTATCGTTATTCAGTACTTTCTTTCAGCGTGTTGAAGGAAGCAAAACAGTGGTTAAAGTTTGTGAGACAAAAGGTTGCAAAGACAGAAATGTTATTGATAAAAAGGAGGCAATAAAAATCAGTCTCATATTTCAATACACAGAAATGTTTCTGCAACTTCTAACAAAACTTCTGGAAAAGCACTGTAGTCACAAATATTCACAAGCTCTCTTGTGCAATGCAGAGACAAGTCACTGTATATACCATTTTAAATGTACAAGTTAAAGTTGCCTTTTAAATTCAGTTAGAGCAATTGATTTCAGTAAGTATGAAGAAATGTTCTGCAGCTGTCCTCTCCTAAGGTATTCCAATTTATTTTTTTCTATAAACATTTTGCCTAGTCAAAGACAGCTGACACATAAAGCAAACCTAGTATTATTTACATTGAACAGCCTGTTATAATTTGCTCAGTTTTGTACTAGATCAATGCTTTTCAAACTTTATTCTACATTCTCCTTTCCTTGTGCTTAAGAAAAGGTTTAACCTCCATCTGCAAAACAGAAAATGCCAAAACTTTACGTAAGCTGATATATAAGAAGAAAACAGGCACTTAAATATGAACATAACTGCAGAAGTACTTTTTAGTGTTTTTAAGTTAATAAACAAGCAACTTACCATCATATCTTGTTTTGCTAATTTAACATACAGGTCCACATGTCCTTTATCTTGTGGACAGATATCTAATCGACCGCTGAAAGGGGAAATCGTCACAGTTCTTCCAACAGGCAAGATAGGAAGGCCATTGGTAAGGCCACCATCAACCCACTTCTATGGGGAAACAGAAACATTTTCAAAGTAACACCAGTACAGTATGATCATAGTACAATGCTTTACCCTTGCTGACCATGCCTCCTTCACTCTCAAGCAAACTTACAAGTTTCCCTGTAAGGATACAATGAATAAGCTTCAGTATGTGTCAAATATCAAGGAACTGACACGGTACAGGCAGAGATTTGAATCAATGAGCATTTGACATAATGTGCAAATTTGTGTGTAAGATAGTTACCAAGCTACTTATAAGACTTTTTAGTTAATTAAAAAATAAATGCCCCATATGGAATTTTTCTCAACACATACATGAAAACTCTGAGCCAGCTTTTCAATTTCTTAATTGAAAGAATACCATAAAAAATTTAACAATGACACTTTCTTCCCTTTAACCAATGGCAGAATGAACCTAAAATAGCCATATATTCCCTTTGAAATTGCACAAGTAACATATAGACTCAATCAACAAAATTCCAGACCCTGGGAAGCTGCAAGCAGTCTCCATTTAACTCAAGAAGTCAAACAATACTGATTTAAACCCTGCCAATATTTCAGCTGATATGTATTGCTCTATCTATAATTCTAAAGCTGACAAGCTTTCTGATATAATGACTACCTAGCTAGTAGCAAATATATATGTAGGGCTTTTTTGGCAGAGGGGCTGTGATTATTAAGGTTCTAGAAGCATCGCTTGTACAAATGAGGAAATGAATGATCACGTATTTCTCAGAATGAAGAAATAGCCATTTTCATGCTTTTAAAATTGTTCTTAACATGTTAATATATTTATATGAGAATGATAAAAAAAGTTCTTGGAGCTAGATTGAGTAAAGACAGCTGTGAAAAGGTTTTCTTATAAGAAATACAAAATATAGTATTGAAATTGCTTTCCCTTACGGTGAAACAGTTACACCATAAATGAAGAACACATAAAGTTGGTAGCTAATGAAAAATTACCTGTCCTTTAAATTCCACTGGCTTAGTTCCTGCATACACTGGTATAAAACTACTTGCTAGCAGGACCTAGAGGGAAGAAAGCAGAAAGAATAGGGGAAAAAAAAAAAAAAAAAAGCAATGAACTAATTTAGAACCAATACATATTTTAATACATATTTACCAGTCAATATATTAGTTTTACATAAATCCACTGTCACCTCAAAATGTCTTCTTGTTGTGGTATGTCAAAATGGGGTTAAAATTACTCAATAGGGTTTCGTTTTTTATGACTTGACAGTGACAACTCTCAAAACATAATATCAAAAATTAACTCAATGATTAATGTGATTCAAAAGTATGAACACAGTTTTGCACAATGTAAAGTAAATCTATAGTTTTCAAGAAATTAAATATGCATGTGCTGAAAAAAAACCCAATCTATTGGCAAAGAGGAAGCTGACCGAGTCATTCTGTTAGCATATTAATATAGGGTTTACTTTTCCAATAAATCAGATTTTCAACGTTTCAAAAATACCATAAACATCGTAAAAATTCACATATATATACCTTTATCAATGTTTATATCTAATACATTCAAGCATTAACAAAATAGTATTTCTCCTACTGTAAGGCTTCACTGCTGTCTACACCTGTTCTTGAATTTTATTTTAATTTTCTTTTAGACCAGGACACCTCTTTTGTCATGTACAGCTGTGCAACATATATACCTTTCTATCCATTCATTGCAATACCTATGAGACAGTGTGGGTATCTCTGTATCTATGTATCCACCCATATATATACATATATATATATATGAGCAATCTGTATACAGCATTTCCAGGAGAAGAGATAAATGCATGGACAAAGTGCAGTATGTCAGAATTTTTCATACAGCTAAACAGGGTGAAGATGCACATGCTTGTGTGGTGGCTTGGACGACCAATCTGGGGAACAGGAGCAGGTCACAAACTGGCACATACACTGTGTGAAAAATGAACAGGTGCAGAAAAAAAACCACAATCCATGGAGATTATGGAAGAAAATGCCTGAGCTTTTTTGGCTGCAATTACATTTACTTTTACAAAATTTAAGCTATTTCAGTATTAAGCCCCTCTACTCCCCTAACAAGTTTTAATTAAGACTGTATATGTACATGAAGTCTTCAACTTTCACTTAGAGAACTGTTTTCCTGCCTATTTCTCTTCCTAGTGATGTGGAGCTTTGTCTGAGCCCAGATAAAAAGGCTCTCTCAGTTTCCTTATGCGAAACTGCAGCTATTTCTCTACCAAACAGGCCTCTCGCTTACAAAAGCATAAGACAAGGTTCCCAACTTCCCAACATCAGCTTCTTCCCCTTTTTTCCCTCTCTTCTTCAACTCCACCTCAGTAACTTTGGCCCTTCTAAACTAAGAGAAATGGGGAAAAGAGATTTAGTGAAGGAATAGAGTAAAAACCAGGTGACCCCTTCAAAGTTTGCATTCTTTTCAAGAAGACTGAAGAAAGCAGTTGTTCTTCTTATAAAGTCACTTAGATCTCCAGAGTGAGGAGAGGCAGGACAAGTTTGAAGAACAAACACTTTAAGTATTTCCCTACCACTAACAGACCAATGTGGACTTCTAGGCACTGCCTTACTTTCCCAAACTAAATATACCAGTGCTCTGTGCCTTGCTCCCTCACAAACACTTAAATCGTGCCTCTCTTCCCCCTCATTTCCAGTTTAAGAATTGTAACTCTAGGAATGCTGATACAAGATGACTGTCTTCACATATGGAAAGATTATTTCAAAAGTGGGAGATTATTACCTGCCTTTCCAAGACCACAGGGAATAGTAAAAAAGATAAAAGCTTACCATTGTAGCAACATACATTCAGTTTAGCCACTATGAAAAACTTTGGAACCACAAGGCTTATTTGTTAAGCACTGAAACCAAATCCATATGAAGTTGAAAGATTTCTGGCAGGGGGTACAGACGTTTTGCTGTTTATAAAACAATCTGCCCAGCAGTACCTTTATCCATGCCTTGGATGTAAGTCATGCCTAGGCACAATACAACACAATAACCTAACAAGCTCTACCCTCCTTGCTCCTGTGGCAGCCACCAGCATTCAGACAGCTCTACTCACTCACGACGGAGGCAGAGCTGAAGGCATGCACAAAAACGGATATTAGGAGCTGGACTGAAAGATCAGACAATATGAATGTAGTCCAATGAGCAGTTATGTGTAATTTTATTCCTGTTATTCCAACCCACCCAACTGCTACCACAGAGAACAAAAGAATAGAACAGAAATGGCTAAATCAATGAAAAAAATATTGAAATACTAATAAAATGTACATATTTCCAAGGTCATCCTGATGCTTCTACTTGTCTCCAGGTTAGAAGATTTCACTGCAAAAACACATAAAGAATAAAAATCTCCATGCATGTTACCATTGCATACTATAGCTAGAAATAACAGTGTATAACTTGACATACTTTTCACATAATTATATTTGCATGATGAAGTCCTGTAAATTTTGAGAACTGACTGTCCATGTAGAATATAATAGGGTCAAGATTTAAAAAAATATACTTTAAAAGCAAACCCGCAATGTATACTTGAGGTTTTGTTAACACGTGTCACGTTTTTTAAAGTGAAACTAAAGAATCTCTTATTTGCTCTAGGCATCCACAAGGATAGAGAAAGAAGGAATTCCTTATTCTACTTCCTTCTTTATTCTGCTGTATCTTATTATGTCTTCCACTAAGATACAATCAATTACTAGAAAGAACATCTGTCTTACACGCATCTGAACTGCTCCTACCATCTCATACCAGCTTATGCATACAATCCAGATCAAAATTTAAAACGTGGCATTCAGATGAAAGAGACGGGCAGTGAGAGGTATACTTCCAAATACAGTTAAAACGCAGTTTATATACAGTACTTAGCATTACATTATAACTATTATCCACAAGCACCTGTAGGAATTGTTCTTTTTCTAAACTTCCTTTAATTACTTTTGTGATGAAACATAATATAGATGGTACCAGTGAAGTAAGAGATGCAAAACTTTTTACAACATTTTGAGATTCTCTATTGTGTTCTGATATACTGCAACAATTAGTTACTTTTAAAAACACTCTGCCTACAAGGTAGACAAACAAGGAAAGAAACACACACAAACACAAAATACATTTTACTACAATTTGTGAAACTGTAAGACCAAATTCTGCTTCCATTAAGTTATGGTTGTAGCAGCACTGGTAGTAGAAGTAGTTACCTGAGTAAATCAGTGATTTTACTGTACAATTACTAGTATTCTCTTAAGCCTTAAAGAAACTCCAGCATTTACAACTGCCATATTCAAGATGATTACCTTAATGAGATCCTCCCTGGAGGGAAAATTTGAAACCAAGTGATTTTCCCCACTCTTTGAGTTAGTGACTGACACATAGAGCCGGTTCTCAGCTATCTCATGAACATCAGAAGGAAGAACAGACTCTATGCCCTCCCTGGAGGAAAGAAAATGCTCAGCATTACTCACCACTGTTATTTAAAAACTTTGCAAATGCATTAGGGGTGAGCACCCCACAGCACAAAAGAAATATGCACCCTCTCCATTTGCATTTGGAGAGCTTTTTAACAAAAAAATGATCTTACAGAAGCATTAAGATAGGTACCTAAGTGTTTTCATAAAATCATAACCAGGCGTTACAGCACCAAAGTTCAATCTTCTGACTTCCTCTGCAAATCCATAGGCAAAGTGCTTACATTTCTGGAAGTGAAAAGCATTAACCATTAAGGATGTTTTAGTGATGGGAAGCATGTTCAGCTGCAGTACCTAAAATATACTAGAGGCTAAAGCTTTAATAAAAGAGTTATTAGATCAAACTGAAATATTTTCCCATATGTGCTTGTTTTGTAACAAACAAGACATGTATAACAAAATGTTGATCCTTTTCTAGGGATTAATTTGTAGGAAAAAAAAAATCCCTAATGAAAAAAAACTATAAACTCTCATCAGCATACCACTTCAACAACTAAGAAAAGGCTATTTTTCTATATAATACCGCTGCTAAATAATCAGTCCCCTAGGTCATGCCATTACAGTAACAATCATTTAGTTCAAAGTCTAAAGCCACCTTTTATTTTAAGGTCTACTTAAGAACTTAAACCAGACACAAGTACCTTAAGATGCTTATAAGGAATAAAAGAAATAAAGATTACAACAATTTCTTCTCACTAAAGCAAGAAACAACTTACTAGAAAATACAGATATTTAATTAATAAAATACTATGGAAGTATTTAATGAATGGAAAACTGTGATGGATGACATAAGAAGAAAATACACTGCAGAAAACCAGGCAATAGACTCCTGCACAGAAAACCTTTTAAACAAGTTGAAATGCCCAGCATTAATGACTGCAGAAAAATACCTTGAAGTGTGAGCCATAAGAACTCCAAAGGGACAGTAAATGAATTGGTATAATTTATTTTTTCAGCCATAACATGCTGAAACAATGAATTATGATCCTGAGTGCTTAAGACTCACTATTCAGTACTTGTAATCCTTTTTTTATCCTTTCATGCAGACTTCTCTAATGATTTTAGGGATTTTGGAAAAGAGTAAATTCAACCTCATGCAACCTTCTGAAATTAGTACTCTATAAATTCACTCACATTCACCTATACAACCACATGAATAAAAGATAGTTTGGCATTCCTGGACTATTAGGTCCGTGCATAAAGAACAAATAGGTTGCTAGTAACAAAATAAATGATTGAGTAACTAAGGAAAGGAAAGGAAAAAATAAAAGAGACATGAATGTATCCCACTGAGGAGGAGGATATACGATCTAATGAAAAGAAAACAAGGAAGGAGTTGGGGTGAGAATTAACATGAGATCAGAGCCAGATGACTGAAGCAGTTAAAACTTCCTCACATCACTTGTATGACAAAGCACTCAGTGAAGGATAGAAATGTAGTTCTTGCATACACTTTCGTTATATGGCCTTTGAATAAATGTATGTTCACACCTCTTAAAGAAACAGTCACTGTAAATATTTGTGCTACTTAGCCTCACATTGATTAGATTTGCACCTTTACCCCATGAGATACTTGCCATTGCCAGCCCCAGGCCAATTAAAAGCACCTCAGAACTACTATCTCTGTATCTAAGATGCTTAAATAACATTATGGGGAGCTAAGAGTACCAGGGAGCTGGACGAATCCAGACCAGAAAACTACTTTCCATATTACAAGTGCTAAGAATGGACTGTACCTAGACTATCAATTACTGCTCTCAAAAGAGACAACTTCTTACAGCTATGAGTTGTTTTAGAATCTGAATGCCAGAAGCTTTAAACAATACATCTACATTTTAAATGGTGACTGAGGCCATGTTTAGAAATTTTAACTGCTTGTATTGAGTTAAGCAAACTTGATATCAAACATGACCAAGGTAATTTTAAAATAAAGTTATTTATCCATAACTAAATAAGCCTCCGTAGAATTCTCAAGTCCCACGCCTTTACAAACAGTGATAATAATCCAATATTATGACAGAAAAACATTTGGAAACTGTCTTAGAACAGCAACAGTCAAAACAATAAATCTCCAATGTTACATTCTCTCCAAGATAAGGACATTATCTTGGAGAAAATGTAACTTGTAACATAAAGCACTACAACTTTGAGACTAGGAGATACCGAAAGTCCTAATTATGGCTTGTCTAAAATTGCCATCTCCGAAGAGAGGGGGGAAAAAGAAAATTAACTTATTAGGAGCCACATTTGTGGATATAAAATATTTCAAGCTAGAAATGTAGTAAAGATAATAATATAACTATCCTGATATGAAAAGTTAATTGCATTCAGTACAGAACACTGCCTTTACTTAAACTCCATGAGAATTAGAATTATTCCCACAGACAAAAGAACTCTCAATTTTCCATTTAAGCAATATAACAGAATAACTAAAAAGTACACAAAAATTGAAAAGGACGAGAAAGTTCATGAAGCTTTCTTTAGTTTGCAATAATATGACAAATTTTCAAGGAAAAATACAACACACTCAATGCAATATAGACTTAGTTTCCAAAAACAAAAACTAAAAACTGTTCTAATATTTTTACTTAGAAAGATCTTTGGACCAGGCTGAGAACAAGTGCTCATACCCAGGGTCTGCAATAAGCAGAAAAATTTCCTTGGGCTAACAAAGGGCTGCCATGCTCATCACAGAGGAAATTAAAGTCAGAGGTACACATTACACCAGGCAAACTTGAAACTGAACTACCAGTCAGAGGTGACAGAAGGGGAGTAATGCCTACACAGAATACAATGAGGTTCTCTCCACAACAGAGTGGAACTTGCCTAATACCAAGTCATATAAAGAATGCTTGCAGGGGAGTGGGGTGGGGGAAAGAAGCCAGGGAAAAACCTACTGCTGAAAGCAACAGAAATACAGTTAATGCTGCAAGCTGAGTTCATATCCCAGCAGAAACATCCAACAAACAAAGAGAAAGATCAGTGGCAAAGTGGGGTTTGGCCGGACTATTATTTGAATCAAATGAAGTGAAAGAAGTGAGGCCTTGGGAAAATTGTCAAATTCTCACTGGACTGAAACATAAGTGTAACTTAGACCAAAAATCTAACAGACTGTTTTCCCCACAAGAATTAAAAATATTAAAGAAATATTAACATTTTGGCAATCCCTGTTGTTCTACATTTACTAAGGCAAAGTCACTACAGACAGTTCAGGAGGGCAAAGCAGCCTTAACCTGTAGGGAAAATCAAGCAAACAGACATCAAAAAAGCCTCTAATGCTCTCCACAGATTCTGCAACACGGCAGTCATTGAATATAACCTTGGTGTCTCTGCGTGACACCTTATGCAAGGTGAGAAAGGAGAGGCATCTCTGGAGATGAAACAACCCCACACATGCCAGAACAGAATGCTGTGAGGGTGCTCTTAAGGCCTGGGCTGCACTGAGTCTAAAAGAGATGCAAAAGCTTTTAATGCTGTTCAATGAAGCACAGGCAGCAAGAAAAATATCCGAGCAGGTGGGAGCTGTTTATGAAGACACACTCCATCTAGCACTTTCATCTCCTTTCAGAAAAGGTTAAAAGGGTGGTGCTATGCACTTGCTTAACAAAGCCTCTCTCTAGCCAATAGAACAATAATTCACTTTGTAAAGTACCATCATTAAGTAAATATACATTTTGGTATATTGAAGTATACCTGTTGCCTACAAATCAACATTCACACATATGAGATTTGTACTTACACAGCTTAAAATATCAGGTTCATATGAAATACTTTTTGTCATAAACATTTTTGCTCATGAGTCACAGATGTGGTTAATGAAAACATGAAACAAGAATATCCTAGCAAGTAACAGGAAGAAAAAAACAAGACACAAAACAATTTAATAAACTTAATGGAAGATGATTATATAAAAAAATGTCCTTTGAAAATTATCATGGCCTATACCTACGAGTTTATTAATTTACCTCTATATTTTCTGGCACTGCTAGCAAGACAGTGGCAGCCAGAGATCCCGCAGAAGCTCCCGCAAAAGCTTTCACATCTCTCAGTAACTTCTTACCATGTCTGTGAAAAGCAGCTGCTGCCCCCAAGTGGTAAATGCCCAGAAAGCCACAAGCTGCAAAGGACAGGTTGATGTGCTTCATTTGGGCTGTGGAAATGAAGTGTCACAGTCAGAAAAATTTTGACCTGCAATATACATTTATTATTTTTGCATAAAATACTCTAAGCTATATAAAAAAATGCAAGTTATTTGAGAACAGTAAAATCTTTTGATTACTAACTACATAAAACAATCAGCAGTTAGTTTAGTATCTCCAAAACTGAAAACTCTAAAATAATCCTTAGTACAAATCCCTTTTTAAATCAATCAAAAATATATACCTTTATATACAATGTAACTACATATTTTCATCTGATTTGTCGAAGAGCAGCTACACAAAAGTGATTAAAGAATACCTTCGAAGAACAAACACTGTTAGCCACCTTTATTACACTATCAAATTAATTATAAACTGTTGGCTACGGTCTCATCATGTATTGACAGACTGAGAAAATGGATTCAAACTGAGAGAAAGTTAAGATTGGATATTGGGAAAAAATTCATTACTGTGACGGTGGTGAGACACAGGAACAGGCTGCCCAGAGATGCTGTGAATACCTCATCTCTGGCAGAGTTCAAGGCCAGGCTGGATGGAGCTCTGAGCAACTGGGTCTAGTGGGAGGTGTCCCTGCCTATGGCAGTGGGGTTGGAACGAGGTGATGTTAGGTCCCTCACAGCCCAGGGCATTCTATGATTCTGTGATCATACTACCCTTACACAAGCAGAGCCTTGAATCCATTACAATTCTCTAAGAGAGAATGTTTTTCTGTCATCTTTGAAACTGATTTGCTTACTAGAATTATTAAAAGACAAAATTTTAAAGTAACTACCTGTTTAAAAAAGAAAAACACAAAACTTATTTCTGCTACTATTAAAATAAGAAGAAATAAAAAAACCCCAAAGTAAAATACAGAGCACTAAATGTATGAAAATACACACACACTAGGAAGGTGTCTAGGGTAGAATTTAAAATTAACATAAAAAACCCACAAATGGGAAGGTAAAGTTCAGATTACTAGGGAGAGTTAATTAAATAAAATAGAATGCTGTACATTTTATTAGCTCTTCTGTTTCTGCAAGTAACTACATTATGAAAGCAAGGTATTCCACAGATGTGGGAGATATTGTACACATTATCTTAGTATTGAATTAAAAATAACCCCCTACTGTACATGAGTACATCTCAATATGAATGGGAATAAATGACAGAAACTGTTGTATCAGTCCTGATGAAGAGAGGCAAACATATACAGCACCACATTTTTGTTAAAGATACCTCTTTAAAATGGGAAGGGCAGGAAAGATGAGGATAAGAAACAGCTTTCAAAATCATTAGTTGAGAAGACATGCTAAACTCAACTGCTTTACCCACACCACGATTAAAATAAGACATAATGATCTAACCAGGTTTGCTATTTTAAAGAAAGAGAGAGAGACAGAGACAGAAAGCATCTCATAGTGCCAGGGAATATTTGATGCACCAGTCAGTCTGCTAAAACATGTAGCTTATCAACTGCGCTGGAAACACTTCCATGTCCACTTGCAAGTAGGAATACCCGTGACAAATCTAACGCATTTGTACTCATAGAAAGTACTAGAGGTTGGCTCTTGCTCTGATAATAGGAGAGAAAGACATTTAGAATGAAACAAGTGATAAACTGATTTACTATTTTTGAAAAAAAAAAGGATCTTTTAATTTAAAGAAAGGTCAGTGTACTGAATAGAAGGTAAAAATCTTTACTCAAGATGTTACTGGAAAACAACAAACAACTCTACCTTGATTTTGATTCTTTTTTTTTCTTTGTAATAGAGTGGAAGAAAACTAAAACAGTCTTTGAAGTATCATGTCACAATATGCTTCCCTTCAGGACAGTTAAACTCTTGGGAGTTTAACCAGCTGCTGCAGCTGTCTCCACACCTTCTACAAATTAGGAGCAAAGATGTATTTGCATCACAGGCCACTCTGACTAAAAGGTGAAGCTGGTTAAAGCAATGGCATTCTTACATAGTAATGGAAGAATCAACTCCCATTTCTGTCCAAAAGAGATTTCAAAATCAAGACAATATGAAGCATTATATGAAGTAAGGATTATGTTTATATAGCTGATTGGTCAAAAAATATGCAAAGTGTGAGTTTACAAATATATAGTGAATTACATCTAAGGGACCTATGAAATGTAACTAAGAAACACGTGTAAGATAATAAGGTTATGTAAATCAAAATAAGCATATGAATGTTTATGTGCATGTATAGACACATTTAAACCTTCTACAAGGCTCATACTCCAAAAAGTATCTCTCTCTGCCGCAAAATAATTAAATGCTCACAAATGAAAAAAAAAGATGAGAACCACAAAGAGTATCTGAAGTATGGTTACAGGAAAAAACTTTAGATTAAAAGGGTTTTTTTTAAAAAAGAAAAATTCCCTACAAATATGGAAGAAAAATCGCACTTCATCGTATAAAGAAGTGGCTGTTACATTTTCTCTAAAGTGAGAACAGAAAAGGAGGTTATGTGAACTGAGGAAACTATTTGAATCTCAGATCAAAAACTGAACATATCTGACTAAAGTCAGATATCCATACCTCCTCTTACATGCCTTCATGAGGAAATTGTAGTTTCTTACACAAGCTTTAGGCCTATCTAATTATCAGCTACCGGGAGTAACCACTATTCTCTTTGAGTGTCTGGATACATGGCACTCACTCTTTCATGTGAGTTAACTTCTTAACACTTAGATCCCACACTTCTCTGCCTCCTTCATTTCCCTACCCAAGAGACAGAAAGAGAGATTATTGAATGAGTATTCACATCCATTACTTGACTGACAAAAACATTCAGTGAGAGACGAACACACAAGAAGAAAAAACAGCGCTAAGATTTCAAGTTAAGGAATACTGTTCAAGAACGCTGCTAGTCTCATACTCTGTGAAAAGTAGACTAATTTCAAATCCAAAAAAGATTAAATTAAAACAATGTAAAAATAAGGTAATTTTTTACTTTTAGTGAACAGAAGTACTTGACCTACTGGATTTGTATGGCATTGTCACGAACCAAAACCACTACATTAATGCAATACAACACTGTTTTAAAGACTCCTCAAGAGAACCTCAAATTAAGGGCAGCAATAGCACAGCTGTGTTACCCAGACACTTACATTTCTATTAATTAGGATCAATTCCCAGGTATAAATTAAGTATTTGTCATATACACAAAAAATTTTGGAATTCCTCAGTACAAATGTTAGTTGGCAGATCACATTCATGCTTAAATGACAGATCCAGTGGTTACATCTAGCTGCATGACTGAGAAATGGGGTATGCACATACATCTATCAACCCTCTAAGTGGGTAAATTATGAGAAGGAAAAATCATTGAATCATAGAATTATTCTGTTTCTCAGGGCTTTACCCAGCTGTTAACTTGAAAATCTCATCATGTTTAGCTCCTAAGTGATAGCTAGCACTTTTCTGTCGCTGGGTGAAACAATCAGGTCTTATTTCATTTGTTCAGAATATTAAAATCAGTAGAGTATTGCAAATACTCAGCATTACAGAGAAGAAACAGAACATTAATATCTTCAATCAGTACTATGCATCCACCTGCAGGAAAGTGGGTGGAACTGAGGCCTCTTCAAGAAATCTGTGAAAAAGCACTTAACCTACAAAGCATGCAGATGACAAAGATAAATAAGAATCATGGTTCTATAAAGAACTACTGCTTCACAGATGCAGTTAAGTGTTGGGGGTTGGGTTGTCTTTCCTTTTGTTTCCTTTTAACAGTATAGAATTTTTTTCCATTCAGTTGCTAAATAGCCTTAATTACTGAGTACTTAAGAAAAACAAAGGCTATACCTAGGCCTAAAGAAAAGGCCCATCTATGTTTACTGTTCTGTCGGGGGGTTTTCTCGCGAAGGGGGGGGGGGGTGGAGGAATATCTCGAGAATTGGGGACTGGTAAAAGGAGAGGGCAGGGGCGGAGCGGGACTGGCTTTCGGAGGAGGACACGGGAAGAGGCAGCTCTGCGAGAGAGGTTTTTTTTTTTCGCTGCTGCTGCTGGAGCCCTGGCTTGGAGCTGTTTTCTTCTGCCTCTTGGGTGAGCCTCTGCTTGTGAGAGCAGCCACTGAACCTGTTGCCATCTGCTCGGGTGCCCGGAATCCCTGAGCTCGCCTCTCCTCGCTGGGCTAGGAGCCGGGCGGCTGCTGCCCCCCGCCCCCACCGCTCCCTCGGCACTGCTCTGGGTTTCACTGCGCTGCAGCCCCGCTCCCCCGCCTGCCGAGACGTCCTGCCCTCCCGGTTTGCTGCTTTCCAAGAATCCTGCTGGGGCACTGGAATCGACTGCTCCAAGGGGGTTTGTGAAGCAAAACCTCTCTTCCGTTTTGTTTTCCCCTGCTGACTGAACCACCATAGCACGTGCTCCCTGCCGGCTGTGACCATCACTACACCGAGGAGGGGAAAGTGCCTTCAGGCCAGGGGGTCGGGACCGGGTTCTTGGTTCTGTTTGTTGTTAGTGCCATAAGAGTTGTTGTTTGTTTGCTCTGTTATAAATCCTAGTAAAGAACTGTTATTCCTACTCCCATATCTTTGCCTGAGAACCCCCTTAATTTCAAAATTACAATAATTCGGAGGGGAGGGGTTCACATTCTTCATTCCAAGGGAGGCTCCTGCCTTCCCTAGCAGAGACCTGTCCTTCAAACCAGGACATTAAGCAACGTCCTTTCACCTTGCAAACAAATCTCTGAATAAGAGGAAAAGATAAGAAAGCCTTTGTTAGATGAATGTTTTGTAAAATCAGAAAGGCAAGTAATAGGAAACAGGACACTTTTAAAAGAATATAAATTTTCCCATTACTTTTGATTCTTGAAAATATGTCACGGCATCACTTAATTTGCAAGTTATAATGGTGTATTTCACAGAAAGTATGATTCAAAAATGTCTTTTGCTTTGATGATCTGGTAGATCACTGCCTTTTTCATCAAAAAAGTATAGTATGATCATAAAAACTGCAAAGAGGAAACTGAGAGAAATTTAATTAAGTTTATGTTATGACTATTTCCTGACAATTTCTTATAGAGTAACAAAAATAGGGCACAGTCACATGTGGACACAAACCACTCCTTCCAGCTGCCTGAGCAGAGAGCAGAAATCGCTACCTTAGAAATAGTAAGAAACACCTGCTTCACAAGACTTCAAAACAAATATTTCTTAGAGAGTTTAACATAAATTGCGACTATTAAGGATATTTATACCTATTAACACAAAGCTGTCATATTGGCATGTCTTAAGAAAACGTTTCACTGAACCTTGAAGATGCACAAGTACATTTCAGCAGGACAGTGCACATAATGTGGAGATGTGATATAAACAGAGCAAACACTTCTGCCACTGCTCTTCAAAAAATATTGCCATCTTACACGATTGGCAAAATTCAAAATATAAAGATTTCAACTAGCTAAGGGGATAGAAATGCTTCTGTTTTCTACAAGAGAAAAAAGATAAGAAAAGATACATACAATAAGAACACTGGGGCTGTTCAGTTTCATTATTTTGCAGATAATGCAGGAGCATTCAGGAATAAACAATAACCTAAGAGTTCCCTTTAAAGAATTACCACATTTGCAGGACAAAAGCAACCCAGTGGTGATTAAAAAGCTACTGGGGGGTGGGGGCATTTCTGCTTACTCAGCAGTATCTCATCCATTTTGTAACGCAAACCTTCAAGAGAATGTATGTAAGGAGACAAGGCTGTACAGAAAAATTGTGATACAGTACCATCCAGCTCTCTGAGGACAGGTACTGCCTTCCTGATTGTCATGCACAAGAAATAGCACAACAGTTTCTCATAGGGCCATTTCCTGAGCAATGTAATTACATAAACATTGTACCATCCCAGTGTCTTAACCTGTCATAACTACCTCCCTGTCATCCCACTTGTAAACGAAAGCGGAAAATGCTCAAAGCAACTGACTATAAACACCTTTACAAACAAAATCTAAATATACATAGAATGCAAATGACCAAGCACCCTGAAGCACAGGAGCTAAAATACGCATAACAGCACATCTGAGGATAAGCTATTAGCAAGGAGTGACAAAACAAGCAAAGTCACAGAAAAACCTGTTTAGCTCGGCAGCACTGCTAAAATAAAGGTAATAAGGGTAACTACTAATTTATCTGAATCAAAAATCACCATTGACACAGAAATGTTTGTTTTTTCACATTTCTAATGGGAAAAAAGTGCACTAGCATAACAATTCACAGCCTTCAGTGAATATAAGAGTTTGACAAAAGTTGAAAGAAAAAAAAATAATAAGTACATAACCTAATTAGCCATTAAGAACTTTAAGAAAATCACGAGTCTTTGCAAACTGTAACATTAAGGTATAATTCAATTAAAATTAAAAGAAGAAACACATCACGTGATACAAAACTTTCAAATTACAGTTCTAGACCTTGATCCTTAAGATGTCAATAGCAGGCAGGGAAGGCTGACTTCTCCAGAAAAGGGTGGTAAAAAGGTTCAATACCTTCTAATGAATGTTGTTTTCCATCACATATTCCACTCAGACTTTTTCCAACAGCTGTTTTGGTTCCTTCTGCTCTAGTAGCCATTCCTCTATCAACTACCAATTGTTTATCATTTACCTTGGAAACCTACAATCAGAGAGTCAGACTATTACTAAAAAGAAAAACAACACCAACATACATTATTTGACAGTAAGTGTTAAGTCATCTGGATGAATTTTGCAATTGCTTAGTTGCCACAAAACTAGTTCGAACCTCAATGTTCCACAACTTCTGCCTGCAGTAATTTGTACTTTAAAGATGATTTAACTAGATATTGAAAACCACTGCCATTTGGATATGTCAGTGTCCAAAATGCACTTTGTGTCCTTTCACACTCTTTTATTTATATCCAAAGATTTTTTTTATAATCAAACTCTTCAGTTTTTATCCTCCCTTACAAATCCATTCCCCTCTGCTCCAATCTCTGTTGTGCAACACTGCATCTGTAAGTCATTTTCCAGAGAATTCTGGTTCTATTCTTCACTTAACAAGTGTCACTCTAACTAATCAGGCTGTCAGTTATCATGCATTACTATCTGAAGCATAGTCTGAAGAAAATTAACATTTCTCCCCAACTTAGAACTATTAGATTCAAAAATTCAGTTTGAAACACCAGTACTCCAGCACTTACTGCTGCCTGCCCCCTTACCTTAATAAACTGAAGTCATCTTCAATTCATAATTAATGCTGCAAAATCAAAAGCTTAGCTCTGTAGAGTCTAAAGTAAATTATTTTATCATTGTATTTATGCACATCACTTATATTTTTAGAGCATCAGAAAAATACTTACCTGGAATTTAAGTCTGTTATGCGGCGCTCTTACAGTGCAATAGTTTGGAATTCCAATCCAGAACTGCTGAGTTTTGGGAAACATGCAACTACACAATCGGCTTTCTTTCAACTGAAGCAACAGTATTTGAGCACTACAAAGCTTTTTGGCAGTCCACATTTTACTAAAAGTTATCTCTGGATCCAGATGATGTGAAATTGATACTCTCAGAAGCTGTTTTACCATGAAGTTACAAAGGAAGCATCAATAGGTGACCTTGGACACCATAAAAGCACACGGTAGAAACTTTCTTTTAAGCATAACCTGTTTAAAATACATTACAAAAAAAAAAAAGTAGTTGAAAGGTTCACATCAAGGCCCTGATACTGTAACAAGGCCCTCCTCACACCCATCCAACCCGAAAACACAGAGGCATTAACAGCTGATGCACTTGACAACAAAACAGTTTTGTTCAGTAGCTCCTCTCTCTCTCCCTCTCACCAGCCCCCACCCGTTGTTCACCACTGACTATAAAGTCAATCGTTCATATCAAGAGAACAAACTGTCCCTTAAGATTAAAAACGTGAATACAGTGCTCCTTCTACCTCAGATGAAAATTGTGGATGCAGTGATCCAGCAACTTCAAACAAGTCGTTCACTAAACAAAGTGCCGATGTCAAGATCCCAGTAAGAAACACTCCAGCATGCTGGCTGGTACAAGGCAAGCCTCGTCATCTTCTTCTCTGTTACTAAGGTAGCACAGGGGTTACTCACACACCAGTGTAAGCCTGGTTTACACCTTGACCACAAGGGAGAATGTATGGAATTGTGCTCGTTCAGACGGAAAGCAGGTTCCTGCCTGACCACCACTGCAAACAACCCCAGTGTGACCCTGTGCCGGCGAGGTCTGGGCGGAACACTGCCAACTTCCAACTTAATCCCAGCCAAGTAAGTGAGTTAAAGGTGTTCTGTTTCATCTCGTGCGCCATGAGATCAGGTCTGTGGTGCAATTGGATGTTTCCTACCTCCACTTTTGTTCAGCAAACAATCAATACAAACAAGCAAAACAGAGCCGAAACGACAAATTTTTTAAAACTAACAAACACAGAACGTGAAGTGACAACCGCGGGGTGCACAACGCCAAAGTGCAGCCACTGCGCCTTCTAACCTTGGACACTTACAGCAGGCGGGCGATTCCTACGCGGGACACGGCCCTTCAGAGGTCAGTCACCTCAATCTCGTCCCGACCGCCCGCTGCCTCCCCGCAGGCCTCCCGGGGGGCTAACGCGGCCTATAAGAGGCAGCGGCGGCACCCTGCCCGCCTCGGCCCCGCCTCCCCGGCAGCGGCCCCCGCGGCAGCGCCGGAACGCGGTCGGGACCGGGA
>WEKY01041050.1:42723-53985 GCA_013390045.1 Picathartes gymnocephalus
TTCGCCGCCCGGCCGGCGGCGCTGGGTGTGCCGGATGGCTTGGCCCGGGGCGGCCCGTCCGGGGGCTGTCGCTGCTGTCGTGTGGGTGGGTGTCCGCACCCCCTGCACCGCCTTTGTGCCGGGCCGCGCACAGTGGAAGAGCGTCTTGTTGCTGAGAAAGTGGGCTCAGGGCAATAAAGATTACTTTTTTTTTTTTTTTTTTTTCCTGTTTGCTGAGGGGAGTCAACTCACCTTTCTGTGAGGCCTGAGCCAGAGCAAACACGGCACCCAGATTCAGCAGATTCAGGATGCAGATGGATCCTGCAGCCAGCGGTGGAGGAAGAAGACGTGCTGAGGGAGGGCAAAGATGCCTGTGGAACAGAAGTGTAGGTGTGTGAACTCTTCCTAGAGTCTGACTGGGGTTCAAACTAAACTTGTGAAAAAATGCTATGTTAGATTTCACCTGCGACATCCATTAACCTTGCTTTTTCATCAGTATCTGAGAGATGCTGGGATGGATTTGGGATAGAAGGAGGTGCAGATGTGTTGGTGGAACCCTGGCACCTTCTGTTATTTACAGGGTCTCTTCAGAGTTTAGCCAGTCTTTCAACTGCTAAAGAGCAATAGTTACAAAACAGAGCCCTGAGACTTGTCTTACAGAAAGGGCACCGACTTGTGGAGTTTCTGCCTGCTGATATCATCCTCCTGCACTCTTTCCCTATATTTACAGGATGAGTTTTCAGATGAGAATGCCAGTTGAGCCCTAGTGGTGGAAAAAAATTCTTGCCTTAATTATAGCCCGAGTTCTAATTTTTAGTGGTCAGTACTATCATTAAGACCACACTTGCGTCTAAATTAATACTTGGTTGACAGCTGTGGCAAGTCACAAACATGTCAGGAGGACCCTTCTTTCACATGTGTACTCAAGTACATTAGTGAGCCTCTTGTTCCTTCTGTACTGTGACTGATCTATTAATAAATTTGAAAATGTGTGATGTAGATGAAGCTGAGTTGGTGAGAATTAAACCTTTAATCCAGGTAAGTTACAAGGATAAACACAGCAAGTCATTGTGAAGGACAGCAAATTAGATGGTGTCTCACATATAGCAGCTGGCACTCAAAGTCACAGAATCGTTGGGGTTGAAAGGAACTTCTGGAGATCATCTAGTCCAACCCCTTGCCAAGGCAGATTCCTCTGAAACAGGTGACACAGGGACATATCCAGGTCGATTTTTCAGAGGGAGAGTCCAGAACCATCCTGGGCAGCCTGTTCTACTGCTCTGTCACCCTCAACATAAAGAAGTTCTTTCTGAAGTTGAGGTGGAATGTCCTGTATTTTGGTTTATGTTAATAAAAAACTCATGGCTCCTTTGACCTTGAGACTTGTTAAGGACATTGAGGTGCTGGAGCAGAGATGGGCAGAAGGAGGGCAATGAAGCTGATGAAGGATCTGGAGTACTTGTGCTATGAGGAGTGGCTGAGAGAGCTGAGATTGTTTAGCCTGGAGAAAAGGAGGCTCAGGGGGAGACATTATCATTCTCTACAACTCCCTGAAAGGAGGTTGTAGCCAGGTGGGGCGTCAGCCTCTTCTCCCAGACAGCCAGTGACAGGATGAGAGGAAATGGCCTCAAGCTGTGCCAGGAGAGATTCAGGTTGGACATCAGGAAGAACTTCTTCATGGAAGGGGTAGTTAAGCATTGGAATAGGTGGCCCAGGGAAGTGGTGGAGTCATTGTCCCTGAGGGTGTTTAAGGAAATTCTGGATGTGGCACTCGGTGCCATGGTCTAGTTGACGCATGGTGGTGTTCAGTAAGAGGCTGGTCTCAATGAGCTCAGAGGTCTTTTCCAGCCTCATTGATTCTGTGATTCTTTGGCTCCCTATCTCAACTCAATCCATTCTCTTTCCCATAGCTAGGCATGATCAGACCCTTATCCTTCAAGTGTCAAAGCTTATTTCATCTGCTGCATTTAGATAAATTTATCCATATTCAACCTTTTAATAGCATGACATACATCTTTCATTCTTTACTCCTTTAGTAGTTGTTCTTTGGAGTTCTCTGATATTTTCTTAACAATAAACTGCACCAAAGAAATCTTACATGAGTTACATAAATGTTTAAATGGCTTTACAACATAACAGGTGTTTGTCATAATAGGTATTTTGGAGCACCCATATATTTAAGGAACAAGGCATTTAAAAGTGTGTGTAAAATCATTTCCTGAAACAGACTAAGCTACAGGAGCAAAAGATGCTTTCAGTAACAGCACTTTAACTTAGTTACATATTTGGTTAGCACAATTAAACTGGTTAGTGGTGTGACTACTGTACCATGTCTCTGTCAGTAAGATTGAATTATTACTTCAGAAATTTGAGGCCCACACGGAAAATGAGGAGACATATAAAGAAAATAATTGAGAATCAAATTTAACATAAAGGTCTTCTTTTATTACTGACAAAGATGTTGTGTGTATAATTCAGAAGTAGATGTAAAATATGTTGTCGAGTGTGGGAGGGGATGCTGGAGAGGAGAAAGCAGACACACTGACCCCCTGGGTGGTGAGCAACAAACAGAGCGTTTATTTCCAGTAGTCTGTCTTTTTATCCCCTAAATTTCAAAAGATTCCCAGGTTGCTATCTGATTGACTTTTTTGGTTATCCCCTGGGAGTGCCTGGGTCAGTGATGTCGGGTGGACTTTATTGGTGGAGAATGTGTGACAGGCAGCTCTGCCTGGCGCCAAAGGCAGAGTACACTGTGACAATATGTCTCTTCAATAACCTCTGCAGAATAAGTTTTAATGGAGAGGATGCAAGATATTAGTTATGGATAGGTGTCATTAAAGGATTTAATGCAGTTTTTTGCAGTGTTAATTCAAATTGGCCTTTATCCAAATGTTGATTGATGGAGTGAAATGTTTGAGGAACTGTAATGATTTATGTCATTATTTAAGATTTATGGCAGAAATGTTTAATGGTGCATCGCAAGGAAAAGATAAGCTTTTTTATAGGATAAGCATAAGACTATCGCTGAGCAACTGATGCAAATTGATGGGTTTGACTGGTGACCACTGAAAACTAATCCCTTTCCTTATCACCCTTGTCACCTTCATCTCAGTGCTAAAATAGAGTGTGACTCCCTTTGTCCAGAAGTCCATGCAAGTGCACATTGCTGAAGGTGTGCAACCATGGCTCAGAATTCTGAGAAAAATGCTAAGCTGCAGGGCAGAAAAAAAAAAGCTGTCAGAAAGTCTGAAGAGGACATTCATGTGAGATGAGAAAGCTGAAATTGCAAACAGGGTAAGACAAGGGAAAGCACTGACATGGCCAAGTATAAAATCATCAAGAAAAAACAGTGTCAGAGGGAGGCATGACTGTGGCTGTGCTCCAGGGAGCTGTAGGAGCTGCCCTTTGTCCTTCCTGACTTTTGCCTGCCTGTCTAGCAGAGACTCTGCTTATGTCTTATAAAGGGTGGTGAGCACATTAATGCCTAACCTAGTAGTGACCATTTTGGTGTGATAACCAATAAATAATTTTTATACTTCTGAATATGTCCTGCTCACAGAATCACCTTGTGCTAAGGTAACAAACAGAGGCACAAAGAGGGATGATTACAGTACACAAAAGTTGACAAATAAAGCATATGTGGGAATTGTACCCCCAAAAAGTCAGTTAAAAAGAAAATATGTGCTCCCAGATAAAAAAAACCCAATTTTTTGGAGGGAGACTGCTGACCCTTGATCTGGCAAAGGAGTCAAGAAGAAATTCAAAATGAAAATATTTTCTAAAAAACAAACAAAACCACAAAAAAAAATAAAAAAAGGTTCAATATTGCTGAGGGATTCATTTGGGGAAAATAATCAATGAAAAATCTTCTAGGAATTATTATAAATCTGCAAATATAAAGCAGATTTTTGTCATGTGTTGAAAATTGTCTTTAGAAATTTCCTAGTAATCTTATGGCCTATTGAACACAACATGGGAATATTTAATTAAATTTGGAACAATCACAGCAGGGGTAGTGGGTTTGCATTTTTGTTATTTTTTTCTGTCTTCTGTTTTTGCTTGATTTTTGTCTCAGGTGAAGCCACAGATCTAATTGACAATGAATTTTCTTTTCAGGCAATCTAGAATTGATATTGGTTCTTTAATAGTCCCCAAATTAAGGGGGTTTTTACATCCCAAAGGTATGTGTGTTATTTGATATTAAGAATTATCTTCCATAAATGTCCCTATAGTTCATAAAAGGCCCAGAAATTTTTTTTCCCTGTTTCTTCTCATGTAACAAACAGTTTGATATTTTCCCTCTCACTTTTTGACATCTTGGGTGGGATTTGTCAAAGGAATGCAGGCGTGGGATACAGTCTAGACATGGGTATTTGAGCTAGTCATTCTAAGCTGCTTCAATGGTCAGCAAAGAGAAAAAAACACTTTTGGAAAGGAATTAATTTCAACATAGAGTACACTTTTGAAATCTGTTAGATGCATCATTCTCTAAAACTGCTTATTTTTCTTTATTGACATTGAGGAAGGTCTGAGAAGACCACCTCAGAGGTAAATGATTGAAGTTTTGCAAAAGGAGCCTCTGTCCTGGCAATGGTGTAGACTCTCTTGGCTGCCAAATGCTGAGTCTGCCATCACTTGAAATTCTGAGGTGAGATGAATTACTGTCTGGAAGCCAGAGAGCAAAACCCGAAACCATTCATTAAATAGAAAACTCAGTCAGAAAATGGACACTATAGAAGGGGAATGGCTCAGTGCTTTTAAATTAGTCCATCTGCTGACAATTTCATTTTCTAACACATCATTTAAAGTGTCTAGTTTTGCATTTCATCTTTTTCCTCTTGTCACAACCTTTGTGGATGCCTGTGTTCAGGTTTACAGCTGCCGTGCCCATGAAGAGGTTGCCCAAAAAATGTGGATGCTCCACCCTGGAAGTGTTCAAGACCAGTTTGGATGGGGCCCTGAGCAACGTGGTCTAGTGGAAGCTGTTCCTGCCTAGGGCAGCAGGGTTGGAACTAGATGGTCTTTAAGGTCTCTTGCAACCCATATCATTCTATGAGTCTGTGATTTTGTTCCTCTGAAAATCCTTTTGTAGATGTTGGTTTGTTTTTTCTTCTGTTAAATACAAGCTACTACTGAGGTTCAGCACAGGAATGTGAAGAGGTGTGTTTGTAAACAGTGAGAGGACTTAATCATCGGTATTGAAGTGTACACTACCATTTCTTTCCAAGTTCCAGTTTAATATGCAAGCAGTTAAGATTTTTTTGCATTTTTCACAGTCCCTAATACTTCAGCTTTAAGAGATGGATAAGTAACTACATTTTTGCCTGTTTCCATATGAAATTATTTTTTTTTCCCACAGTCCTGTACTAACTTTGCAAAAATAATTTTTATGTGTCTTGGTAAAGATTTCAGAACCTTTATAATATTGATAACCTCCCTGTATGGCATAATGTATTGTAAATTCAATTACCAGGAGTTAATATTTTTCATGTAGCTTTTTTTTAATCTTCATGCCATCTCTCCTCTTTTGAGATGTTATCTCACCTTTCCATTGTTTTATCTTAACCTTTTTTATATTTTAGATGTTAAAAGTATTGAAAGTATGTACAGTGGCAATGATAATAACTGTGCTTACATCATATCTGTATATAAGTGTTCCCCATGCATCCACTCCATTTAGCATGAGACGTTTCCAAAAGTAGTGCTTTTTGTAACAACATTTGTCTTTTGGTGACTCATTAAGCAAATCATTACTCAGTTTATTTTTTGTAATATGTCTTCTATAAATTTATTAGCCATTGTTAAGCTTTTGTCCACATGAGAACAGTAAAGAAAATTAATCTAAATAAACTAATGGTGTGAGTATAGAGTGAATTAGTTAGGCCCCATTAATCCTTTGTAGCTACTGATTCAGCATCAAAAAGGTCATAGCTGAGTTTGTAGACATAAAAAATGTTTGGATATTAGAATAGAGCTCTCAAGACATATTAAAGCTTTTTCATCTTTGTCTTCTATTTCTATGCATAAAAAGGTAAAAAGAACAGATAAGACTTTGATTCCTGTGCTTAGATGGGAATTTGATCTTTGAAAAAAATACAAAAAAAAGTATTTGGTTAAAAGACAGACTCCTGAGTAAGGACATAAATGATTGCTTCAGTTTTTTGTGGGGAGATTTTTAATCTTTCTGTGACCCATTCTCTCCCCTCCATGTAGGGGAAGCTCCCCTTCAGCTTTGTATTTCCATTTGACAGTATGTGATGAGTCCACCCAGCCTCAAAGGGCTCACAAATGTTATTTAGCAACTGAAGGGACTTGTCCGCTCTTTCACCACATAACACACCTCAAGAGCACACAATCTCTTTTTACAATCTGCAGATACTATTAATTACACTGTCAATGACATTTAACTGAAATGTCTTCTTTTCTGTCTGGGACAGCACGAGACTGCGAGAGGAAAGGTATTTGTTGATTTACCATGACAAAATATTCTTTTTCATCTAAAAACAACCTGTTCACGGGAAATTGTGGCAAGTTCAGTGCAAGATGAGAAAAATTACTCAGCAGGGCAATAGAAAAGGGCTTTGAGCAACAGAATAAGAATTTCTGTAGACAGGAGGCAATTGAAGACAAAATTATCTCATTATCAATTCATATTTTGATCTGTTTTGGCATGTATGGTGTTGGTTAATTTTTTAAAAGACCAGATTTTTCTGTTCTGAGTTCTGCTGTGGCTCCATTGCAGCTTCAGCTCTATATTTCACTTCAAATTTTATGCTTTTATGTTTTAACCTTACTAGCTAATATCATCTCCATTACTGTAAAATATGTAAAGGACATTATTGTATTGATAATTGGCAGTATCAGTAAAAGCTACTGAACAGCATTTGCATAAGGCAAAAACTTGTTAATTGAAGCTTTTTTTACATTGCTGTAGTACATAAAGGTCAGATTTGATTTGTCCTCTGTGAAAGAGTGAAGCCATAAATATGATGAGTTTGCATGACCTTTCCTTTCTTAGGAATCTACCACCAGTCTCATAGAATGACTGTATATTTATAGTAATTATCTGGTTAAATTACTTGAAATTCTAGTAATAGACACATGTGCAAAAATACAGTGTAGTCATACAAAAATAGTTTAAAAAGGGAGCAAATAAATGTGACATTTCTGTCCTTTAAAGCAGCCTGCCTGAAGTTCATGTGCTGAATGATTTGTCTATGTCCTCTACTTCCCAATCATGACTCCAAGATAATAACCATTACCAGAGTCAAAGAAATTTAGTGAGGTACTGAGGCCAGACCAAAAAAAAAAAAAAAAAAAAAGAGAGAAATATCAAAAGTTTAGTAATTTTTTTTTTAAACTACCTGATGTCTCAAAAAATGGAAAACTAAATCTGCCACTCTGAAATATCTTTGCTAATCAAGATTTCTGTAGTAATATTTTCTGACAAGTTTCACTGAATTTTCCTGAGAGGTAAATGTGAACTAAGTGATTATTTTGATAATTCTATCTGCCAGGGGATCAAGATTAATAGGCAGGGATTTTGAGAAAATATTATCCAGTTTTCTGCCTGACTTAGAATATCCCGAAACAGGTGGGAAGCTTCCTAATGGGGATGATGAAGGTACTACAGTTTAAATCAGAATTCTATGAAAAGGATAAAAGAACATTCTGCTTCCATGAATTATCTTATGTTGTTTTGATATTGTTTTATAAATATTTCTAGGATGTGATTTTTAGACATAAAAATTCATGTTTAGGCATATTATTTTCATCTCCCTTGTGTGAATTTGATATGTGAATTCAATTCAGTAGACATTTAAGTAGCTTAGTTCCAACAGAGGCTGTGGAAACATACCTATCCTGAAATAGCTAAGTGATGAAAAGCTCATCTGAGTTGAAATCTGTTCCAGATGGGGCAGAGCTTTGTTTAGAATTAGGACCATTATTTTAATATGAAGTCACTTGGTAGGAGGCCACTCTATACTTCCAGAAATGCCATCCTGAGATTTTTTTCTAAGGAACTCTTCATTTGAGTGTTTTTTCTCCTGTAAGTAAAAAGTAATTGTTTGAGAAATTCTGGTGTCTTTGCATGTCAGTGCTGTCTGACACTCTAATTTCTTGCTGCATATCCTCAGAAACCTTTGCACCAGCTTCATAGAAAATGCATAAGAAATATCACAGAATTTTCCACTATAGTGTGGGGAAAGGGTCAAGACTTCCTGAGTCCGGGTTGCATGTTGCAGCAAGCAGCTGGAGCTGCCATCGGATGACAAGTGTCTGACTCTGCTTGTTTGGAATCCTTAGCAGGAGCAATGAGCTCTGCCCGTGAGCTAGGACTTTTCACTTCTCAGCCCAGACCCTTCTCATACCAGGGCAGGACTTGTCACTTCTGTAAAGCCTGGGGGAGACCAGAGAACTTCAGGAACAATAGAATAATTTCAGAGTGCAGGAATTCTTACAGGTGAAATCAAACTAAAAATATTTCTTTCCTTAAAAACACACCTTAAAATATCATAGTACTTTCAGTACAATTTACTCTTTTATAACAGCTTTTAAATGCTATAGATAGCTCCTGATGACTTTTGGCATCAATGTGTTCTAAGTGCATGATTTCTGAATATGGCTTAATATTGGGATATTTTCCTCTGAGTAACAGGCAGTCATACTTTTTAATATGTTTTTCACATTTGATAATTATACATTTCCAACTTTTTGCCTGTAGTATTGTAACTTGGATGAGACCTTCATGGACAGAGGTAGTGATTCCTCTCTTTAAATCA
The DNA here is from genome assembly GCA_013390045.1 of Picathartes gymnocephalus. Lineage (NCBI taxonomy): Eukaryota > Metazoa > Chordata > Aves > Passeriformes > Picathartidae > Picathartes > Picathartes gymnocephalus. The sequence goes on from WEKY01041050.1 coordinate 51,486, forward strand.
GTTTAAATCAGTGTATGCTCTGACTGATGTTTTGATAGGAGTTAGACCAACTAAAAGGAATAGTATTTTCCAGTTGGTGTTTATTTACAATTTCACAGTTGTCTTCATCTCTATGTCTGACACACTTACTGATTTGAGTGGCTTTGATTATGGAAGTCCTACATTCAGCTTATATGTATGCAACTGGAAGTTTCTGAAGTGCAAGTTGTCAGGTACTGAAACACTGTAAATTCGTCATGTGGCCATACAGGCTTTGCACTACAAACCGTTTAAGCTTGTTCAGCAAAAATCTGTGCCATTCTTGCAACTATCTGAGGCAAAAATGTTCTTTTTTTGCATTATCTTTTTTACTAAAAGTAATCTTAGTACTTTTCTCTTTGGGCTTTTTTCTACAAAATGATTTTGCATATCATCCTTTAGAGTCTGATTTATTATATTTTAAGTTAAGATTAACAGATTGTATTTTGACAGTTTCTAGATATTTATGCTTTCCAATCGGGTGAATCCAGGAGGAAATCGTTCTTATCTTCTAATCTTTAGTTGCACAAAATGAAGAAATTTTCCTATTTTTAACTCAATCTGTGAGTTACAAAAATCCTCAAATGGAATAATCCCCTATAATTTCATCCTGCTTCTGGAATAGTTCAACCTGTGTGGTAGTGTTCTTGGGATAAATTTGATTGCAGGTTTGCATATCTTCATTGTATTTTCTTTTTCTGTACAATAAATCTCTGCCTGCCTAATTTCTAGTATGTAGAATGGAACAACTTTTATGACACTATGTATTTTAAAGATAAAAGAGAATGAAACTTTGAAAATAAACAGAACTGAGATTAAGTTCTAACATTTAATAAGTATCTGTCTAAAAAATATTCTCCCTTAATAAGAAGGTCAACTAAGAGCAAAAATAACAGCATTTATTTCATTTTGGATGTTAGAAGTTGATCTGGGTGTGATACAGTGTAAGGCTGCAGGAGAAGGAAGGAAAGCTGGTCTACTTGAATCTGTGACCTCAGGGCTACATTACTGGATGTTCTGAAAGGGTATAACTGAGTATAACCTTTACTGCAGTTTTCTTTGCTTTTCTATTTTTAATAAAAAAATGTGTATAATTATAAATGGAGACGAGGAAATGTTAACATGGAACTAGATTTCTAATTTTTAAGAAATTAACAAACTCCAAAAAGCCAATGCTCTTTTATCATACTAGAGCAAGAGTTGTTCTTATGCCAGTTGTTATCTTATAGGTGCTCAGCCCCGATATTCTGTATTTACAAAGCTGGAGTGAAACATTTTCTTAAGTGTTTGATTAATTTTTAATGTTTTCAGTCAGAAAGAAGGGATAGATGCCTGTAGTCTAATTTCACTCACACATGCTGCATTTTTTTGCTGTTTTTTTAAGAAATGTAGTTAAGCATCTGTCCTCTTTCAGCTTATGAAATGAAACAGCTCTTGAGCTGTTTGTAAGCAGCAAATCAACACATATGACTTACCAGAATGAAACTTTTTCCACTGTGCCCTATCTGTTGTCAGTATGTTGTAATTACTTCATGGAGCTTCTATTTAACATTTGCTAACACGGTAGGAAACATGACACTTGGAACTAATACAATCAAATATTACCTGCCAACAACTGTGAAATCTCCTTGCTTTCCCTTTTTATGACATGCTTCCTTAGTCAAGCTCCTGGTCTGTGAAAAATTTCCACAATTCCTTCAAATGACCCTGTTCTAACAGTGCACTTGGGATAGACCAGCAGCTGCTGCTGAGGGGCACCAGGCCCACACCTGGGTGTCAGAGATTCATGTTGTCTCCTCAGTCCTTCAGACTGTCTGCTCCATACTCCCTGTCTAAAACCTGTCAAAGAGGGATGAGCATCCATTTTTTGTCAAAGTATTTTCTGCAGGATTATGGTAATCACATAGTCAGCAGGTTTTTCTTTTTCCTTTATCTCCTGTTTTCTACATAATGAGTTGGTTTTATTGTTTTGGGTTTGTTTTGGTTTGGGTTTTTATTTCTGTGATTCAAACAGTATTTTGCAATTAGCAGGGGTTTTGGGAATCATGAGTTTGTCCGATGAGATGCTTTCTCAAACAGCTAAAGAAAATGCTATGGAGAAACAGAGGATCTGTTCTACCTGCAGGGGGCATTGCAATACAAAGAAAGAAGCAATGAAACCTTCCAAACAAATTGTCCGATAACATTTTATGACATTCGACTGTCAGGTTTGGACTTCTTTTTGTCTTTCTTTCAAAAAGTGTCAAGTAGTTTTGAAGATATTAATGGACTCCTTTCCTAGTGATTTTGAAAGAAGTGTTAAATTACATTGGGAAGGATATTTTTCAGTGTTTTTGCACTTACTGATGGTGACAAAGAATATTGGAATAACGGTGTTAAAATGGGACATAAAATGCCAGTAATTTTTTCTGTAGTATAGATAAAGAGTTTGCAAATGATCCGTTTAAACTTCTTAACTAGTTTAATATGCTTAATTAGTCTG
>WEKY01041065.1:0-16959 GCA_013390045.1 Picathartes gymnocephalus
TATATATATATACATATAATGCAATTTCCTCTAAGAATTCACCTACTGTGTCAAAAATGTTTCTGTTCACACGATGAATACCATTCTTGCCCCCTGGGTTTACATTAGTGTTTAATTTATTTATATTTTTCTGTCTCATTTAAATGTAGTGATTGAATCAGCTATTGAGGCATTTCACAAAAGCAAATCACTTTCTGACTTCTTTAAAAAAAGTGAGCAGTAGGGAAATTGCTAGAGAAAAAGAGCACTCACTAGAGGATCTGTGTTGGTCATGGGATAATTCCAAGATAAAAACAATTCCAGCTTCAAAGACATTAAGAGCAAAGAGCTGTCTCATCAAACAATGCTAATCATCACATAAACTGAAAGCAGTCAAACAGCCTCTGGCATGTGAGATGATACACATATACAGTTGTAGGAACATTTGGAGTAACAGCAACACATTTTAGAGGCAATTATATTGAAGTTCGGAGTGAATGGTATGATGCCTTGTCACAAACATCAGTGGCAGCAATGCAAGATGTAGTGCAGAATTACTAATACAAGTTTTGAACATCAGCTATATTCTTGTGACAAATACCAAGCTGAGTTGTTCAAGTTATATAGTTACATTTGAACCACAGCAATGTCTCAGGAACAAAGTTTTAATGCCAAGGGAAATGCTGAATTGTATAAAAAAAAATATGACCAAAAAACTTCAACCAACCCACGAATGCCTTCTGAATAACACTGTCCCTGTCCCTCAAGATCTGCTTCAGTTAAATAAGTAGTGTCTATCTTTTTCCATCCCAGGAGCCACAGATACCAATGACAATTCTGTGTGATGGATTTTGAAGTGAAAGGATGTTTAAAAAAAGAGCCTGTTTACTGCTCCTCATTTATTTAACCTTACTTAATTTTGAAGCAGAGCAGCCTGTTCATGAGACACAGCCCATGTTCAGATAACTAAGCTATTTTTGGTCTCCTCAGCTATAGTAAATGCTCCCATAATCTCTATAGGACAGGAGTAGCCATTACTGGTTAGATGAATGTTTCTCTCTTTGCCTCTGTATCAGTCTGCACCCCAAAGAAAAGGTAAAAAACTCGAGAATACTTTGCTGGTGTTTCACAACAAAATTCCTCTGACTATTTCCTAACAAATTGGGCTACAATGCTGCAGAAGAAAGGTATTGTAAACTATGACAAAGGGAAAAGTGACACCTCTGACCAGGTTGTTGTGCAACAGCAGTCAGCACAGCACAGTGACTAAGAAAACCAATCTGTTAAGAAGACTTTGCTAGCTCAACCACAGTACCATGACTGTGTGTTCTCTGGGCCATACTGTGCATCCTAATGGCTTGCTGCATTAACAGAGCTTACTCAAAACTATCAAAAAACCCAAACCCAACCAGAAAAAATACCACAAACTCTTTGTTTTATGCCATGCAAATGTGGTTAGACACTTGGCATCAACATACATGGCTGCGACCCATAATTTCAGGAGAGATACTGCAATCAGTTTTGTCAATTAATGTTTAGTGTTGTTCAGCACAGTATGCTGCATCTATGAAAGAACACTCGTTCCTCATTTTCCATCCCATTCACACCAACTGCTTAGTATTTATTTAGCTCAGAAATAGCCTCAGGACTTATGTCTCTTACCTGACACATGTGCCACAGACTACCATACAGTAGGTTCTGACCTTTATAGGAAAAATATATTTACATCAATTTCTAATTTTTTCAAAGACAAGATCACAATCTGCAATTACAATGGATTGCATTAAGAAAATATAAAATACCAAGGGTATCATCTTTCAATAACTAGAAATACCTTAGGTAGAACCACATTATTTTGGTGTGAAAATGTCAAAACAGCCTGAGGAAATCAATCAGGGTTCTCATTGTCAATGAAAGCAAACGACTTATGGGCAGACTGACATGTTGCTTGCTTCAGATTCAGAAGATCACTTTGAAGTAGCTGCAGGTTAATTTCCAGGAGTACAGAACATCAGCAGAGGCTGTCTTTTTTCAGCATTCTGAAGATCATGACTAATGTGCTTGAGCAAGCCAAAGCCTGAGTGAGCCAAGGCTGAGGCATTCCAAGTAGCTGCCATCTCTGAAACAAATAAGTAACTTGAAAAACTATGAAAGGCTGAACATTTTGGTAATGTAGTAAGTAATGGTAAGCCTATGGTAATGTAGTTTGGTTACTAAAACTTATGTCTTGATTTTAAAAATATTATGCACTCTGGGCCTAACTCGTTACTGAACACTTTACCAGCCATGGATAAGATTTAGTATCCACAGCTGAACACACAGTCAGAGTATGTGATACATCAGGGCAAATGCAGGTTTTTCAGCTAAACTAATAGTCTACACAACTTCTGCAGTCAGTGGAGAGAGGTTAGCTCTGGCCTGTATTGATGTCTGAAATAGATCTTCTAAATCATACTCTAAAATCACTGTTTACTTCTATTGACTATTAAAATTACTTTCCAGGGAATTCCTGGAGCGATGATTTCTACAAAGTAGACTTTTAACTTTAGTTGCGGTGAAATACAGCCTTTATTATAATTTATGCTTTAAATTTCCCCTCTTTTAATTATAAAATCCATGGCGTTCTATGATAACTTGGTTGTTTCCTTCCTGATGGCTAGAACTACATGAATAAAAGCAAAGCAAGAGAAAAAAAAAGATGTAATCTTGGTGGAAAAAAAAAATTAACAAACCCAGGCCTGACAGCAGGATGTAATCACTTCTTTCCAATGTACATGAGGCAATGATGAGGAAAGTACTAAAAGTCAGAGGAAAATTAGCAGGCCAGATGGCTGGTGAAACACTGACAAAATGACAGGAAAATGAAAAACCTAATAAAAATGAGCAAGTGACTATAGGAAGTGCATGCAAGGCATTAGAAATTAAATCATAAAGAACCAGAGAAAATAAAGAGTATTATTGGAAGATGCAGAAGACAGAAAACAAGAAAACTTTGTATAGGGTAAGATCCAAGAGAGGTGACACGTAGCAACAGATGTTTCCCTGTGGCAAACCAGTGAGGAGCCACATGAGTAGGGTGTAAAGCTACTAAATATATATCTTGCTCACATCACTGGTACGTGATTTTTAGGCTTGTTTTGTAAGAGGGATCAAGGACTCCTAGAGACAAAGAGAAAAAATAGTGTGCACTACTGTAAATAGTAACAGTAGTAGTAACGATAACAGTATTCCAGCCCCTGCAGTGACTTTCATTACAGACTTCAAAGCACAATAGAAGCATTAATTAACCCTTATGCGATGTCTCTGAGGTGAAGTTTTTCATGCTGCTTTCAGATAAAGAGACTGAGCATCTAATATTTGACATAAACGAAATTATACCACAAATAATAAAAAGGACAGAAACAATTTCATTAAAAAAAAAAAATAAAAAAAAATAAATCTCATGCCCAGTACCTAGTCTAGCTAACAAGAAATTCTTGTAAAATCTACAGTTTTTTCAAATGGCTACAAAACCTGTTTGCAAGAGGATAATTTCCATTGTCACCAAAGTCAAAAAGGATTTTCACTTGCCTGTAGTGTAGTGGAATACAAAGATCCTAATGCATCTGACATACAATTTGGGCAACTGAGTTAAAGCTGTTGGAGTGTGAAATAGTGAAATGATACATTGCAAAGGGCATTTATTATGAATTTAGCATTTTGTCACAACAGTAGTACTTCAGTCACACATTTTGTTCTTTACTGAAGGAGATCTCATTATAAAACTTGCTGAATGTGTACATTAAATGAATTTTAATATAGGGCTTAAACTGAATTCAGAATAGGATATGAATCTGAGACATGTCTGCCCATCAAATAGGAGGAGATTAAAAAACCATACAAACACAAACCCATCAAAACCCAAACCAAAACTGTTTTGCTAATGAAAGAACAATGCTTTAGGATGTAATTTCACTTATCAATCTGTTACACAGCCTAAAAAAAAAAAATTTGGTTCAATTGATGACTGTAATCTTTATGTGTTCTCACATGAAAATATTTTTTAAATTTGGAGAACTGTGAAATCCACACATACTCAATAATCTTTATCATAAACAAAAATATGTCATTATTTAGTATTAAAGAGTTCTGAATATCTGCAAAGACCAGAGAAATCATGAGCTCACTATATGAAAATATAGTGTATAAAAAGTAATGTGCCATCATCACCAGAAGTAAAGATTCTGCAGATAAGCAAGTAATCGCTTGTAGGGGGGGGGTTTGTTGCATAGCTTTGAAATACATGAAGCATAATAAATACAACAAAAATGCCTATCTGTCCAGGTGAGGAAAACAGAAATGAACTGCTTTGTGGCAAGGACACAGGTGAACTCTAGGTAATCGCCTGTTTGGTTCAAGGTGCTTATGAAAAGCCACCAGTGACAGCACATAGCAAGCAGGCATTCAGCTGACACGTTTCCCCATCAGAAGGGCAAATTCAGCACTTCAGTGCAGAACACAACCTGAACGTGCACATGGAGGGGTCTTATCAAGAGTCAAATCGGAACACACCAATGGTGGTTTAGGGTACTTTCCAAACACAGTTTATTCAAACTGAGGAGAGGTTTTATAGGAAATGGTTCAAGACTATATACTTGATTTCATTTTCTTATGGTTATTTTCAGGGGGTTACCAGATCAGTCAAGCAGTCAAGGTACACATTTTTTGGGGCCTTTGCCCAAAATTTCTTATTTATCCCCACTTCCCTTACTTTTATTCCCTGTCTGGGTCTGTTTCAGAGCACATGACCTCAATATATCCAGAATGAAATTAAGGACAAAGTAATGCACCCCTGGTTTTCCTAAGAACATTCCCCCCATGGAAACAGAACAAAGTCCCAAGGAGGATCCGGGGACATTCTCTGCAGCTGTCAGGTCCTCTGCACCTGCTGTCTTCTAAAGGTCACTCTCTTGTCTACTGTCTGCTAGATTTGCGTTACTACTGTGGGCAAGGCAGGAACTGAATTTGCTTAATTCCATCTTTGATTCAGTGATATGACATCTGCAAGAACTTTGTTGAAAACATAGGTCTATAATTTAAACAAAATAAAATTATAAATGGATGTCTTTTCGAAATAAAAGCAGCAGACAATGTCACTATGACAAAGGACACTTGTTAGCCCTCTGATTCTTAGAGAGAAAAAAGTTGTATTTCCACTAACATTTGTGTTTATTTTCCAATTGAATAGGTATGCTAGTGAAATGGACATCAACAGGATTTTTATGTCATTTAAGGTCACAAAATCAAAATATTCCATTGCAAAAAGCAAATTTGCCACAGTTCTTATGCTTAGGCTTATAACATCTACAATCAACAGTGCAAGGCCTTTCCCCAGGCCCTTCAATTTAGTTATGCTATCTAAAGAGCAACTTTTGGAATACCTTATCAAAGAGAGAAAGTCCAACTGCATCAAGGATGGAAGATTAAAATAGAAAGATGTATTTTATGCACACTTACACAACAGAAAAAATAGGAACATTAGAGGATGAAGATTCAGCAGATTTACTCCTCTTTCTCCTTGAGAAAAGGGGGTTAGAGAGTTTTCCAAATGTGTCTAGTATCAGAACATATTTGATAAATCTCACTGTTGTTATTTACTCCATTTACTCTATGCTCCATTGAGATGGATTCATTGATGTATGAATCGGCGTTCTACTCCAACCCTTTTAAATTCTATGTAGAATCAGTTTTGAAATTATTAAATAATAATAAAAGCTATACATATGGTAGCTTGAAATATTGTACAAAGTTTCATCAAGAGGTGTTTTCATAATGAGGTGTCAGAAATAGAAAAAACTAGTGGAGAAATAATAGGATGAACAATCACCTAATAAGAAAGAAAACCTCACAAAAATAAAGTACATACTGGATTTCATTGGCTGCAAGTAGCACACCCAACTGAAATTAAAGAAACAATTTTAAGATACAGATGTGTCCTGGGGAAAATGTTTAATATAAGCCATGATAAACAGATAGGATAATTTTATATGAATGAAAAATTTACCCAAGAAGGTTGGTCTGGTAAAAGAGGAGTGCTTTTGCAGATTATATGGAACCTTTCTGCAAAATATGTGAACAAATTGGATTCAAATGGATTTTTGAAAGGGAAAGAAAGAAAATGTACCTAGTGTTGGTCATAGTCAGCAAGAATAAATGGCAAGGGCTGGAAAGAAGCCAGAGGAGACTGACAACTGGCAAGGATAGGTATGACTTCCTGTGGAACATAGCATCAGGAACTTGGATGATCACAGCCCCCTCAGACCTTGGTAAATTTACATCTCCCAGAAAGTCAGCTGGATTTAACAGCATGGCAACATCCTGCACAGTTGGGGGCAGCAAAAAGAAATTTGAAGCTGGTGTTCCTTTCCTGCTGGGTTTTTACATCTCCAATTGAGAGGCAGCAGGCAGCCCCAGCAGAGTACCTTTATGTGTGTACTTGTTTCATGTCAAAATAGGGAATAAACTGTTGGAGTAGTGCAGCAACAGAGAGGAAGCTTGAGGTTTTCTGAAGGAGGCTCACCAGCTGCACACATAAAAACGTTCTGCTGGGAAAACACAGAACGAATATTCCAAGGACATTTATGGGGAAACAGAAACAACATAATGAGCAAAGAATGGGCAAAACAAGTAGATAATGAGTTGATACTACCACAGTCATTAGAGGAGAGTTGAGACACTGCACAAAAAGCTGGGGAGAAGATAAATAAGGACATGTCATCAGGGACAAATCAAAAGCTTAATGGTCTATAGGAAGTTGAAAGTTTATTTCTAAAAGGGCATATTGGGCAATTATAGACCTGTCAACTAAGTAGGAAGGAAGAGAAGAAACCAACATGAAACATTATCCGTCTGAGAGCAAAAGATAACACACTTATTTCTCTGTCATTAAAGCCAGAAATTTTTCAGGTATTAAAAAATACTTGAACTGCTTTCTGTTTTGTTGATTGCTTTTGTGCACTTGTTTAAGTTCACTCTTAATAAGATTTTATTTCTACTTATTTTAGAATTTCCTAAAACAATATGCCTATAGATCCAGGAAATACATTCCAAGAGAGACTTGTCCATCATATACAAAGTAAGCAGCGACCTCAGATACTGCATCCTTCCAAATTCAGATTTATCTTTCGTTTATGGAATTTTTCTTCTTGCAAGTTCTCAAAAAAAGTATTTCCATCAATAGGCTGTCATTTAAATGGTAAACAAGACAGTTTACATCATCAGATGTTTTTGTAATTTTATGAAAATCCATACTGGTAGGAGACAGGCCTATTGTAAGAAATGGTAGCTTCATCAGGATAGCTGCTTATTGCATTTAATTGAACTGAAAGAGAAAAAACTTCATACTATTTTCAGAACATAAAATTTTGTAATAAGGTTGACTAGACCTGCATTTTTTCCTTCTGTTTTCATGACTGAAAACTTCAGAGAAAAATACGCAGTTGGTTGAAGCTACATCTTCAAGTCTTGACATTGTTCCACCTTGAACATTCGCTGCTAGTATTTTTTAATATCTGTAAGTTACACCATTTCTTGTGTGAAATACGTACCAAAAGGAGAACAGGAACTTTGTAACTCAGAGTAAGGTATGGAGTTTAAAAAGACTCTTCTGTAAGACATATTTTACATCTAATATCTATGCTACATCTCGAAGAGGGCGTGTAAACAGAAGTTGTCATCGAGAACAGCAAAATGCAAGAGGTGAAGTTGATGCAATAATTAATTCAGTATGCCCAGGAAGGAGGAGACAGGGATATGACTGAACTTAGCATTGCCAGAAATAGAAAATAGTATCTGTTTTCCTATGTTAGAGGGAATATAGTCAAAATGTCAACAGATGAAAAAGAATTTATAGTAACAAAGCAAAATCAGTATTGAGACACAGAAACAGAATAGATAATATAAAGCAAAACCTGATATTTAAAAAATATAAAAGAGATTATTTCCTTGTCTTTTCCTGACTAATTTCACAAATTCTAAAATTAATATTTTAATTGATTTCTTCTTTCATTTTTCCTACTGCTTCTGCTTTTTAATAACAGCTCCACAAGTAACAATAATTAATTTTATTTAACTTGAATTGGCAATGAGATTTTAATGACATTAAAAGCTAATAATTAATATCCAAAATTAAATTTTGTCTAGTGAGCTAGAGAACTATTTCTTATATAAGAAATACTCGTTAGGGGAGAAATGTTGCTAGTCTGATGTGGTGGGTTGATGCTGGCTGGACACCCAGTGCACACCAAAACCACTCTATCACTCCCTTCCTAAGCTGGACAGGGATAAAAATACAATGAAAGGGTCATGGATCAAGTTAAGGCCAGAAAGAGATCACTCACCAGTCACTGTCATGGACAAAACAGACTCAATGTGGGGAAGATTAATGTAATTTATTAGTAAACAAGTCAGAGTAGGATAATGAGAAAATAAAAACAAATCTTCAAAAACCTTCCCCTTACTCCTCTCTTTTTCTGAGGCTTAACTTCATCTCCTGATTTTCAAACTTTTCCTCCCCAGGGGCATAGGTGAATGGGAAGTGGAGGTTGTGGTCAGTTCATAACACATCTCTGTCACTGCTTCTTCCTCAACGGGAGAACTCCTCACTCTCTTCCACTGCTCCAGTGCGGGGTCCCCTCCACAGGAGACAGTGCTCCAAACCTTCTGTGTGAGTCCACCCACAAAGCTGCCCCTTTTCATGAATTGCTCCAGCACAGCTTCCTCCCACAGGGTGTAGCATTTCAGGAACAGACTGTGCCACCATGGGCTGCCCATGGGGTCACTGCTTCCTTCAGGCATCCATCTGCTCTGGCATGGGGTCCTGTGTCGGCTGTAGTTGGATTTCTGCTCCTCCATGGTCCTCCACGGGCTGCAGGGACACAGGTTCTTCACAATGGTCTGCACCACGGGCTGCGGGGGAATCTCGGCTCCAGTGCCTGGAGCACCTCCTCCCGCTCCTTTCCCAGTGACCTTGATGTCTGCAGGATTGTTGCTCTCCCTGGCCTCTCTGGCTACAACTGTGCAGTTTTCTTTTTTTCCTCAGTTCTTATATATGTTATCCCAGAAGAATTGCCACCACGTTGGCCAGCAGTAGATCCATCTTGGAGTGCCCTGGCATGGGCTCTGTCAGACACGAGGCAAACTCCTGCAAGCTTCTCACAGAAAAATCCTTGTAGTCCCCCCACTACAAAAACCTTGTCACACAAAGCCAATATATCTAATTATAACATACTTAATTTTTATTTCATCATTAAACCAATTTTTTCAGTACTTCTTAATTTTCTTGCTACCTTTAAGAAATTAAAATGCATTGCTTCATGCACAATGTCACTTGCATTTAGAAACATCGGAAATTACTAGATGTGATATATTCTGATTTTTAAAAGAATGCAGCAACCCAATGTATTTTTGCCTCTCCCCATAAAGCCCTGCCCTTTGGTTCAGCTGTGCTACTTACCAGATTCCTGTGTCTATACATTCCCATTCTAATGTAATAGGAAAAACCTGAAACCTTGTGAAACACTGAGCATCCTTCACTTGAGTTGTGTGAATTGAATAAGAAACCGAACCCATGAGTTCATCTTAAGTATATATAACTGGAAAAAACTATTAAAATGCACAGTGGATGTTGCTACTTTCCCACTGTCTTGTTTTGGACCTTTGCTCTAAAAGATTACCATAGGTATCACTTAAATTGCATCACAAACTAAAAATCTTGCTCTATCAGCTCAAATTTAACTATTTGTATGAAACTTCATGAATCCACATCTTGGTAAGTTTCATCAGTATTCACCTTCTCTGAGTCTGGGAAGCAGCACTGCCTGGATAGCACTTCATTGTGTGCCTGTCCTCAAGGCCGTGGCTAATCCAAACTCATGTGCCAAGGATCTGAGCACATGTGGCCACACGTCTCCTGATCCGGTCTGCCACTTCAACAGGGCTTCTTCATCTGTACGCAACAAGGTTTCCTTACAGAGATAAAAGCAAAAATTTTGTTCAAAGGAAAATATGAGCAGGCATTCTACCTATCAGCAGGTGTTTGGAAACAGCGGGACTTCCACATTTATTTTCTATAATTCCCATAATTACCGCCCTGTACTTGCTTGTAATGATGCCACAGCAGGAGGCAATTTGTGCATCTTAGTGCTGCGATACTCCTTATTAGATGTACCATTTTGGGATAACATCCCAGGTACCTACCACAAGTCTCAACTTTGTTGTATAAACAGCTTTCCTGGCTTACTTTCAGCAAATAAGAAAGATTTTAGTGAGAAGTATCTATCTAATATAAATTCTAACAACATTGGAACCCACGTACCCTTTCATTTGCATTCCTATGCAAACCATCCTCTTTTACGTTTAACAAAATTTCATTCTTAGAAAATTTTTTCAAAGAATGCATTTTTTCTTCCTCTCAGAAATATACATTCGAACACAATTTAATATTTCATGAAAGTTGCTGATGTGAAAGTCTTTGAACCTTAAGCTCTTCCTTTTCCACAGAACAGATCCTTTACTGCATAGAGAGATACTTTTAGCTCCCATGTTTTCTATACCTTTAAACTCTTCATGCTTCATCAGGGATTTAAATATATAGATATAGAGGATTGAGTTAATTTTAGACCACAGAAGTATCTCAAATTATTAATGAATCACTGTTAGTCTAAAGTGCATGACATTTAAAGAAATACCAATGATTACTTTTGGCTTTTAAATTGGAGTATTTTTAACCAGTATTCTTCTTCAGTTATGATAAGCACTGCTTAAGTGGTACTTTAAAGCTTCTCCAGGAAAGTCTATAGTAATAATATATGAAAACAGGGAATAATTTTTCACTTAATGCTAGCAGTTGTAAAATAAACAAATGAATTGAGAAAATAGATAAAACCACTTTTTTTTTTTAATCGCCTTCTTATTATCATATGAAATATATAGTACTTCCTGTTTCTTTTGCCTAGATTAGGAACTATAGGTATGCATGTTTTATCTGAAATATTAATTTTTTTATCTCAAAATTTTGGCAGAAATTCTGGTAGGACATACTTTGTCATGCCAGTGTCAGTCTTCTTCATTAGATGGATGAAGTAAAGAGGTGTAGTGATATATCTATTTTTCTTTTTTTAAGGGTGTGTATATTTTTACTCCTTCTTCTAGGAAACACTGAAGAAAGATGAACAGAAATAAATGTGAGCAATTAACAGAGAACCATGTTTACTAGCAATTAATTAAAATACTGATCAAATATGAAAATGAATTCTAAATACAAAACACTGTAGAAAATCAACACAACTGCGTTTTTCATATCTTTATAAAAAAACTTCTTCAGACAAAAATCCACAACTGGTATCAGTATTATCTCTTGTAAAATATTCCTAGTTCTTTTCTACTTTTCACTGTGGTTGTAAGTTAATTAAAGAATATCACATGTTTAAAGATCTTTTATCACACAGATAATATTCCTGAAAATCAGAAATTAGGATGAAGCCTAAATGATAAAATATATGTAGAAGTGACAAATTAAGAGTAAAAGCAGAGGCTAATGTACTTGGGCTGTTTTATTTAATCTCTACATTTCACATTTAATTATGTCAGTGTAAAAAAAAATCACATCTCAATCCTTTTTAGTACTTCCAGCAATATACAACATCATCCTTGCCTTTTTTGTTTTAAATATCTGTAGACCATTTTTGAATCGTATTAACTATTCAAGATTGTATTTTAAATCTGGTTATGCTTATAGAGTAATTGCTGCATAATTTCATCTAAATGCCAATGCACATGCTGTTTGGATAGTCTGATATATCATGGTACCTCTCTAGGAAGTACTCAGGGCCATAAATTAACTCTAATTTCCTCTGTGTTCTATAATTAGCAATTATTGGCGAGCTGAATATTTACAAACAGAGCTACACATTTTCACACTTACGTATTTCAAAAAATCTTTGCAATTTCATAGGTAATAGCAATGCAATACACAATGTAAGTTAAACGGGTGTTTCAAGGACACAAAGCACCTTGTAATCTGCAATTCCTTGATTGCATTTGAAGCAGAGACCTGAGTGTATAAAACCTATGTGCTTTAATCAGGATACAATCACAACTACCAAATATAAGTGTACTCAAATAGTGTTACCAGCAGCAAGTGTTTTGTAATGCTGTGATAGCATAGCAAGGCACCATGTATATGCATTTTATATAAACATGGGATTGTTGTGACCAACAGTGGGGCTAAGGAGGGTTGGTGGAGCTTGGGGGAGAATACAACCAAGAATCTGCAAGATAAAGAACAAGACAAGCAGAAGGGACTGCCAACAGGCAGGACCTCCTGCCAAATACCCCAGAATGATGAACAGGAAAATCAGAAGCAGTATAAGCCCTGTTTGGTGAGGAAAGGGGGAGCAAGAAGGCTAAAACACTGACAGCGATGAGGAAGGATGGAGGAGACAGGAGTCTCCTCTCTGATTTGTCTCACCAAAGGGCTGTCCAGGCTGGTCACCCTGACCTTGGCAACTCAGTATCACCGAGGAGCATGGCACTCGTGAGCTACACAACATCACCTCCAGGACACAGTGTGCTCACCGCTTACTTCAGACATAGCTGTTAACTTATGTGAGTTCATAGTGGTAATGGTTATTAATATGTAGGAGGAAACCATTAGCATGCAGTGTGTTGGTAATGAATGAATGAATGAATCTATTAAAGTTTTTTCTTGAAGTTTGAAAGCAGCTTGATTTATCAGTCTTCTAAACACTCCCGTCAGAACAATCGCTAATCTCCTAACTGAAATGCATGAACATATATTTAGTTGTAACAATATATAAACATTTGCAATATATTATTGTTTGCACTGTCACCAGAAAAACATAAACTGTGTAGAAGACCCTCTAAAGCATACATACAACTCTTCCATTGTAAATAAAAAGTTTTCTCTAAGGTTTATTCAAGTCAAAAAGAAAGTTAACAAAGATTGGGAATATTTTCCCCCTCATCACAGAAGTAAAATTTGTATTGAGGTTTGTAAGACAACTGTCAAGCCCTTCTCATTCATACACAGAGATAATTCATGCTTTATATTGTTGCTGATGAAGGAGAAATGCTCTTGCTATGAGTAACTTGAAGATATAAAGTTCTTGTTATACTGTGCCAATTTGGAGAATTAATTCATTATTATCAACTGGATAATCTTCAAATTTATCTCTGGTACCTCTGTCTATACTCATGCTTGTTCGTGAATGCCTCAGTTCTATGACACTCAAATCAGGAAATAAAGTGTGTGCACCTTAACTTTATTTCAAGAAGAAAGGAAAAAAAAAAAAAGACTCAGAGTTTTGTTTTACTACTTCTGTATAGTCATCCCAATTAAATCTTTAGAATTTTTAAAATAAAGAATAGAATTAGAATTTTCCAAGTAAACTAATAGTTAATTGAATAAGAAATTACAGGCATCCTCGTAAGAGCAAAAGTAATGGAGACTATTCTTTCTGGCTTTGTACACAGCTAAATGCCTTGTAAATTTCAAAATTGAAAATTTACTTTTGCATGATGCGTTACAATAATTTACTGTTGCATTGGGAAAACAGCAGGGCGAACTTCTAAGGGAATAATGCATTCACCCTTTCATTTCTCATTTTCGAACAGCAATCCAGTGTGCTTTTCCGAAAAGATGGAGACCGATGAGAAAGCTCCATTGATCCACCTCCATCTCCTGCTCTGAGATAAATAATGCCTAAAGCAAATTGGCTTCAAAGAGACACATTGATTTGAAGACAATTTAAATGGGGAGAATATGTGTGGAGGGAAGAATTCCTCTACAAGAACCAAATGCACACTATCACATTTAACACATGAAAAAGATCTTGTAGAAATTATGCTGTATAATGATTACTAGAGTCCTCAGCTCTATGTTGCCCAAAAGCAATCCCTAGTATTCAGAGGAAAGAAGTAAACTTCTAGAGACTGAGCCAAGATTATGCAACTTACAAAACTGGACAGTATCTATCTTTATCTATATTTAACTTTGTCTTTGTCTTGTTAATTTATGAGCCACTCTGGCAATTTGCTAGAAAACTTAAAACAGTAAAAGTCAAACACATACCCTCAAAAGACTCATTGTATGACATAATTTCCCCTCCCTTCTCCTCGTTGCACTGCTTACATAATGATGTATCTAAGCAGTTTTCATTAGAACTCAGGAGAATCAGGGATCTAGACTTTGTTGCCCTCCCTTGAGCAACTCTCTAGCTCTCTCAAAGAACAGTTTTTACAAGCCATGGAATGAACTACTGGCCAGTGTTAATATATTTGAAAAGAGGATACAAAATCTGTGAGATAGTTTGTCAGCTTGGAAATGGGTTCTTTTCCCGATGAATCTTCAGACCCAGTGAGAAAATTACTGTCAAATTTGTCAGGGAGCAGTATCTGATAGTCTTACAGAAGTTATATAAATACATAGAATGTAAACTATAAATAATTGTGTTTTTCTATAACTTGGTTTAGGAATTAATTTTCCTTATTGATTTCATTTCTATCTACCATCAGCTAATATTTTGTTTCCATTTCTGATTATTGCCAGGTAAATTAAATGTTCATTACATTTCTCAGAATCTTAGTATTCTGTTGAATTTCTGTTTCTCTTATTTGAGTATACATTGTTGACAGGTAAATTTTCTTGACTCTTATTGCGCACTGCTGCGAATGAGCACACAATATGCAAACCAAATGAAAGGCAAGCCTATAACCTAATCCATGAATCATGAGGGAAAACATGGGGTAATCTGCATCTTCTCAAAGATACCCATTTTCATTGCGTGAGAAGTAAGAACACAGTACAGGAAATGAGAACAAGGCTCATTCTGTGTAGACAGAACTCATTTAATATACATTTGGTATTTAAGGGAAACATGATTAACAAAAGAAGACTAAGGATAATATTTATATATTCATGCATTCTTTTTAAATCATGCAATTCTGAAGTGCTGAAGGGCTTTTTCATGTTACTTTGAGAAGAATAGCAGCTGTGACTTGCTATTCTTTTAACTTTTTGTAATTTTTATTAGCTTGCATCCTTTGTGATTTCTGTACTCAGTAAAATAATGTCCTTGTCAGCACCTTTAGAAGACATTGATACAGAAAGAAATGCATTTCCTGTATTCACTGTGAATGAAGTGCATTTCCTGTATTCACCGTGAATGAACCAGAACAACTGGTTCAAGCTCAGTAACTGCTCTCTGACAAACTTGTCACTGCTAGAAGCAAAGAAAATACATTCCATATAGTCTGCTAATGATGACTAATGTACAAAGATACAGAGGAATTTTAATTTATGGCCAGAGTTAAGTAACTTTCATGTTCCTGTCTATCTCAATGTTCACTCTCAAAAGTGCATGAGAATTCTTTATGATTGTGGGACACTGTATTTTCAAATACCCTGTCTATGATAAAGCTGAGACATTTCCATCTCTCATTCCAAATTATTCATTATCTTTGCAATAACATGTTTTGATTTTACACATTCTGCATGCAAAATATGTTTAATCTTCCTATCTGTATTCAGTTCAACTTTCCTTCCCAGATATGTGATAAATCTTTAATCTTATGATGAACCTTGGCTTCCTGCCCTGAAAAAATGGCCTTTGGGCTAGACTTCTTCTCTGTTTCTTGACCTGGTATAATTTTTGGATTTTTGACCGTACATCTGAGCTTGTTTCATTTGTGAGTCTTAGTCCTAGAATAGGCACAGGTCTATGGGATCTGATGAGATGCATCCCAGAGTCCTGTGCCAAGCCAGTCTCCATCAAATTTGAAAGTTCATGGCCATCTTACAAAGTCCTACTCACAAAAAAAAGGGAAACTTCACTCCCATTTTTTAAAAAGGAGAGAAAAGAAAGACCTGGGGAACTACAGACTGGTAAACCTCTGTACCTGGGAAGATCATGCAATCCTCATCGAAACAATGTTAAGTCCTATCCAAGAAAAGGAGGTGATCCAAGACAGCCAGCATGACTTCACAAAGGGAAAATCATTCCTCACATATCTGGTAGCTTCCTATGATAAAGTGACAGCAATGGTCAACAAGGGAAGATCACTTGGTGTCATTTACCTAGATTTTGTAAGCTCTTCACCGTGATCCCACATGACATCCTTATCTGCAAATTGGAGACACATGAATTTGAAGAGTGGATTATTCACTGGACAAGGACTTGTCTGGATGGACATAGCCAGAGAGTTGTGGTCAATGCTTTTATGTCCAAGTGAAGGCCAGTGATGAGTGGTGTCACTCAGGGCTCTGTCATGGGACAGGTGCTCTTCAATATCGTCATCAGTGACACAGACAGTGCGATCAAGTGCACCCTCAGCAAGTTGGCAGATGGCACCAAGCTGAGCAGTGCAGTTGGCACAATAGAAGGAAGGGATGGCATCCAGGGGGACCTGGAGAAGCTTGAGAAGTGGACATCATGAAGTTCAGCAAGTGCAAGGTGATGCACGTGGTTCAGGACAATCCCAGACATGAATAAAAACTGAGAGAAAAACTCATTCAAGAGTCCTGAAGAGAAGGATTTGGGACTTTAGTTTCTCATGGGTGGAAAGCTGGATATGAGCCAGCCATTTGTGCTTGCAGCCCAGAAAGCCAACTGCATCCTGGGCGGCAGCAAAAGCAGCAGGTCAAGGGAGGTGATTCTGCCCCTCATTCTGCTCTCGTGAGACTGCAACTAGAGAACTGCATCCAGATCTGGGGTCCTCAGCACAAGAAAGGTGTGAACTTCTTGGACAGGGCCCAGAGAGAGGCCACTAAAATTATTAGAACACGGGAGCACTTCTCATGTGAAGACAGGCTGAGACAACTGGAGTTGTTCAACCTGGAGAAGAGAAGGGTCCANCAACCTGGAGAAGAGAAGGGTCCATGTAGACTACAGGGACAGATTGCACAGGGCATTGAGCAACCTG
>WEKY01041069.1:0-23203 GCA_013390045.1 Picathartes gymnocephalus
AATGAAAAGAGAAATTTAGATTAGGTGCTAAGAAGATATTCTTTCCTGTAGTGAGGGACTGGAACAGCTTGCTCAGAAAAGTTGTGGATGACCCATCCCTGGCAATGTTCAAGGCCAGGCTGGATGGGGCTTTGAGCAACCTCGTCTAGTGGGTGGCATCCCTGTTCATGGCAGAGTGGTTGCAACTGGTTGATTTTTAAGGTCCCTTCCAAGTCAGGCCATTGTATGGTTCTGTGGGAGGGTGTATATTTTCCCAGATATCAGATACATGTATTGGTTTTCTTTTAATCAGAGTGAATCCTCATCTACATTAATGTGTCACCTTAGCTTTGCAGGGACTACACAGACATATTTTTGTCACATGTTGAGAATGCTGGGAGTCTCATTTTATGCTTCAAAAGTCAGGACAAGCCATCTACAAAGGGCAGAAAAGCAAAAGTGATTGAAACAAAACTGCACTGTCAGCTGCATTTTCCTCTGATTCTAAATCTGCAAATGACCACTTAACTACATAACTCACACATTTTCATGGAAGACAATTATATGCATTGTTTTGCACGGTGAATTTTAGAACCCTGGCCATGTATACCTTTCCTGGCAATTAATCACACTGATATAATTTAAAGATGCTTTCTCCAATTTGTTTTTTCACCAGCAACAAGAAGATGAAAGCCTGAAAAACATACTTAGCTGAGTGCTTTCCTATTGATTTATTTTATCCTATTAAAGCCTTTCTTTTCCCTTAATACAAAGTAGGAAAATACTTAAAATCTGTATGACAGAAATTCAGAGTCATGATAAACTTTTTTTAAAGTGATACCTCCGCATACACTCCACACTGCTTTTAACTCTATGAAAATAAACTGAATTTGCATAGGTGTTAAATAACATTAAACCATTGGCCCACAGGTATAGTTATTCATAAGACACCACAGGCAACAACATGTTTTTCTCCTGTTAACCCTGACTATGACAGCAGCAAGTTCCTGTGTCTCCAAGCAGTGTTAGACATTCAATTTCAGACATAGAAGGTTTTAAAATGTACCCTGTTTGGAGCACAGAGCAAGGGAAAGGCATGTGCTACAGGCATGACACTCCCAAAGTCAGCGAACCATGACAAGAAACCAGAAGATACTGCAGAAGGTTGTTTGCTGAGCAGATCTCAGAGAGATTTGCTGTCTCTGTCCAACCCTACGGGCTCTGCAGCCTCCCCTTCAGTGCCTCCACTGGGGCTTTGACTTCCTGCTTCCAGGGCCAGCTTCGATGTGGCACAGTGCTGCAACCTCAGGTCACACTGATATGTAAACCTCCAGTCTGGAAGAAAAAGATGTGAAAACCTTTGTCTGGAGCTTCTGCACCTTGTCCTGGGTGTTGCCCTTGTCTCAGGCCTGTATTGCAGCTGTGTGGTGGCTGCTCTGAAATTCAAATATCAGTCACTTTAGGATATTTGACTTTCCTTATTCAACTATGTCTTGTCTCATGAACACTATTGATGAGTCAAGCCTCCATGACTGTTCCAGCTTCATAGAGACTTTTCAAGACAGCCTTACTGAAAACCATCTGGATCAGTTCTAGCTTGTTTTAATAGATCATGAGAGTATAGACATTCAAACAGTAGCAATTGGTTAGGGCCAGACAGTCTACTGTATAAGTACAGGGTGGCAGTAACTGGTTGTAAAATAATCATTTATCTCAAACAATTCGAGATAAAAATTACTGCTAACACAGCTGAGGGTTTTGGGCTTAGGATATACATTGAAATGATATTATAAATATGAGGCTGTCCTTTTTCCAGCCAGGATAGTGTTAATTTTTGCAGTAGACAGGAGGGGGCAGGTCAGGACTCAGAGGTTATCCTGTACTGCCTCATATTTTCTGGGGACATGGGGAGGGGTCCCTTCCAGGTCAGGATAACTTGGTGGACGGAGCAGCCGGGTATTGTCAGGGGTTTTCCACGCAGTGAACAATAATGCTTCTTTTCTTGTATCCCCTGTGATTACTATTATCGCTGGTACTGTTCATTTTCTTGTCTCATTGCTGTTTCCAGTAAATTGTTCTTATCTCAACCCATAATCTTAACCCTTTGTGCCTTCATTTCTCCTCCCCAACCCACTGCAGGGGAGGTAGAGGAAGAGTGAACAGGTGGCACATGGTTTGGAGTAGTTTCAAGTGGGAGTATTACATTGGAGAATACCATTCCTAAACCACCTCAAGGGTGTTGTTTTTACATATAAAAAGTGTGGCTGTTATGCAGACATCTTAATATCAAGGTATTAACTGCCATGAAAATTCAGTTTCACAGTATCTGCAGTACTCATAAAGTTAGCTACCAGGAATAACAAAAAGCTCCGGATAAAGTTACTGATGTAGGTAAATTTATTCTTATTACATAGCAGATATATGAAAATATTCCCCAGAAAGGGGTCACTGCACAATTTTATGTCGCAGGCTGTACTCAGTTCTAGAGGATCCATATAGGGGTAATTAATGAATCTTCTCTAACTAGCCAAACACACGCCCATTACCACGCTTGTGAGTCAGCATTACTAATTCACAACAACTTCAGCTGGTGTCTAGGGATTGTCCCTCACAATGTGTGCCACATTTAACTAATGGGTATGACACTAATTACACTGGCACATGCTGAATAATTCAAGCTTCCTTGGACTCAAATACAGATGTCAGTAAGGCTTATTCATGCCCACTAAGTGCTTTCCCACACTGGAAGCTGTGCACAGTGCATTCTGTCCCTATTTTCAACATAGAAAGGTGCAATTCCTGATATAGCTGAGGCTGCCAGGCATGTTGGTTTTTCTGGGCTTGTCTTTTTTCCTGATGAGAAATATTTTCCAGGTGGAATCTGAAAACTCTGCACTGTCATTTGTGGTGCCCAGGCATGATCGTGGGTGAAGTACCCGGTGTGCAACATGAATGACACATCTCATTGTCATGCTTGTAGGATGGATGCAGCAGACAGCAGGCAGATGTAAAGAGGGCAAAATACATTTTAGATTTCCTGGATGTGTTGGATGTCCTGAAAATGTTCTGTACCAAACATCTAAATGTTCTGTACTAAACATCTGCAGTAAAACTGATATGCAGAAGAGCTGGAAACTCATGTGCACTTGTGAGTGTGCACCTGTGTGTGACTTGAGTCACCTGGAGAGTACATACACACAGGCTGGGAACTGCAACTACCTCTGTTAGGGTGACAACACAGTCTGACAGATGTTTGTGAAAATGAAATGGTGCTACCATTTGGAAAATGGCATTGCCAGAGTCAAATCACTTTCACAAGTCTGTTGAGGTACTTATTGCTGCAAAGAGGAAACGGAAGAGGAAACTGAGCTCTAACATTGGTATCTGAATACAGAAATAGTGTAGATATGGTGAGTGATAAGATTGGGTTACTCTGTGATTTACAAACAGTGAGAGAAGCAAGTACTCTTAATGAGGAAATTGGACCTATTTTCATTCATCCCTATAGCTCATGAAAGCAACGAATTAGTAGTGCTCCTAACAACCAACATCTGCACATTTCAAAAAACTGGATAAAACATAGGTACAGCAGAAAATGACCAAGTCCAAAGGTCATTTATTATTGTATATACTGTTTGTTGCAGGGACAGCTTTGTTTAAAGAAAAAAAAATCAGTCTGGCAAGGCTTGAGATAGTGATCTGAAAATTACACCAAAAAACCACTATGTTAGGGAAGAAATAAATTATTTATTGATATTTTTTCTCAGCTATACCGATTGTCATCTGTGTGTTCTGAAGAAAGCATAGATCTTTTTAACTCTATGAAAATTTAGGTAAGTTTCATGACCATCAGGACAGCAGAGAGGAAACAGCTCAAAAATATATTAAAGACATTTGTGTCAGCCTTAAAATATGCAATAATTTAATTAAGAGCAAGAAAGCTAAATTTCATCCACCAGCCCACACATTCAAACTATATTAAAGCAAGAACCCAAGCTCTCTTTTAATTTTTCATTATAATAGAATATTTGGTACCTGCTCTTCTGCCTATGCCGTATCTTTACTGAAAAATTCAATCTTTGCTGAAAGATTAAATCCCTTTTGAAATAAGGTAAAATTTCATTCCCATATTCTGAACAACCGATCTCATACAGGCCTCAAAGAGGGGGTTTTATTCATGAAAGAGATAGTGAAAGAATAAAATAAATCTACCAAGACAGATTTTACCCACCTGTAGGAGTTTGCACTTGAATCCCAAAATGGCAGTTACCACTGTCTCCCCTTAAGCAGGGAGGAAAATAATGTAAGAACTTTTTCAATGTAAGAACTGCATACTCACAACTAAATCTCATTCTCAGTCAGGCATTTATATTCCATTTCCCTTGCCTAGGTTATTTTTTTTTTCTTTAATTTCATGATCGATAATTTTAGACTTTGGGAGAGTTTATACAACAATGTTGTGGCCAGATGTGTGTATCACAAGAGATAATTGTCATGTGCTCTTCCTCATTTACACCTCTAGATTTGCCATCTGCCTCCTGACATTGGAAGAGAGTCAATGAAATATTTCTATTCTTCAAACATTGAACAAGGAACTTGATTAGTAAAGGGACCATTGTCTAAACCTCAAAGTTACCATTCTTCTTTTTCCATTTCACTGCAGAATTTGTGCATAAAATTCCTCTGTGCCTGGCTTCTTACTGCAAGCCAAGATAAACAGTTTACAACATTGTCACAGCAACCAGTGCACTCTTACATTTACATTGCCTTTAGGCTGATAAGAAATGTGATCATTTTCTATTTTGTTATTAGTCACATTACCTTCATTTGGCATTTGAAAGTTGTTTCTTCTAACTGAGTAATTGTTAATCAGTCAAAAGGTTCTTTCATTAATTCACTTAATACTTCCTCCCAGCACATTCTTATTACTTTTCTCCTTCAAATATTGCTTTATATGTAAGTTTATATTCAAACCCTCTGATCTAAACATAAAGCCTTAGGAGGCTTTATTATTATTGCTGTTATTCTTTTCTCTGTGTTTTGACCTATCCAATGTTTTTACTGAATCTAGTAATTTGATCTAGCAAATCAAATCTAGATTGTAACAAACATTTTAGAAACCAGGCTACTGGAGCTTTTGGCACAACATAGAATATGCTGCATGGAGTTTCAGGGGCATTTTTGCCCTGTTACATATCTTTAAAGTACACTTCGATATCCTACTAAGAACTATTAAGGGAGGGTTTTATGTCCAGCTATGTTGTTCTTCTACCTTTGGTTTAAACTGGAGTGGGATTGAGTCTTTAATCCTCAATTTATTCTGAGAAATTAAAGATCAGAAATTACAGATTGTTATCATAGACAAAATCCTCAGATACTTTCAAGGAGTAAACAACATACAGTACTTATATTTACAGAAGTATTTTTCACGTGTACTCTGTCTGGCCACTGGAAATTGTACAATCACTAGTAGTCTATTTTGTCTCTTGCATCATTTCTTCAGAATCGGTATGTGGCCTCTGCAAGAAGTTTTAAATACAGTTCCTTGCTTTAGCAATCCATAAGAAATCTATCCAACATTTTTACATCAGACACAAAAGTGCACACACACATAAACACACACACACACAAATATGGGTTTTTTCTATGGTTTCAGGAACATCTATATCACTGTTATGTTAGAGTGAGTATAATGGTGTTTTTTATTATGACACACAATTCCAACATGGTTCAGGAAAATACAGACGTTGTCTTTCAGAACAAGGCAGGCTGATGAAATATGTTCCTCTACTTGGGACATTTCCAGAGAGAAAATAGTAACATGTTGGAATCACCGTTGTCTTCAAAATGCAGCAAATCCTAATTATCCTGGAAGATGAACAGCTCACTTGCTTTACACTGAAGAGTTTAATAAGTTCTATTATTCTGTTTAGAACAGGCACAGAGAAATAGGCAAAAGCCCAAAATTATGCATAGCACAAAACAGAGCAATGCAATGACTGCAGCTCTCCCTGATCCTAAATGAGCAACTCTATCAGGTAACTGCCCTCGTTCGTATACTCCAGATTCAAGGTACAACTCTTCTGTTTTCCAGTAATACTTAATTAATTAAGATACCGTTCCTGCTTTCAGTTCACCTTGAACATGCTTTGAGGTATAACTCTTTCTCTTCTTCCTCTCTAAAACTAAAAATATATCTTCCTTACTGATATTCTGCTTTCACCTTCAAAAAGAAAACATTGTCATCATTCTTAGCAACCTGTACTCCTTGCTTTTGTTTGTTTTGTATTTTGCCTAGTTTGCTGAACTTGATCCTCCAAGACTATGTCAAATATCTATCAGAGAACATTCTCTCTGATTTTATATGTCCCAAAGGTGTGAAATTTGGTTGTTAACTTGAATCAAAAAATATATACTATCCATAGAAAATATCAAGGATGAATACAGTCCTGTTACAGGATCCAGGTAATACTGAATTTTTTATAGAAATCATTCTGTATCTGAACACAAAATAATGCTTAAGCAACCTCTCCTGGATATATAAATAAAGATTTCCAGAAGTACAACAAAAACAAAAACTAAACAAAAACAACAACAAAAAATTGAACAATTACAAAATTCTGGGATTACTCCAAGAAAGTCATTGCTGATGCACACACATATGTGCCGGCTCTGATGCTTTTCAGCTGTTGAGAAACATTGCTTCATCCTGCTTTATCCCAGAAAATAACCCCAACAAATTATTCAGTTAAACTATTAATTCCTACTATTCACCTTGTGAATGAAGTTGCAGGACACTCGGGGAGTTGTGACTCTTTCATTCTGCCTTATGGGCCACCTTTCATGCTCAGCCCATGCTTTGACAGCAGCCAAGTAAATCTCCATAAAGGGTTATTACCAAGGAGCAATATATCCTGTGGTGTTGAGCTCACTGTCAGCAGGAATATCCATGTATGTAGCATAGGATGGGAAAGATTCAGAAAGATCTTACTAAAATCTTTACAGGTAGGTTACTGGTCAGAACAGACCTCTATACCCCCAAGGCAAGAGCCATCCACCTAAAATCAATTTTTATTGCAAGATCCTAAAAGGCTTTTCCTTATGGCCTATGCCTCATTCAACACACCACTGAGCACAGTGCCCTGAAATAATCCATCTTTCTGAGATGCAGGGAAACTGAGTCCATTTGCATCAGATGTATACAGTCTCTCCAGTTCAGTTACAACCTGGGAATAATATTTTTTTGCTTCTAAAAATCTTTAGGGCTGTTCTTTTAACACTTTTAGCATTGTTTTGTATAGCACCTTAATTATTTGGCAATTGCACACATAAAAATTGTTGCCATCACTATGGAGAAATGAAGGGAGGAAGCACACATAAATGGGTGCCATTCTTTTACTTGCTTTTAATTTGTCTGAGCCTTTCTTGAAATTTTAAAATAAATTCAACACTCTGTGGAAGATTCAAAGTTCAGAAGAATTTCAATGATTAACTAATGATATCAAAAAAACTTACCTAGAATAAATGTGTACAGCTATTACATATTTACTCTGCATTCATTAAAGTCTTTCAGGGTGATCACTTCAAATAATTTTGAAGAAATTATTGGAATTTAACATCTCCATTAATAAATCATATAAGAAGAATCTTGCTTGGTTGAACAGTGTAAATATTGTCGAAATGAAACCTATTCAGACATTTTTTTTTCCCAAGTATTCTATCAAATTAAAAATTGTGAGAAGTTCATGACACACTGAAGAACTTTATGTGATACGAAACAGTGCAGTGGAGAAAAGCAATGGTAATATACAGGCTGTGCCACTTACCAAACAAAAGATAATAGCAGTTAGTCAAAAAGTTGGCAAATAAATTCCACAATAATTGGAATATATGCACTTCCAAAGAGCAGTTTATTCCAAAGTAAAAAGTGTTAGAAATAGTCTAGCTGAACTCTTTTTTGTTGGTTTTGGTTTGTTTTGTTTTTTTTTTTTTTTTATAATTCTATTACCTCTTATTCACTATGTAGAAAAATAAGATTATTTGTTTAAATACCTAAATCCTAGAAACTATGGTAGGTGGAATAACTGCCACCTAGAATTTCTAAGACCTTAAGTCCAGGTATCTACCTTTGGAGCTGCATACATTTATTTTTAAAATCCCACAGATCTCTCTTGTATGTATTTCAGTCATGGATACATACATTTACAGGTAACTCAGGAGTAAAATCTTGAAATGATGATGTAGGTATGAAAAATTCTCAAATTTTCTGGAAAACACATTACTATCAATTACACAGTACAGACAAAGAGGTGATATAAGACTCTTCAGCTGTCAGAAATAGTGCATAAGTGACTATCCAGTTCAGCATTCAAAAAATTGACAGTTATATAGACTATCACAACAGTAATTTTCTGTGAGGAAAAATTAACTAGAATTAAACTAGTTGTGAGAAAACAAAACAAATTTAGAACAAAAAGATATAGAAAAATCAAAGACAGTCTAAGTATTCTTTAAATAAATAATTTGAAGATTTTCCACAATTTGTATTCATGCCCCTGAAGCCATGTACTCTCACTTCAGAACGGGCTAGTGATGAATTTACAAGCTTTGACAGAATTTTCCTTTAATATCATTTTACATAAGAAAAGGTGCACTATACAAGTGCAAAGTGGAAAATTACTGGCACAGAACCGCATCCTAAAATTCTGGGAGTCACAGTGTTTCTTACACAGTGCTGTGGCTAATCTCTAGGGTACTTTTCACTTTTAGAACTCTATGCCCAAATACAACATATTTCCCCTTTGCCACCAGACAAGCTAATTCCCAACAGAATGTGTATTCCTGTGGCATTTAAAAGCAGCTTTTATTTTACTTTGAGAAAGCAGTTTCTGATTTGCATTAATGAAAATTAAGTGAAGAATAGAAAGTGAAAATTTAACTAGTGATCAGAGAAAAATGGGAAAATCTAACATAAGGAATTAAAAATAAATTTCAGACTATTATGCAGCTTAAGGTCAATCCAATGATGAATAACACGCGTTGAATGCAGTTTACGAGACAAAGGATGATGTCATGTGGAAACATAGGATAAAAACTAGGAGTTCATATATTCTTTATTGAACATACATAAATGAAAGGTGCAAGTTAGACATTTTTATTTTAATGTCCAAAATTCAAACACCAAAATGCCAAGAAACAGGTGCTTTTCCAGCTTATGTATATTAGCTGAAAAAAAGAAAAAGTTATTTTCAGTCTAAGCTGTAAAACCTCTTATTTGCTATTCTGTAGTTAACAGATTTCAATTCTGAGAATCATCCGTTCTCAGACAAAGTTTCATTAGTTATTAAAGTATCCTCAGAGATTCCTTTGGATTGATAATTTAGCTGTAGTTCAGCTTTGCCTCATTTGATTGCATGGTTGCTCAAGGGAAGGTTAACTTGACACCCTTTTCTAAAGAATGATTCAGTCCAGATTCCCTTCATTATTTTTCACTTAGATAATCAGGGATTTGCAAAAGCTGAAAACCAAATATTTAATCAGTCAAAGAGCTGAAAACATGAAAAACTAATGAGTCAGGGTTTATGTAAGAGTCACAACTCCTGTATGATGGAATATGTGTAGGACCAATTTATATTTTTATTTAGACTTCACCTTTACAGGTACTCAAAATTGATGTCTATAGCCATTTTAAAGGTCAACAGGCTTGAGTATACTGATGATTTTGTATACCAATCTGAATTATTTTTAAGGCTACACCTGGTATGAGTGACTTTTGAATAATTCCTTGATCTTTACTGAAACAGATCAGTTAGCAACAGAAATTGCATTTCTCTGAAAATCCCATCTAATATATGGAGATTTCAATCTCTCTTGGAAAGGTTACAAGACACCTGGCCATGTTAATCTTTATGTAGAATGACTTCTTTTTCTAATTCCAAGCAACATAAGCAATATTTTCCTACTAACTTTAAGTAAACGTGGATTGCCAACAATCCCTGTCTTTAGAGATTTAACCAACTTCTAATGCAAAACCAGATGTTGTGTATTTTATTCAAAAGTACTGCAAGGAAATGGAAATGAATAGGACCATACACCTAGGAGAAAAGACCAGAAGGAAAATGTGACACTGAAAGATGAAAATGACAGTGAGGTCAGGGGAACTGCCCCGCATATGCCAACATATAAACAGCAGTGCAAGAGGGTACTGTAATGTATTGACACAGCGTGAAGAGGTTGACTGTCCCGCTTTCATTTGTGCCATGGGTTTGTCTATTCTGCTCAAAGCAGATTTGTTCCCTGGTAAAGACAGCTCAATCCCGCAATAAATGTCCCAAACTTTGTGCTGTGAAGGTAGAAGGCTCTTGGGATATTTCCCATCTAACACACTGGTAAGAATCCTTTTGGATGAACTTCAAGGGTTGTTAAAAAGATATAAACACACGACTGGAGAGCTTTAAAAGCCAACAGAAAAGGAGAGGGGCCTCTCCACCACTCGCCGCCCCCCAGCCCCATCGCCGTCCCCCCGCCATTTATAGTGACACACTGGCTACCTCTGTAGAAGCACAATAAAGAGCACACAGTCTCCTGCTTGAGGATTGCTGTGCTAACAATTGAACAGTTACTAGGGACTCTGTTTCAAAAAGAAACCTCTCAAACAAATCCTGGATATGCATCAAGGGTTTGCATGGGCCTGGAATCATTTCCAACAGGCTGTCTGAATAAGGCCATCCTCTTTAGGTGGGGAAGAGTATTAAGGGTATGGACATTGGTCATATTGTGCCAGCTGGACACAAAGAACTATCCTGGATTGGGGTTTTGTTGCCGGTTTTAAACTTGGTAAATGTAACCATTGGATTGAACTAGTCCTATAGTTTGTCTCTGGCAATGACAAACAGAAAATGTTTAGGGAAAGCATTTAAAAAGCAGGAAAGGTACAGAGTGATATATCCCGTGGTGTACCCTGTTGCCTTCCAGTAATCAAGGACCTAGAGGATTTATTGAATCACAGACTGCAACCAGATGCATGGATTTTAGTAGCTTTGTCTTCCTGCTTCCAGCCATTTCCAGCATTGCATTTCCCATTTTCTATAGGTTTAGTTTTAAATTAAGGTCTTTGGCTGAGGGGAGCACAGCTTTCCTGTCTTGAGTTTCTGAGACCAGCTATGCACAAGCTGTATTGGGTCACACCAGCTCCAGTAGATGCAATGGGCTGGATCCAGAAAATTCAGCTCTGGAAAGATCCAAGTACCTGCCTAATCTGTTTGACTTCTCAATCAGTGGCCTGCTCTGGGCTCCCATGCTGAAGAGAAACAATCTCTGCCTATGACAAGGTGACAGAAGTTCCATCATGCAGTAGCACTTAAATACTTGAATACTTGCATGCTTGAAATTCACATGAGCAATTTCTGATTTTATTTCAAAATTGGATATTTTATTTCCAAATTTAATCAGCAATATTTCTTCATATGTTTTCTGGGTTTTGTGGATTTTTCATTAGCTCTTCCAAAGCTTCCTTGGCTGATAAACTTGTATAGATAATTAAAGCTTTCATATAAATAATTTATTTTGAAGATTGCCCGTTCTCCTGTTTAATTAACATCTCTGTGTGGAGTTGAAAGTGTGACATCTGCCAGTACAAGACATGATTTTTCTAAGTTCAGGAGTTGGTGCCACTGCAGAGAGAAAGAGGGCAGGGACCTTAGAAGAGGAAAGCAGGCAAGAGAGCTTTTGAATATCTGAGAGGAGAAAGAAATCTACGAGAAGAGCAAAGGCTGATGGTCTGAAAGGAGAAGTAGTCACAGTCTGTCATCAATTTCTTCTTAGAGAAGATAAACATAATGTGAAAAATCCATTTGACTATTGTTTCACTACTGTTTATATTAAAGTAATTTATAATACTCTTTAATACCTAGATTGGGTCTTATCATCGGATGCAGGAATCCATGACAAAGAGGGATCTAGCAGACCTAAGTACTACAGGTCCTTGAAGGTGAACAGTGTAAGCAGCAGGTAACACTGCTGGTGGAGGCAGCCCCCATTTGTGTGTCTGATCTCTTCAGGGGGTTTAACACGCATCCTGTGGCACATATGCTACTGTTCAGCAATCTATGATCCAGTGCAAAACAGATTTTTTAAACCAAGAGACTAAAAACTGTGCCTTAACAGAAACCTCAGCTCTGCAAAGATGTCCTTTTACCTGTGTTAAAACCTAGGTTTTTTAATAACAGTTTTTAAATATTTTTCCAAATGTTTTGTCTTTGCTCATATAGATGTAAGATTTTGTCATAGTTCCTAGTACAAAAGAAATCCAACTGTAAGTAAATCACTCAGGGCAATTATGTTCCTTATTGAATTCTTCATGACAAATAACAGACCTGTAACTAGTCACATTCTAATTAGTCATAAAAGAATATAATAACATAGGCTAAGATTAATACTACACTTACCTAACCAGGAAGGTTGATAGGTGTTATGGCCGAGGCTATGAAACCTTTATTTTACCAGCAATGTCATTACTTATATTCTTCTTTTATTATTTTGATACAGAAAAAAGATTATATTTTTTTTTGTTTCTGTTCCTAAATTAATTTTCCATCTCAGCTGTTAAGGAAATGGGATGTGAAAACAGTTCTGTACTGTGTGTGAGCACATTCTTAGTCTAGCTGACACTGTTGCAAGGCTACATTTATCTGGTTTTTTCTACCAGATGAATAAAAAAATACTGTGCAAAAGTAATCCTCTTTTTTTTTTTTTCTCATTAATACAAAATATTTAAATACATTAAAAAGATAAATTTCAGTGTGGAATGTCAACCGTGAGTGCCCAGGAAGTCATAAACTGTCAGTGACCCAGGAGGCTAAGCAGTACATCTCTGAGATTAGGAAATGTCTCTCAGAATTTGCAAAATCCTCTGTCACATTGCAAATGTGTGCCCTCTGCACAGTTAAGAGGACTGGCTCACTGATCTATGTGTCACACCTGAAACAATAGGATTCTAATTTCTACCTTGCATCAATATCACTTTACTGTAGTTGCAAAGACTCCAGTAGAGTTATTTCATAAGTACACGTGTGCAGCTGAACCAATGCACAGAGCTCTCTAATACCACTGCAGGAGCTCATCTTCATTATCACCCACATTTCTTCTCTTTTCGCTCATTGTACTCAAGAGTTGCCTCTGTTTCTGTTATATTTCAAGCTCTTTGGAACTGACTGCTTATTTATATTTTTCCAATCATTGTTTCTGGACATTTCTGTAAGGTGAATATGAAATAATAATAGTATTCAGAGAGTGTCTAGACAAGGTAGAAGCAATTACTGAGCCAAGGCCCTTCCATGATCATGCATTGCCTACCAATTGCATAAAAATCATCTGACTTCTCACTGACATTTATTCTTGTTATTTTTCAGTCATGTGAGATGTTTGTTGTCAGTCAAATGCTGATGGCAATCTAATCCATAGGATCATTTTGCAATTTCTTCTCATGCCCATAACATACCCAGGCAGTCCATCTCAATCAGAGCATAAAAAAATGCAGTATCCCTTCAGTGTCCTCAGTCTCTGTGCAGATTGCTTTGCCTGACCATCAGTCCTCTTCTCTTCTATCTGAGTGTACTTGCTAGCAGCAGAGAAGGAAAACACTGGCATGCCTTCCAGGTCATCCAAACTGATGGATGCTTACTTTCTATATTTTGCTGCAATATCAAGTGCTTTCATTTTTCAGAATTTGTTTTAGAGAAACAGATCATCTTTCAGAGATCTCTGCATAGACTAAAGGAAAAAAAAAACAATCAAAATTCTATTTTGTAGTGGTATTCAAGGTTTTGTGCATTTGTTCTCACTTTGTATCCAAGAAGTCTGATATACTCGATGTTTTTAGTTTTCCCATCACCCAGGTAGAGCCTAGAGATGAAAATCTCCACCAGGGATAGGTAATAGCAGTATTCAAGGTTTTTAAGGTACAACTAGAAAACAAACTTTCCAAATATTCATTTGTAGGTGAAAAAAACAGCTTGAATTTTGAATTCTAATTGGCAGCACCTATTTGCATGTATGCCTGCTGGGGTGAGTGAAACTGGATTTTTGAAACCAAGTTTCAAGCAGAAGACTGCTACTTGATAGATGCAGCTGATGTGGTTAGTTGCAAATTTTGATGATACTCAGACTGAACAAAGTGACGTATCCTGAATCCTCCAGCTAATAAGAAAATATGAGTCAGAATCACCAATTAGAAGGATAATCATGTGCTGTTCTTACACAAATAAGGTACTTAGACTGGGAAAATGGGAGACTTGGGGACCAAGAAAGAAGAGTTGGTAACAAAAAGAAGTGGTGTCAGGAAAGAGAAGGGAACTGGAAAGGAGAAGATGATAATCCTGGCTGAAGAAAAGGACCTGGATGGGGGGAGCCTGAATCCTGGAGATCAGAGTTGTGTGGAAATGAGTGCAGGGATACCCAGGGAGCTTGGCCAATGATGCCAAAGTCCGGTGCCTGCGAACAGCGGGACACTTATCTTTCTGCATGAGTGCCCAGAGCAGCAGTGACCTCGCTGTGGGAAAAGAAAGTCAGGACCTGAGGTAGCACAGCACTGTGAGGAGAGGGTGAATCAGTCACTGACTGAGTGAGAGAATGTGTGAAATAACCAGCATAGTAAAAGCTCTCATCTTGTCAGTCCTTAAACAAATTCCACGATCCAGGTCCACCACAGATTGTGGTTCAGTCTGCATCGTCTGTGACAACTCTCTACCGGGCTGTCCTTGTTTGCTTTTATCTACCTTCTGTCTTTCATCCTACCTGTTGGCTAAGTTATGTATGAAAACCCTCCATTTCAAGTCTTCATCTCCTGCAAACTGTCTGTCAAAAAAAAAAAAAAAAAATCCAAATTATTTAGGAGAGGCAGTGAACCATTGTAGGAATTCTTTTATTTCCAAAATGAATTCAGAAATTTGTGCTATCTTACTAGCTGCTGCCTTCTCTCTATTTGGATCTGTTACTTGCTTGCTAATTGTTTCCTTCCAGCCCTGAATGACTGTAAAAAAGGCAGCATTTATTTCTCCTGAGTTTTAGGCCCACACACTTCATTGTTTCACTACACTAGACTTACTGTGTTCTTCTTCAAAAAGGTCATACAATCCCACCTGTAAGCAAGCACCTTTCAGGTGCTGTGGTTGCTATTATTTTCCTCTTTAGGAATTGAACTGTGTGAATAATGTCAAGGGGAAAGGGTCTATTCCAATTGTTAAATAAAATTAGCTAACTTCACACTTCATAAATGTAGCAAAATTTGGGGGAAAATGAAAGACCACAAGCAAGCAAAACAGTAGTTTGTTAATCTGGAAAGAATTTTGCCCAGTACAAGCAAGACCTGTCAGGAGTTACAAAAATTTTCGTTAAAAGAACCATAAATTTAATTAATCCAAATAACATAAATCTGTTTTAACTGTACCATTTCTTTCCAAATGAACATTTTCTTTGAGCTACCCAGCTGTCTGTCAATCCTAGCCTTTCAAAATTTTGATTGGCAAAATGGCTACCAGACCTTGAAACATGGAAAATCTCTCAAAACCATGTTCACCGAAATAAAAAAATAAAAAAAAATTCCATAATTTGAAATGTTGTGTATCCTGATTTGTGACAATATGCAATGCTGTGAGATTTATTATTTTTGTAAATTGCATATACATCTCTTCTGCCAATTGTTACTTAATTAACCTCTTCTGGTTGTCATTAAAGTAGGCAAAGCATTTTAAAGAATAGAAATTTCAGCAGAAATTTGGTTTCTGTCATCTTAAACTGTTGGCAAATTTTACTTTAATTTCACCCAGTGCTTTCAAGTGAGAGGCATGTGTTCAAAGTTGGTTTGTTAAAAGATGGAATTGGTGATATTTCCCTCTATTCTCCAATAGTTCACTAGTTCAAACACTCAGAGAAAAACATTCCTGGTTTGTGTCCATGGTTTGTAGAGTCCTGGGAAGGATTTCAGCAAAAATTGTTTCACCTTCCTCTTAGTCAAATGTGTAGCCCACTCAGAGATTTCAGAATCAGGTCTGTGCTCAGTCCCACATGTTAAAATCTTATCATTTTTCATATCGAAAATGTAGAAAGTCACAAGTTGCTAAAAGCAGTAGCTGGACTAATTGCCCCTTCCCACTACCCATGCAAAGCAGGACTATCTGCTAAGGACTAAATGCTAAGGACCCCTAAGGTATCCAGGAAGGCTGGATGTTCTTCAAGAAGGAAATACTGAAGGAGCAGAAGTGTCTGTCCTCATGTGAGGACAAGGCAAAAGACGAGGCATCGAGCACTGGCCTGGCTGAGCTGAAATATTTGTCTGGAGCTCAGAGGAAATAAAGGAAGTTATAATCTTTGGAAGGAGGGGCAGGTAACTCAGGATGCTGGGAGGTTATGCAGGGGGAAAAAAGAGAAAGACAAAATACCAACTTGAACTTAATCTGGTCACTGCTGCAAAAGACAATCAAACCATTTTTATAAATGCATTAGCAATAAAAGGGCTAAGGAAATTCTCGGTGCTTTGTTAGATTCATGGAGAAACAGAGTTACAGGATGATGAAATGACAGAGATACTTAATGCCTTCATTGCCTTAGTCTTTAATAGTCAGTCTTTAATAGTAAGACCAGTAGTTCTTTGGATAGTCAGGCCCCTGGGTTAGAAGATCAGATGTGGATTAGAATGTAGCCTCAATAATCCAAAGGGAAATGATCAGCAACCTGCTACACCACTTAGACATCCACAAGTCTATGGGGTGGGATGGCATTTAACCTAAAGTTCCGAGGGAACTGGCAGAAGTGTTCACTGAGACACTTTGAATCATTTACCAGTAGTTCTGATTGAACCCTTGTAAAAAATATCCTTAGTTTAATTATTTTCTAGAAAACTTCTCTTCCAGCATAAGTCCTTCAGGTTGTCATTCCCCTGACATGTTGAATCTGCCTAAGACTTGCCCTTTTTTTCTTTTGAGTGTTTTCTTGCTCTCCAAAGCTTTTGTCCTCAGAAGAGCTGAAGTACTCTTATTACCTTCTCTAGATCTTCTAGCTGCTTTATGTACATTCTATACAGATGCCTGCACACTTCAAAAAAATTAAAACTATTTTCAGAGAGAATCTTTATTCAGCAGTCCATAAAAACACTAGCCCCTTTTGCAAATATTTAAAGACATTAATTAATTGTTAAATTAATTAACTGTTAAATCCAGTTTAGTTCATTAACTGTTAAAGCCTGTTAAATCCTCAAATGCCCTTGTAAACATTTTTATTCTTTTGCCATACAATTAAAATATTCTTTTAAGAATTAAATTTTATCAGAAAATTAAAAAAAACAAGAAGTAGCATTTAAATTGAATAATAGTTTACTTCCATTTGACTTTGTGATGATAAGACTCGATAAGTTCTATCAAACAGGAAAAAATTCTCCCACCAATCATCTTTTTTTTCTCCTAACCCAGACTGATGGCCCACGCCAGATATATTCCATGCCTTCAAAGAGAGAGCTCTTCTCCTGATTAATCTGAAAGCACTGATCCTATCAAAACAAAACAAACAAAAAAAAAAGGTATGGTTTCACTTCTACACCTAAAGCCTTTCAGGCTCCACAGGGTCTTGTTCACATATACAATAAATCACAAGCTGTGCGTTGTATGCTGAGTTTATGCAGAGCCTGCTTCTTTGATAGGAAAATCACGATGGATTACTAATGTAGGGAATTTGTATGAGAATCTATGAAGCAGTGTTTTGTATAAAGAAAGAGTAGCTACGAAAATGAAAAATTCAAGGACTAAATGCTAAATGTACATAATGGTTGATATTTTACCAGAGGAAATAATATCAAAAACATTATATAAAGTTGCACAACTTAGAGTGGGTTTTAAAATTTAGCTACCCCTCAAACACTCTCCCTGCTTAGATACGTCCTGGGGAATTCTGAGTGATTTTAAATATTAGAAAGGTTTTATTGACTGTGCCAAATAAAGGAAATAAAGAATCCCCAACAATACAACCAGAAGTCAGGTCTCACTTGGTTTGAGAAGTAAATCAGAGCCTGAAGAAAATAGAGGAATGTGTAAAGTGTCTCGCTAATAAATCACAGAATCAAAGAATATCTTGAGTTGCAAGGGATCCACAAGGATCATCAAGTCCAACCCTTAAGTGAATTGTCTTCATGGGGATCAAACCCATGACTGGCATTACTATCATGCTCTAACCAACTGATTTAAATGCACTACAAAACCCAAGTCTATTTAATTTTTAAGTAAAAGCATTTATAATTTTCAGAATACTTAGAACAAAATGGACCTTTCATCCTGAAATCATAGCAATATTTTTGCACCAGGTCCATTGAAATGGTTCTCCCTCTTCTTTATACAGGTGGACTCATGTTAACAGAGGAAGGCTTGTGGGATTTTCTTCCTTGCTTTTATCTATTTAGAAAGTTCTGAGTCCACAGCCTAAAAAGTTTTGAGAACATATTTTTCTGTCCTTGCTTGCTTAGGCCTCAGTTATGATGATATCAAAGCCAACATCCAAAATTATGGTAGACAAGTCTGGAGTATATTAGATTGATACTTTTTATAGCTACCCTTCCTCTTTTTCATTGTTTTTACTTCTCTTCTTCAGTAACTTATTATGTAGCCTCAACACACAGGCCTGTCCTCTAACAGAGCCAATAAAAGTATTGCAGTGATACAAAGCTTGCCAGAAAACACATTCAACCACATGCACACCTTGCCAACAAGAATCTTATACCTGCTTCAAGGCTTCCTGGTATCACAACATACTGATCTGGTCAAAATGGTCCCCAGAGAAATTTCATATGTGATGAATTTTGAATGTTCACTGAAGTGAACCCATTGTTTTCTGTGCTACTAAGGCAAAAGCCAGCGTCAATAACCATAGCTGTCTGCCAAGGACACCAAATAAATCTTTTAAATATTTACAGGAAAAAGGATATTTGGGGAAATTAAAGAGAAATTTATTTTAGAAAAACATCAAGGCCTATGCAATGCAATTACTAGCTGTACATCAAAGAAGTGAATTAAAATTCAATTAAGGAATCAAATTTACTTTTTAGCAAATTACAAGGGGTTAGAATTTCTGTTAAAAGTCATTACAGATTGTTAGCAATTAATTTATGTCATTTAGTATTGACATGTAATTAAATTCAAAAAGTAACTTTTATTTCCAGTGGAAGAGCTTTCCTGATTACGTTATGAAACTTAATCAGGTAGAGGAGCCACAAAGGCATTCCCTCCCTCTCTTAACAAGCAGCAATCTATATTGTCTGAGTTTGACAGGTAATGGTTTATATCTACATAGTTTTAAACCAATTATGTATCTTGTTTTTTATTTATGAAAGCATGCTTTTGGTTGTATAATTTCTTCCAATAAAAATTCTATCAAACTAAATTATAGGTTGGAAATAGATGCATGAAACAGAATAGGTAGACACAAGTTCTGAAACAAATACCAAGCAATTTGTATTTACATTGAAATAAAAGTCCAAGCTAACCAAAGGGCAAAGCCCTTTCTCCTCTATTCAATACTAGTGAGGCACTGACTAAATGCTGGGCTCCCCAGTACAAAAGACAAAGACATACTGGAGTGAGTGAGTGAGCCCAGCACTGGGCCAGAAGGATGTTCCAGAGACTGTTGTACCTCTCATATGAGGAGATGTTAAGAGATGGAACTGTTTAGCCTGGGGAAGGGAAAGTTTAAGGGGACCTTATTTATCCATGTGCACAAATGCAAGATGGTGGGTGTATAGGAGACAGAGCCAGACTTTCTTCAGTGGTAACCAGTAGAAGAAAATCATAGAATTATTAATAGCATCATAGAATCAAGAACAGTTTGGGTTGGAAGGATCCATGAAGGGCCCCTCATTTAGTCCAATCCTCCTGCTATGAACAGGAACACCTTCAATTAGATCGGGTTGCTCAGAGTCCTGTTCAAAATTACCTTGAGAGTTTGCAGGGATAGGGCATCTACAACTTCTCTGGAAAACCTGTTCCATTGTTCTACCATCCTCATGGCAAAATTTTTTTCCTTATATCTTATCTGTACATCTCCAGCTTTCTCAGCCTTTCTACGTAGGAGGGGTGTTCCATCCCTCTGATAATTTTTGTGGTTATTCTCTGGATCCACTCCAACAGGTCCATATCTTTCCTTTGCTGGGGATCCCAAAGCTGGATGAAGTTCTCCAGGTGGAGTCTCACAAAAGTGGAGTACTGAGCGAGAATCTCCTTCCTCAACTTACTGGGCATTCCTTTGTTGTAGATCAGGATACAGCTGAATTTCTGAGATGTGAGTGTATATTGCTGGCTCATGTCCAGCTTTTCATCCGCTATGAGGTTATGGGCACAAGTCAACAGAGAGAAAATTACCTCTGAGCACAAGAGAAAACTTTTTGATAGGGAGCATGGTTGAACAATAGAATGTGTTATCCAGGGATGCAGTAAATCTTCATCCTTGGAGACAGTCAAAATTCAATTGAACATGATTCTGGGTATCCTCTGTTCTGAGCAGGAATAGAGGGATAGATGATCTCCACAGATCTCTTTCAACCTCTGCTACTTTGTGATTCTGCAAATAAAAGTAATTTCCAGTGTCTGAGCACAATCAGTGGGAGACTATTATGATTTTTGCTATTGATTCCAAAAGGGCATGGTCAGAATTAATGGATGGGTTGGTGGCCTTCTAATACTGTGAGCTTCTTAATGTAGTGAATTCAAAGCTACAGAACAACACTGGTGTGCTTAATTATTTTGTTGCCTTAAAGGTTAATACAAAAATAGTCTGGAATGGTGAGGGAAAATCTTACATCTGATTGCCAATGATAGCTGTGACCTAACAGCAATGGACCTGACCTGTCTGAACAAATGGAAAGATAATTATTTCTCAGGAGTTCCATATGTGAATTAAACTTGATAAAAAATGAATGACACATGCCTGAATTTACAGGAAACAGAACATTAAATTCATAATATTGAGTTCTTGCAGCTGACTATTCTAATATCTATTGCTCAGTTAAGGTAGTCTCTCTCTTAAAGGAAAAAGTTTTCTTCTTTTTAAGACATTTTTCTTCTCTAAAGCAAGCAGGGCTTTAGCATGAAAACTACCCTCAAAGGCTATGACTACTAAGATCCATTTGTTTTGCTAGCTTCAAACTTACATTGCATGAAAATGAGATGGCTAAATGCAGAGGTTTACTGTGTTTCATATTTTTTTTTGCAGCAAAGAATTCAGAGTCCAGAAGGACGTGATCATATTACAGAATGCAGCACTGACAAGTACTGCCTTTTTATTCTTTACCCATTGCATTATCCTGTAAAATCTCTTTTGTTCCTATCCCCTGTCCCTCTCCCCCACCTGAAAAATCTTAACCAAGGTCAGACTGATATGAGTGGATTAAGGCTTAGCATTAAATCATAGTCATCAGTCCCTCTTGGGATGCTATATGCCTACATTTAATTTACCATACTATCCTGAGTAAGACTTTTAAACAGCATTCCACCTCCCTTGCTTCTAAACACCTGACATATCTGAATTTCTCATCTTTTTTGCCACATCATTTGGCAATTTTTTTTTTTTTCTTAAGGGAGGATTTATTTGCTAAATCAGAAATTTAGGGGCTTTTTTCCATAGAGAGGAACATATGCAAGTAGGTACATTTAAAGTATTAAAAACTAAATACTTTGCTCATACAAACAATATAACTCCAGTTAGTACCATATTCCAAGTTTCATGAAAAATGCGTGCAAAATGACAGTAAGATTTTCTGGCTTTTACATGGCACTCTAACTTGATTTGCTTTTGGAAATCCTCTCTGATCATGCACCCTAGGACAGATATCCAAAGTAGTACTTTGACATCTGTAGCACAATTCAGAAGAAATTTAAGGACTTTTTGTTATAACACCCAAAAAACCCTGCTTAGGTGATCAAGAGGCCATAACTGCATAAGTTTTCACAAGATTACTTGCTTTTATGCGTACCACAGGCACTTACACCACCACTGAGGATGCAGGTATCTTTGCCCCAATGCTGATTCATCAGGTAGAATCAAGGCAAGATTAACATGCGATGATTAATTAAGTACAACATGTTATTATTACTTACATTTAAGAAAAGACACCAGAAGAATGGTACTAGTGACCTTTCGTGCAATATCCTCATGAAAACATACCCTTAGTTATTCAATAAGTTCTAACATTTGTGCATGTGGGCTTCAAAATAGCCTGTATTTATGCTCCTCTCTGAGGATTTTGAGTCACAAAATTAAGAAATCAAACCAGTAGGACTAAAATATATTTATATCAGAATCAGAGTGCTGTTTTTCCTGCTCCTTGACTTCATCTCACTGGGCTCAAAGAGTTCTCACATCATAACAATGATCAGTGAGAGTGGCTGACACTGGGACAGAAGGAGAGCCTTGACTGATTAGACACCTGACATCTGTCACTGAGCTCAGAATGCAGAAATGAAAACTGCACCTTCAGAATATCCAAACACTGTAGTCTCCAGCACTGTGCACTGTCTAGAGACTTGTTATCAGCTGCATCTAGTGGCTAATGTTTAAAAAGTCTGAAGAGAGAGCAGAACACATGAAAGAACAAGATATTAGATTATAAAAGAGTAACCCCCTATGTATTATCTTTACCTCTTCTTTACTCTCTACCTTTTGGATTGTTCCATGTCACAGGAAAGAAAGCCTCCAGAAACAACCACTTTGTTTGTATCTGAGATTCAAAATTCTAGCTGTCAGACACAATTGCAGCTAACTACAAATGGTGCAGTGCCATTACTTCTTAGCTTCATATACATATATAACTGTATGTCCACATATCAACATATGAATCAAACATCAAACCTCGGAAGCAGCACCACATCTGTGACGTTTATAGAGTCAATTTACTAAAATGGAGTCAATTTACTAAAATGGATTTAGCAATGGAAGGAAAGATCAAAGTAATTTCTTTTTCAAGTAATACAGTCAATTTTGTTTGTCTAGGTGGTTTTTGGAGAGAAGCTATTATAATATACAGTCTTAATTTAAAAAGTCTGTGCCAATTCACTGTTTTCTTTATTGATGAAAATCTGAAGTTTCAATCTGTGTTGAATTAACAACAACTCCCTGAGCTACTACTTTTTATTTTGATTTGATGCCCATAAAATATCAGAAATTATATCTTTACACACTTATTCAAATAAACATT
>WEKY01041074.1:314-24099 GCA_013390045.1 Picathartes gymnocephalus
GTCCATAGACGTCAATGGGAATGGAGACATGCGATGTCTTCTTGCTACCTTGGTAATGTCAACAGCACTGTGACCTGCAATGAGAAAGAACAAGTTTACGTGTGCTACACAGATAGCAGATTCGTGTAGTGATGTTAATTTAAACCATTTTACTGAAACTAATCTGGCACTTTGGAGCACATTAAATTTGTTAGTTATCACTACTGAGCTTTCATGTCAGACACTGGGAAGACACTGTATTCAACTAGAACCAAGAGAGTGTATATCCTTATTTATAATGAAGAACATACCAGAAGTCTTG
The DNA here is from genome assembly GCA_013390045.1 of Picathartes gymnocephalus. Lineage (NCBI taxonomy): Eukaryota > Metazoa > Chordata > Aves > Passeriformes > Picathartidae > Picathartes > Picathartes gymnocephalus. The sequence continues at coordinate 616 of WEKY01041074.1, forward strand.
ATGAGCATGAAAAGATAGGTTAATCTAAAACGGAAGCCCTTCAAAGTGATGCAGTATTTTACACTGAGGATGATAATCTGAGACTAATTCAGTTCTATGAACTCAGGACAATTCACTCCATTCTGTTCTGCACAAACACATCCCAACATGCTCTGTGCCGTGCACAGATGAAGTGTAAAAATGGACATTGTGCCAGTGAGCCTGCAATCCAAGAGTGAGATGGGAGTCAAAAGGCTTGAAAGGAAAATAGAGCACAATGAAATCACTGGGCAGTCAAGCCAGCAGACAGTGAGTGTCTCCAGCTACTGGGCATCCTACCCATTGTCAAGATTTTCTTGTCACTATAGCAAAGTGTTGTTTAAATGTATGATTGGAGTGAAGACAGTAGGACAACGTAAAGAAAGCTTACTTTTCCCAAATGTGAGGGACAGGTAGGGAGAAAATATGACAGAAGTTGTTTGAAAATGAAGCCAACAGTGTGTTTGATTTCATGATACTTACTGAGAGATTAAACAAGGGGGCAACAAGCTTTGAAGGATTTTGAAAGTGAAGATAGCAATTGAAGAGAGAACTATTGCAGAATACATAAACAAGAGTAACAGATACAAACCAAAAGATTAAGATAATTACAATTGCAGAGTATCTTGAAGGGATTTACCTAGAACAAGAAGGTATTTATGAGAGCCAAAGTGGATGATGTTCTATATGTGATAGGTAATAATATTCCTAAGTAACATAAATTACAATACAGAAAGCATTAAAAAATAATAGAAACTATGACACGATTTTGCTTTGCAGTCACTATATAAATATCTCATTTGTTGCTGCACATGCCTTCAAATTCTGGAAAAAAATAGATTATTCCTTCAAGTGTAATCTTCTAATAAAAAGCAAGTAAAAAATAGCACAGCAATCATGCAGTCAAAGTCCTTCCTTCAGAAGGGAAGGTTTCCTAATTAATCTCTATATACAATACTTGATCAGCACTAACACATACTTGCCTTTTTATGTGAGATATGGTTCACTAACTATTTTTTACTATTAATACAGTAACTGTCTTTCAGAGGAGGAAGTAGAGACAAGTAAAACTGCCCACTCAATCCTTCCAGGAATGATTCTGGAAGAAATTATTTTAACAATCTCTTTGTATGTATTTAGAAGATAACATGATGAAAAAAGCAGGCACTGTGAATTTGTCAAGCACAAGTAATTTTTAATTGACTTAATTCCTTTCCTTAAGATAGCAGTTGGCATTCTGAGGAAGGGAGAAACAGCTGATGAGACATTTTCTAACCATATTAAGATTTTGCACACTCATAAACCTAACTTTCTCGTAAGAAAACTAGGGAGAAATGATCCAAATTAAACTATTGTAAGATAGAAGTGTAACTAATGGAAAAACTGCATTCCTGGTTTTAACAATGGGGATCTCCCTAGCAAGCTTACATTTTCAGTTATTATGCTTGTTTTTTGTTAACAACATCATTAAAGAGGAAAAGGAAAGCATTTGTGAAGCACAGTCAAACTTCCCACACCCACCTCTCCATAGAGAAAGAAACCCTGCTTTAGCAGCACTATAATTCCTGCAGGCCCAGCAGATTCCACACAATATATGCGAAAAACATTTTCCCGATCTTTTGTTATAAATTGCAAAATAGAAAGGAAGATGCTAAGAAAAAATAAGTCACAGCAATGAAAGCTGAGGGAATTGTGAGGCAATGAACAACCTTCATGCCATTGCCACTAGGTGCTTTTATTACTACGAGCAGTAGTTTCACTGCTACTTAAAACTCACTTCAGAAACTTACATTTCATCTCTTTAACCCTTAAAAAGTGATAGAATTCACAGGTTTTGAATGCTTTGAATGAGAGAAGAACCTTCAGATTCACAAGTCTGTCCCTAATGCATGTCATTTGCCTAAGTCACAGGTTCTGTTAAAATCTTCTGAGAAATCCCTTCTCCAACATAGGTTTTTTGAAAATAGATAAAATTTCCTAATCTCTGGCATCTTTTTTCCAACACCAAAAGTAACACCCATTATTTCTGCAAGAAAAGCCAAGAAAATAGAGCCCCTTTAGGTTTAACACTAGCATGAATAACCTTAATGAAGAAAGGAAAAAAATGCTGGTGTAACTGCTAACCTTTCTTTCTATTTCATCCTACAAACAAATGCTAACTCTTCTTTTAGAGGTATCACACATTTAAATAGACCCAGAGACAAACAAATGATTTTTTAAAATTCTAAAATTACTAAGTGGTACTTTAATTATAAGCAAATGACATTCAACAACTCCTCAGACTTTACCAGGTTATCTTTCACTAATGTGAAATGTCAGATAGCTCTAAAAAGAACTACTTACATTAAGTTGCATTTTGTATGACAAAATAATCCTCTAGCTTTGAAGCAGCTAATTCAATTGGTTGCATAAAGTAGAAAATTCTTGACAGCCTTCTCTTTTATCACCAAATCAATTTCCTAGTCCTGTCATTATACATACATATATACACACATACACATATGGTGGATCACATTTTAGACTAGAAAAGATTCCTGCAACCTAAAGAAAAAGAATTATGCAAATTAAACTAGACATCATTTGGATCAAATGTGAATTCTTAACCTTTGCAGTTTTTGGTTTGGCTCTATGTAATCCAACATTCAAATTCATGTTCAAGTATGAAAATAAAAATAACGTATTTCCAAGTTGAGACTTTCCATTTTCATTGTCTTTGAGTTCATTCTCGCCCATCTGCACACACATGATCATTTACAACAAAACATCACAAACAACACAGACCTCCATGTCATTAGAAAAAGAACTTGGAAGAATAAATTAAAAGGTGACTCTCCATTAATACATGAACACTATGAGCTATTTACAGTTTTACCCTTGGGCTGGATTTCACTGTCTTAAGTTATTAAATTTCTTCTGCAAACCCACTTAGTCCCACCTCTGATCTGACTATCACTTGCTGTCTTCTGAGCAGTCTCAGCTTCTCAATAGAAGTAAGAAGTTTCTGCACTTACTTGCTCTGAGGATGTTCTCCTTGCTGCTGCACCTAGACTGGACCTGCAGAGAGAGCATAGAGTCTATGAGCTACAGAAGTTAACAAGAATGCAAAATATAGAGATAAAATGGGCAAGCTCCTGGGATCTAAGACAGAGGCTATACATATTTTCAGCAACATTCTTACATATTTTGCATGAGATAAGTATATTTAAGCAGAAGGGTAGTAACTGATGGTCAGAATCTGATACAAACAATTTGATTCCACAACTCTCCCATAAAAAACAAGATGGCCTAAGGACAGTAAGAGAGAAAAATCAAATAACAGTGCTTAAAATTATGTGTTAAGCGTCAGTTTTCAACAGAAAATCCACATTTTGTTATACAGTTGTAATTACAGTAGCTCTGAATCTAGGTCGGGTTTGATGATTAGACAGAATACTAACATAAGAATATGACCTGATTTAAAATTCTATTGCTGATATTTTCAGGTATTGAGAGCTTAAAATATTTAGTTTCAATTGTGTTGATTCTGAAGATGTTTAGTAAGAATTCTTCACAATTATATAAGCAACTCACAACTGTATAAACGGCTCCTGGATGGAGCTGATAAATTAACTCTGCTGATCCTATTTGGTTAAAAGAAATGCTATATTCACTATAAATTTTGTAGTGAAATTCTACTCTAAAAAGTAACTGTGAGAACGACATGATTTCTCAACAAATCCTCTTCCTTGATGCTTAGCTGCTACTGTGCTATTCCAGAGAGTTTAGTCTGACTACAGGGAAATTGGACAATTGACATTGGTCTAATATTCCAGTAACACTGGGTATTTACAATTCTGTTTACCATGCAGATCTAAAAAATAATTTTTAAAGAGTATCAGTCCTGTAAACACAACACAGTTCAAATTTTATCTGTATGGAAGCATCAATTCTTGTTAATTCTTCTCAGGTTTGGAAAGGTAACACCATGTATAATAACCCTGAAGTTGTAAGTTTTCAGATGGACTGTCAGGCCAGATGACTGAACTGGCAGCACTTGAATAAAAAGCATTTAGTGTGGACAAAACCCCAGCTAAAGTAAACTTCACAGGATGACAAACCTCTTGAGATAGTGAGAACTGAATCCTTCTCTTTTTTACTTTATTGACAAAGGTATTTTAAATTTCAATGAGAATATTAATAAAGTAAAAGTGTGCACAAGTAGTGAAAGAAGTGGAATAGCACAGGTGATGCTGAGGGTGTAATTTCCCAGCAGAACATTTGTCTCTGCTGCAAAAGCAAAGGAGTGAACCTAGATTGTCTTTCAGACCTCACTTTGAACTCGCAGCCACAGAAAAATTGCCTAGAAAGTGAATATGTATGATGTAACAACTGACGAAGAATGGTAAACCCCCAACCTCTCAAAAGCTGTCTTCAGAAAGGAACAACCATTTAAGGCTGAAACAAACTATGCCCCAGCTTCTAAACCTCTTTCTTCTGTTCCACAGCAGCTTGCCCCAAATAGATAGTCACATAAAAAAACTGGATTCTACAGCGCAACACAATCTACTTATTGTAATGGAAAAACTTATGGAAAGTAATGTTGCAACTTAGAGTGGGTTATGGTGTCCTTCCCTGAAAAAAAGTCTTGTTTAACAAAAACAAACAGAAAAACCCCATACCCTCCCCCCTTCCCACCAAAAATACTATACAAGAAAACTGCAAACAAAATATTAATGATGCCCAAATTTGGCCCAGAGTTGTTTTACCAGATTTCAAAGGCATAAAATGAACTCTCTTTAGAAGAAGTAAATATTTACCTATAATTTAACAAAGGACAATTCTGGACCAAAAAGGTGGTATAATGGCAGGAAAGAAAACACAAAAAAAGAGAAGCACAGTTTGAGAGGGAGAGAGAAGCAGGATGGATGTGGCAAGGCAGAAGATGGTGTATGCAAAAGGAGACATGGGCCTATGTGTGTAAGACTACTGTTTAAAATGGAAGAGGCTCTCTTATTTCTCACTGAAAAACATGAAAAGAGAAAATGAGGAATGGACCTGCTGCAAAATAATCAAGCGTTTCAGCAACTGTGGAATGAAAATCAGTGAGATAACACAGGCCTAAAGAAAAAGGCAAAAAACCAAAAATACAAAACACAAACATTTGAAACAATCTACTAAAACAAACTAAGTAAAATATGTGATCCAAAGGACACAGATAAAAGCTACTAGAGAAGGAGGAAAAATGTTAGCAGACAAACACAGTGCTAAAGAAGTAAAATGGAAGTCAAGAGAGAGTCTTTCAACAAAGTGGAGGAACAGAAGGAGCCCAAACCCATAGCGCAAAGCAATGTTTGCGAATGGAAAACAGCTCCTTTGAGCAGTAATAGTTACTCTCGAGTTGTAGCCTCTATTCCTCCTCAGTTCATCTTTAAGCCCTTCCAACCTATAGTGGAGCTAGTGTATGGACAAAAACAAGAGATTTATAATGAACAGAGCAGCTGAGATTTGCAGATCAAATCTTCTAATATAAAAAACGTGCTGACAAAGTTTTGCTCTTAAAATGTCCAAATGACAATGGTAACAAAAGACAGCTGGCTTCACATACAGCCTCTTACAGGTCATTTTTTTAATTCTGTGCACACAGAGGACTTCATATTTACTTGTTGATTTCTTACACCCAGCCTAAAGTTTCCATGTTATCACTCACCTGATGGGCAACATATGCAGTATGAGAAATAATTTGCTTCCCACAAATTTTAAAAGCAGCTGTGGAAGAGGAATCCATGATAATAAAATAAAAGGCTTGATCAGCTAGACTTGATCGTTTCCCAACCTATGCTCACAGCTGCAGAATACAAACCATGTTTTAACATAACTGACATCAAAATTAGTTATTACATAACACTTCTGTTTAATATGAATTGCACATTCTTATCCTAAATGTTATTTTAAATCAAAAGTCCCGTAAAATGATTTCGAATAAACCCCACCAGTTTCCTAACACATACAGTTTTGGCAGCAATGGAGCTTTTTATAAATGGGGTCATGTGCTTTAAGTGCCTTTTAAAATATTCATTATTCGTATGTGTTACTACTTTGTTATTTGTGACGTTTACAAAAAATCTGTATTTTTTTCACAGCTATTATTAACTGAGGAATCCATGCTACATTGTATATAGTACTACGACTGACTGGGGAGAGCTATTATTAGTAGAATTCACTATAATTCTTCTCATTCACAGGTAGTTACAGAAATAACAACCTATATCTGTCTTTTCTTTCACAGGGAAAGTATAGATTTATTGTTTGTCCATTCTACAGCCTCTTGGCTCACAATCTAGCTTGGCAGAAGATATACTGGGCTACCAGCCAGTACCATTCCTCTGCATGGTTCAGACAGAATGTAACCAAACCCAAAGCATTCAGTTCACATTACTCTGTATTTTAAGCAAACTAGATTTTATGCTCTTGAAGATGTAACTTCATCATGCTGGAATGCAGAATAAGCATTCACCCATAAGCTGAAGTAGTAAATAGAATGTGAAATAAAGTACTCAAAAATAAATAAAGGGAATGGTAAAAATAAAGAGTCCTGCTGACAACTTCTATCTTGTCATGATTTGTCTGAAAAATAAAATCAGTGGCTGTACTAAATTGGATTAATTCAAATTTACATAATATATTTTGCTACAAATAAAAATCAGTCTAAAAATTTTTTTTACAAGAAAAATAGAAAGACACAAAGAAAAATTCATGCTACAAGTGAAAAATTCATGTGAAAAGTAACAAAAAAACCCCTGAGAAACCCTTTAACACTCTACCATGACTGTTAGGAATTGTTAGAGAAATTACTTACCTTTTTAAAGTCATAACAAGATTAGCACAGAGTATTAAGTCAGCTCTTCATTATGGGAGGTACAATTAAAAGCCATTGGTTATAATAAAACAAATTGCTAGACAAAGATGAAGAGTTTCCAGCCCAGTATGAAAAGCTAACTCTTACGGGAGTACGTTTTAACTCAATATTACAACATGAAGAACAATTCAGAACAATGACATCAAAACATGAGTTACCACCAACAGAAAGAGCCAATTTCTCAGGAGCACAGAGCCTGCAGGAGGCTGGCCGATAACCTTTAGCACTTATGGGAAAGCACATTGCTCCACTCTGAGGAAAGCATGCAGAATGTGGAACCACCAGCAGAAACCCAAACATATGCAGACACAGAGGACTAAGGTACAGCAGAGGGAATGAGGTCGCCAAGCTGTAATGAAGGAAGCAGGGTAAGCAAAGCACAGCAGTTGTTAATTTCAGAACTGTATTCCTCTCACTCTCCCCAACACCAGGCAGGCCTGTTCATGAGGTATTGCACCTACTACACTTATTGCTGGTGAGAAAGTGCATAACATGCAGCCTTTCCTTGAAACTTCAGCAGCTTTATGAAGACAACTTATCTGCTGTGACATGGGAAAGGATGCTGCTGCTGCTTTTGTTCAGCACGTGATTTATTAGTAACTACATCCGAGTTCTGTGCAATATGCACTGTGCACATACCATTTGAATGGTCTCTGAAATATTTGCCTACTTTAAACAGATTTCAAATCACCTGAGATCTGATTTATAACTGTAGGGGTTTGCACAGTGTCCTCTGCCTAAAGTACCTTTTATCCTCTAAGAGGGCAACATACACTTTTCAGTGTCTCTAAATAAACAGGTAAGAGAAAACTAAACCATGAATAACAATGTCTCAAGCTGCTCTGATAATACTTTAACTGATTTTGGCGTTATTCTAAGCAATATTCACAACGTTAAACTAGGACCAAATAAAAAAATGCAATGAAATACATTGTTAATTTCATTAAATAAACTGTGTTAAATCTAACCTGAAGAACAGAGAGAATAGCTTTGATTGAATTAATATGGAATATAAAAATGAAGTCATTAAAAAAACATTCACAAGAATAGCTTGGGTTGGAAGGAACCTTATAGATTGCCCAATTCCAAAAAAAAAAGTTCATCTGGAATTGTGTACTTCAGAAAACATTCAATAAAGTATGTGAGGATTAAATAATCCTATTACAACATGCAATCTTCCTATTTCAGGAATCAATTCTTACTCAAACAACACTTTTACACTGAGCTGAACACACAAGGTCTTAAGAGAATGCTTTATGGCCACCTGAACTGGGACTAAAGTCAGTTCAAAACAACAGAATAAGTTTTTCTTAGTATACTGAGGTCACTTCTGAAATGGAAAGAAGAGTGAGCACAAGGAATTTGATAGCAGCAGACATTGCTCATTAACACAATTTTTAAAACAAGCGCTACTGATGGTGGGATTCAGCTCATCAAAATTTAAATATGAATAATAAATAATGTGATATTCCACACAAGAAATCACTCATTTGGAGTCAGTGTGAAAAAATAAACATAAAATTATTTGAAGCCAAAATAATTTTAGGAGCAGATTTTTACAACTTTTTAAGTGCTATGCTTGGTATACTGGACACTGAACAAAATTCAATTTTAAATCATGAATATGTCACTGTCTTGATCCACTGAGCTCTCCTGAGTTTTTTTCTAATCACCTACACTTTGCACAGATTTATTTAATTTTGATAATTGTTTCCCAGTAGACTATGAACACACATATAGAATTCTATGGTCAGATTATGGTTCATCCTAACTACTATTCAAACAGGACAGTGGAAGTGGATTGATGAATACACCATAGAAACATAAGAGCTGAATTGGTTCCTTTCACAGGAGCAGTATTAAAAAAAAAAAAAAGGTATTGTCCAATATTTCAAACAATATGGAATCAAAAGGCAAAGGGCAGTTTTCTGGGATTAGTCACCTCTCAACAGAAACTGACATTGTCTTGGAGAGGTAAAATCAATACATTATTTCTAGAAGAGGATTCAATGAAATCTTAAATGCCAACTAAAATTGCAAGCTGAACACCTCACAATGAGGAAGAGGAAGAACTGTGATATATACCACAGAAAAAGGAGACAAAATAGCAAACCCCAGTAAGCTAATGGGAAAGCTAACTGGCTACTACAAACTGGCAGTATAGGCTTCATAGTTGAGAAGTAAAAGAAGCAAAGAGGGATTTTTTCTTGTCAGAGTAATTTTAATGACATTTTTACCTTTGTATGAGAAAACAACAGGAACTGCATTTTGTGTTCTTAGAAGGGGACAGCATACAGATAATGCTATATAAGTAACACTGGAAAGATGGCCCATTTCTGTGCTCTTTTAGAGGCAGTTCAGAACTTATTCAAGATCATACTGCTTTTTGTTCAGAGAAGTTGCATTAATTATAATACCCAAATATGAAGAGATCAAGTATCTTTTATCAGCTAAAGCCCATATTAAATCAAATCATAAACATTATTGCCAAATTTGTGCACAAGCTCCAACAGGTATTTCTAACCTGTGCTATCAAAATTCAAGTGGGATTGTTAAGACACAAGAAATCTCTAGAAACACCAGGCAAAATAAAACATTCTACTACTTGTAATACTATCTGTGAACAAGATCTTCTATTTGTTTGAATGAAAATCTTGAACATTCTCCAAACGGCCTGGAAATAGTCTCCAGTTTAAGAAGTAGATAGTGTAAAAAAATGGCAGAAAGAACCAACTGTTTTTCCTAAGAGGTACAAGGGCAAAAAATTCCTGTTATCCTTGTTTGCCACGGAAATGGAATACTTGCCTATTTTCATATAATTTCACACCGTGGCAATTTGACTGACAAGCCACTTAGCCTTACAAGTATGCATTAGATGTCTGAGTTATATCCTATCTGACCAGCATTAAGACTGTTTGAACTCCTTGTCCCAGATTAACTAACTTTTTAAGGTGTTTTCAATCAGGTACGAGTAATGTATAGAAATTCTTGTCTTCAAGCACACCATAAATTACTCTCTAACCCTTGACTAGTACGGTTGACATTTAAAAAAACTTCATTTCTATTAGAGGTATTGTGCTTTTCAATGAAATTTCAACTATTTTCACATTTTTATTTCTTTACCCAGCAACAGCTAATCTCAATGTAGCATTAAAACAGTCAAATATCCACATTACTGCAAAAAAAAAAGGAAACTGTTTTTCTTGAATTGTGTGACCCTCAAAATAAAATTTTAAAATAAATTCTTTATTCAAATGCAGTCAAGTAAAATTGGCAAGTTTAAGTGAAACAACACTTAGGACAGATCAATGTTATGCTGGGCAACTCATTTTTCCTTTGACATGAAGGCATTGTAATTTCATCATAATTATTTTCAGCAGGGCTTCCGCATAAAACAAGATAAGGCTACTTCATTTTAATCTCCCTGCTCAAAGACTAGTTTAATGTTTTACTTACTAAACATTATTCAAATTGTCTGCTAAATGGGTAATTATTTAATTCTTTAGAGATTTCTCTGTTGGGCTCAGTTCTACAGAACAAAACCTTGTAATACACATGAAGGAATTTAATTTTGCAAAATCTTTGTGAAGCAGAGGGATGACTTGATTTTAGAAATGGGAAACAGATCCAGAGACATCTAGACTTAATTTAACCTGACATACCTACAGTTGGATTGCAGAGATTAGATCCTCAGTTGCCATTTATTTCAACTGCATTTGGAATGCTCAGTATAGAATCACAGAATCACAATTTGCATTGGAAAGGACCTTAAAGGTAATCCAGTTCCAACCCCCTGCCATGGGCAGGGACACCTTCCACTAGACCAGGTTGCTCAGACCCCTGTCCTACCTGGCCCTGAACACTTCTAGGGATGGGGCATCCACAACTTCACTGGGCAACCTGTTCCAGTGCCTCACTACCTTTAACATTTAATGTAAACCTGCCCTCTTTCAGCTTAAAGCCATTTCCCCTTGTCCTATCACTACACGGCCTTGTAAAAAGTCCCTTTTCAGTTCTTTTGTAGTCTCTTTCAGGTACTGGAAGACTGAAGAGGTCTTCGTGGGGCTTTCTGTTCTCCAGGCTGAACAACCCCAACTCTTTCAGCCAGTCTTCACAGGACAGATGCTCCAGCTGTGGGATCATCTCATGGCCCTCCTCTGGACTCCCTCCAGCAGGTCCCTGTCCCTCCTGTGCTGGGCACCCCAGAGCTGATGCAGCCCTGCAGGTGGGGTCTCACCAGAGCAGAGCAGAGGGGCAGAATCCCCTCCCTGGCCCTGCTGCCCACGCTGCTTTGGATGCAGCCCAGGACATGTTTGGCTCTCTGGGCTGGCAGTGCACACTGCCAGCTGTGGCATGACGTGAAAATCACACAATACGTGTCTCAAGAAGGACACACAGAGAACGAGTATCCCTGAAAGTGATGCAACAAGTTTTTCCAGCAAGAAAAATTAGGTCAGCACTAATGTGGAGACAGAAAATGTGATAGAAGCTTCCTTGGCACCCATTCAGGCTCTCCTGCTACAGCACCATGCTTTCTGTTCCAGAACCAGCAGAGAAGGAGTCGCCATTCACCACACCTGTTACTGCTGGGAAACACAGTTCAGTTTTCCTAATATCTAGTTATTGTCAATATCTGAAAAAATGTTGGTGGGGAATTGGCAGAGGCATGTTTGGAATATTTGGCATTACTGCTTCTGCTCCTATCTGCTTCTAGGCCTAAGGCCTCCATCCCTTTGATCCAAGGTCTATGGAGTGAAAAATCTCTCCACTGACGTTTGAATGAGTCTGACTCAAACTTGTAGGCTAACAAAGGTTGCAACTCCTATTTCATGCTTACAATCTTATCTTCCTGGAAGCTGACCACACAGGTAACATTCCTTGTATTTTTATGTTAAAGGAATACGAACACACGTAAACAGGAACAAAGCAAACAAAATTTATAAACTCTGTTCTGTGACTTTATGGCTTCAAAAGCCACCAATCAAATGACCAGTGAGCCTTCAGGCTCAAAGAGTCAGCAAAAGCCACCACCCAATTTCTTATATTTTTTAAAGCACCTTTAAAGCTAAATTTCACCTTTTTCCATTGGTGTCTACCAGAAATTTTGGTTGGAGATTTTTATAGGTATTATCATTCTAAAATGAATGGTTGGCCTACTTTTTAACTATATGAGCAGGAACAAAACTTTTTCTCTATGTAGTATGATCATAATTTCTGCACTAGCATAACTTCAAAGAAGTTGATTTTAGTTAAGCTTAATTTTTTTACTTGAGCTAGGAGGATTAAATTTGAAGGGCTTCAAGCACAAGATCCAAAACTAGTAAACACAGGTAACAATAATCTTATATCTGGTGTATATTATAGTCTTTCATGTCTACAATATTCAGTCAAAACCTCAGTCTTGTACACTTTGAAGTATAAAAATAAATAAAGCTCTTTAAAGTTTAAGATTCAAATTAGGGAGCAACAACTCTAAGAAAAATAAATCTTCACTTCATGAATCCATCTGAATAGTAAATATCAGACAGTGAACTTACTGTATGAAGAGCTAGATTTCTGCCTTTGAGCTGAGACAGAAACATAGACTATATTCCTTTGAGGAGAATCCTTAAAGTGAAATCAGAATTGTCATGGGTGAATAACATGAAGATTTCAGAGGGTTCATAAGCTATAGAAAGGAGAGGTTGGAATGGAACAAATGTTGCACTAAAATCTATTGTTAAACACAAGTCAGAAATTATTTAGAAAGTAATCAGAAATACAAATGAAGAAAGAGGATTTGCATTTTGGATTTTGCTTTGAGCCTCAAAGGCTCAGCAAGATAAGATTCCTCTAGTGCTGTCTTGAATTTGGAAGTGTGGATTGCAAGGTCCAGCACAACAGCAACCACCAGGCTCTCCATAGCAGTTATGCAACTGAGAATACAATACTAATTTGGCTGGGCTTGTAGCAGCACTGAATTTTGGAAACTCAAATACGAGAAAGGGAAATAGAAAATACTGTGAATAAGGACATTCATTCTGCCCTCCAGTTCTTAAAAAAAAAAAAAAAAAGTTATGGCAATAACGCTTAGCAAAAAAGTTGTTTCCATGTTACAAAACAACATTTGAAAAATGGGAAAACCAGGAAGATAACTCAGAGAGCACTGAGGGGAACGGACTGACATTTGAGCTGTGCATTATTGATACTGACACTGCTGTGAATATCTAATTTGATTTCCATGTATTTAAACAGACACTGCCCACTAGAGATACATGTAAATTAAATCACATCCATGGCATTTTACATCAGTGATTACTCCAAAAGCTGTAACAGTAGTAGAAGCTTTGCTCCACTTTGATTCATTGGTATTTCAGACTTTAGACTAATTTTTTACAGATTCTATTACTAAAGCTGACTCTTCACAGTTAGATTGCTCTGGGAGCTGGAGCTAGAGAACAGTTGCACTAAGTGTTATTACTAGTGTAACATAATGCAAAATAATGTCTGGCTTCTCAAACAAGCTGATTTAAGTAGTACACAAAGTCCAAATACTGTACGCTGGTGAGCAGCCTAGTACAGGATTTAAAAGGAAAACAGCGGTTGTGTAGAAAAAAACCCTCACAGTTATATCTAATCAAGCCAGTTTTATTGCCATACAGTCAAAAGTTTGGTACAGCACAAGAAAATGCAAAAAACCCCTTCACTTAAATGGATGTATTTACAATGAAATAATGGCAAAACTGACTTTGGATAATGCAAAGGAGTCTAAGCTATAATCAAACAAAATGAAAATAACACTGATAGCTCTTTGGCTTGATGTAGTTTGTTTCCTAAAGAATTGCACATCTCTACCATAAGGCAAGGTGAAATGTCTTCGTATTTTTTGGTACAAGAAGCAAGGGGGAATATTAATTAAAAACTGAAACATAAAAATTTGTCTTGCAACAAAAAGCAGGGAACTTTAAATTCCAGATGGGGAAGGATATAAATTATTTACTTGCTCTTTCTCTGATAAATGCAGACCTGGAAAGCATTTTGCCATAGTAAAAATCAATTAAAAGTATCACAATTTTGTTAAGTAGAACAGATAAGGTTTAAACCAAAATCTGTAACATGAAATGAAATGCTGTTCAAAACCCCATCTTTTACCACTCTCCCTAATGTTAAATAGTTTTTTTTTGTAAGTTAACTTAGTGCTTGAATTGAACTTATTAGTACAAAAGAAAGTGCAAAATGTTAATATGAAGGTATAATTTTATTTGGCAGAAGTCAAAAGCTAAGTACCATGCACAGAGAAGCTGTGGGTTTAAGTAACATTTTGCTTCTATTTTGAATGTATGAACTAATAATGGATCTCATTTGAGATTCAGCAATGGGTGAACAAAGATAAATAATATTTAAAGGACAAATATAGCAACATTTGTTAAAGAATTAAAAAAAAAATCTAAGATGTCATTAATCAAAGTTATTAATGTACACTTTGATCAGATTATTGCAATAACACACTGTCCTTCCTCATGTAACTTGAAAATTTTGCCATATTTTATTCTCATTTGGCAGAGGGAATGCTAGAGAAGATGTTTCATAATCCCAATCCTAAACTAATCCTTATATCATGAATGAAGACAGCACTAACAAAACTATTTTCTGTGAATAAAGAAGATCACAGTTTTTTCATAAATTTTTGCATTTTAACGTGTACGTCTCTAATAGTAAGAATTTTATTTAATTAACTTTTCTCAAGCCTAGAGTAAGGTGGTACTATTAGCAAATCAAAAAGTAATCCTTTAATTGGCAATTGCCAAATAGAAGGCTCTGAGTTCTTGGTCATGTTTGAAAGAGAAATACCTATAAATTCAAATTTTACTTAAAAACTCATTTTTCTATTTGCAACTGCAACTGCAAAAAAAAAAAAAAAATCAGAACCACAGAAAACCACAAGTAGATTGTGCCAACATAGTTGGACAACACCCAAATGATTATTGGATCCTTATTGGCTCTGTTGTGTTCATTTATTTCTTGGAAAAACATTATTTCAAATTTGAAAGAGCATTTCTACAAAGTATATAAGCATTCATAAGGCAACGAGATAGGGAATCTGCATTTAATGCAGAAATTTCAGTTCAATGACTCAGTATATTTTTTATGTCAGATGTAACGAACCAAGTTCTCTATCTGCTGGGCTTCTCCATGAAATCAGAGAAAGAACAGGAGTCCTGTTTACATTTACTCATTTTGGGCTATGTAGAGCAGATTTACAATAGATACCAACAAGGAACTTAGCATCCTGTACCTAAAACTGAATTCAGGTTCTATGCTGGTGGTAAACATCTGAAAGTCAGAGTTGTACTTCCTGGTCTTTCAGCACTGCCTTCTATTCAAACTAGCCTAAGCAGAAGGAGAACCAGTCTTCCCTGGTTTTAATTCTGAAAAACAAGATTCAGTTATTGACAACATTTTGCAATATACACTTTATAAATACTTTAACTTACAGCACTTAAAAATCTTCATGCAGTCTCTGAATGATCTTCTGAAGTCAACTACCTATTGAAGGAAATAGTATTTCCTCTTGTTCTTGGAATACTGCTCCTTGATTCCCTGTACTGGTGTCTCTCTATTATCAGGTAAGATAATACAGGTCTCTGCTGTGTTATTAACAATGCTAAGTATACAATTAAACACCATCAATAACTATGCAGCCAATGCATATTCCAAACCTATCTTTACAGAAATAATATTCTTTGTGGGAGAGAGAACTAACACAGTATTTTGCAGATCTTCCTCAATAAAAGACATCATGTTCTAACCACTCCATGAGGCTAAATAAAACACGACAAGCTATGGACCTGAGTGTCTACCTCTTTGAAAAACTTTATTTTTTAGAAAGCAGGGAATAGCACTGCAGTTGCCACTATCCTTCCAACAAGCAGATCAATAGGTTTCCTTCATTACGCTTTTAGCCAAACACACAGCGCATGCAAAAGCCAGAGGACAGGGAGAGAGAGGGAGAGAGAAACTGATGCTGCTAATAGAAAGTTTGAGATTCAAATGAGAATAAAAAGTGGTGCCATTGCACAACACTACCTAAGTGTAATTTTATAAATTAGGAGACTATGGATTTCCATTGAATAATCTGTTTGATTTATATTGTGAATGATATTTTTAAGATATAAGCTGATGTCAGAGTACTCCTAAAAATTTAAGTGAAGCCAATTTGATTTAATATCTTAAGTGAACTACTACTATTTAAAAATAAATTACTATGTTTTGTGACAACTGAATAATAAGTTAATTACACATCTATTCTACACATACTATACTGCACAACTCTTAAGTCATTATAAGTCCTAATTAATAATTTAACTCTTAGACAAACCATTTAAGTAGTCCTGCTAACATCCACAAAAATTACAGGCATGAAGCTAACTGGTTTTCCTCAAGGGTAAAAAACTTTATTGCACACTATGAAATTTAAAGAGAATATAAACTTATATTTTATCCTAACAGCACTTTATAGAATTAAAGTTTTACATCTCTTGACACAAGGAAATCTCTTCTAAAAGAAACTCACTTCGACTGCACTGAATTGAACCAAAGACAAGACCTCATTACAGACAAGTGGAATTGTTAAGGGGCTGACTGGGGCTAAGAGAGAGTATAATACTCCTATACTATAATGCCTGCAGCTCAACAAACCTCTTTGGAGCTAAAAGTAAGTAGAAGTTACTGAAGTCTTTCTGCCCATGACTCTCAAACAGGCATCAGTTGACTGCATTTGCAGTTCCACTCGTGCTACTGGTGATAATAAAAAAGAACAGATGAAAAGAAGCTTTTTCTAATTATTGGACTCTGAGATGCAAAACAGCCTCTACAAGGATGTTTTCTATGAAAAATAAAGGCAGCAAATTTTACCTCAAATTCTTCACAATACACAGGTCCTGATTGTCATCTGCTGGAAGACCTTTTACTTCTTCAATCAAAGATCTTATATGTGACAGGAAATCTGTGACAGTAGACTGACTTTAACAATTTGAGTTCTACAAATGCCAATTAATCTAATTTCAGACCTCTTCTCAACAATTAAAATTGTGAGGAGTTTTTTTATAATGAATATAATACATCTATTTCCTAAAAGGAGATTTCAGAAATAACTTGTAGGAGGTTATCTCTTCTATCTTTCATTGACTCTTTGTCAGAAGACAGGTTCAGCTGAAATCTCAGCACTGATTCCATTTCTCTTGCCGTTGTGTCCCAGATATCCTCTGAAGATCTAAAGCTATCTGATGATGACTCAGATGCAGAAAATTAAGAAGCTCTAAACTTGATGCTTTAAGAATTAGCTTAAGAAAAATATTTTTTTGGAATAAGAACCACAGAAATATGTGTGGATACAAAAATCAGCCTTGAGATCCTATCAGAAGTGTGGTTCTTTTTTTCCCTCTGGGTATGAGACAACATGTAATACACCATTACTAATTTTCTTCCCATGATCAAAACTACTGGCAGGCTTCTGGAGTTGGTACAACAATACTTCCATTTGGGAGATTTTCTGTCATATAATTTAGAAGTCAAGATGTTGTTTACTTACAGCAGCCTTTCCCATTTTCCAAAATAATAGAGGATGATGTTGAGCATTGTTTGACATGCATCTTGACATTAAGCTGTATTTTTGAATGAAGAGTCTCTTAAAAAGACAGAAACTAGACTACAAATCCTTTATGGACCCCAGAGAACGTCCAATCCCTTCCTGCCTCTTCAAATAGTTACAACTGTCACAGACATCTTCAGTTTCAATTGATTCATTCCTTTGGATCTGTCAGTGGCTCGAATGTTCTGCTGAAAAACACACAGGGTGGTAGTCTGCCACCAGAGAATAATGTATCCATATTTTTTTATACCTTGTGCTTTTTATATCTTGTACGGTGTGTTTTGTGAGAGTGAAATCCTGATCATCTACTTCATCACAAGATCTGGTTCAGCAGACAGCCAGGCTACTTGCAGTTTAGATATGAAGATCTTGCCTTTGGACAGAGTATAAAGGATGAATTGCTTGCACAGTCTTGCAGTGCGACCTTGATACTTCAGACAGCAGATTCTTTAGCACAAATTGCAAAGCAGTGATAGTTTTGGAGAAGGCAAAAAAGTTTTTGGAATCTGATCAAGCAGGAGACCTATACATGCTGACCAGTCACCATCTGCAATATGTTGGTTTGTATTTCTTCTGAAGACAGTGATCCCTCCATAAAGTGCAGGACAAATGGCTGAAGTTGCAGGCAAAGCAAGAAGACTTCAATTTCCCTGAAAGTGACTTATTGACTTCATTGTCTGTAAGAGCATGTTCATCATTTTTGCTGATATGAACTACAAATGGATGTTGATCCTCTCCTTTTCCTTAATTTCATACTGATATTCAGAAGAATGGAGTGAGGATGGCTTCTGTCTTGCACCCATAAACACTAAACTTAATTACTTTTTCTACTATTAGCTTAGAAAAAAGTAACTTTGTATACACGTGAGTATAACTTATTTATTCCATATTGGTGTTTTGATGATAATCATGACAAAAACAGTGAGGCTTTCATATAATACAGTCATGAGGCACAATGAACTGCAGAATACATATCAGGTGCTTTTAAGAACACATACTTGATTATTTTTAAAACTACTTGTCTCCCAGTAGAGGCAGACAGCAACTACTGATCTATACAGATATATGACAGAATAACTGGTAAGCATCTTTCTTCTTAAGAATTGTTCTACTACATCTTTTGCCTACTCATACACTGAAACTATGAAAAACTTTTATTACTAAGGATAAGGAAGTGCTAGGAATGATTGCTTGAGAAGCTGAAACTTTTGAGACCAAATTACACACACAATAAGCAAGGTATGGGTCTTTCTGCTTAGGGACAAAGTGTTTAAGTAGGTGAGCTCTTTATGTTTGCATTTTTATATTACTCATGAATAGAACATTCAGATCAGGTCTAGAACCTGGCCCAAAGTGTGAGATAGAGCAAACTGTTAACTTCTTATGGGATCTTGTCACCTTTAAGGGATTCTTTTAAAATACAGATAAAGTAACTGTATGTGCTCAAGACTAATTGAGTACTGCAGGAAACCTTAAGTCCACCTTTTTGATACTCATCCATTTATCAATTATAATAATATGCTGAAACCTAATCTTTACACAGCAAGCCATGGAATTAATTTTACAGTATTTTATAAACTTTGTTTTATCCCATGATGTTGTGAATTCTAATTCATCTTAATATATTTCTTCTTTCTTCCCCATACTAATGACAACTGAAAGCATTTCCGTTTTCCATTCTTGTTAAGATGGTACTATAGAAGACCATAATGACGCTGATACAGAAGTATTTAAAATGGTACATGCATTTTGGCAGGTAGTGACTTGAGCCAGAGCTTTGGGAATTAATAATGAATTTCAAGTATCATAAACCCACCTATATCTAGACAGGTAATTAGCAACCTGATGGCCATCCTTACAGAGTCCTTCCAATTTCACTGTCCAAAAATGGGTCAAACTAACAAGTGAAGCATTTTGCAGCCTTGATATCAGTAAATTTGTTACTTTTACTTATTGTAAGAGATAACTAAGGATGTTCTTATCATATAATTTATGCTCATATGCTAGGTAGTAGTTGCCTAGCTACTAGACTATACATCATGGTGGTCCCAGACTGGTACAGTGATTTTAAAACCACGCTGAGCATGGTTGCAGATTGATCATGCAAAATCTGCCCCCCCACCAGCTGATTTTTCCCCACTTGTGCACAGTGCAATGCAAAAAAAAAAGAAAAAAGTAAATAAAATCAAAAAAGTGTGATGGGTGAGCAGGTCGACTGTGTGAAAGAACACGTGCAAAGTATACCTCAGAAACACTATAGGTGGATGAGCACGAAGGGAGTCGAGCCTGGTTGTGCAGTGGGGAAAAGAAAACATTGTTAAAAAGGAAATGGTGGCACAGTAAGGGTCTCAGAAGGTTTTCTGTATAGGTGGTTCCAGCACTGAGATAGTGGCAGGGGGTCCATACAGTTTCTGTGACCAGCTATTTCAGAAACTCCAAATTTACGCCTTTTAAGGTGGAAGCTTCTTAAAAGAAAAAAAAAGTATTGTATTTGAAAAATAATTAAAACTAATGATGAATCTGAAGACAAATATAAATTCTTCCTCCTCTAGATATATGACAACACTATCTTTAGGATAATAAGGTATTCTAGGATGAAACTTTACTTATCTGTTTCATTTAAAAGTATTAGTTTTATTCTAACTCTGCAAAGGATACAATTTTATGGGTGAAAACCCATAAGAGGCTCTGAATATCTTTATGTGTTGACATACTCCGAACAAGAATTTTAACAATGGAGGTTTTTCTTCAATCTCGCTGCCCCAAAAACCAGAATAACTTGCAAAGTTCAATGACTAATGGCCAGACATAGGTCAGTAGAAATCTGCAGATTATGCCCCGTAGCAATGTAAAGTGTGTGATTCTTGAGGAACTCTGTCCGCTGTCAAGAGCTTTCAGTGCAAGTTAAAACAAGTTAATTGGTAACCTACAGTTTTACTGATTGCTTAAGACACATTTTGTTTATACATGATAGTCATTATTCTAATCACTCAGACATAACTCAAGTATTAAAAAAGGACTTTCCAGTAATTTATAGCAAAATCATTTCTTTGAGTGAAAATATTTCATGTTTCATTGTCTGAAGAACGAGTTGAAGCAGCCTAATAAATGAAATAGAAAAACAAGAGGTTATTATAAATGTACTTAAAATCATGTCTTGATTTTTTCCTAGGGGTGGAGAAAATGAATTATCAGAAGCCTTTGAAAAACTTCCTTAGACTTAACCAACTGTACAGCAGTCTGGATACATTTGTGGTAAAGATGAATCCAGAAAGAATTTCCAGACAGGTTATTAGTGACCACTTGCTGACTTAGGTATATGACGGACTGAGCAGAGAACACAGTATTCATAAGAAGTCTTTCAAGAATATTTTTCAGTTTCAAATGTGTATTTCATATTTTTTTCCATTAAAATATAAAATATCACTTCCAGGAAATGTCTACAGTCACAGTGGTCAGTGCTAATTTATGCCTCCATTAAATACACAACCTTTTTTTTCCTTCCTTGAGAAGTTTTTAATACACCAAAAATATTTTTGCTCCTTTCTGGCATCCTGTATTTCATTTGCTCTTCTAGATAACGTTATTAAGGAAATTTGAATCACTTCACATCATCTTAAATATTCACACTCACTCAGCATTTTATTCAACTGATGAAATGTTTTCTTAAACTGAGATGATTTGCAGAAGGATTAAGCCAAAAATAGAAAATTCCTTCAGACAAATAGCAAGACTGAAAAACACAGTTTTAAGAAATCAACTGTTATTCTTAAACAGTCTATTTTATAATTATAGAAAAAAAAAGAAAGATCCTCTTCTGACAAAACAAAAACTGTTTCTAGAAATACGGCTTTGAAATCTTTCCAAGAAAGATAAGGTGTGCTTTTGCTCAGAACAGGGGTGCAGTTATTCACCTAAGATTTTTGGATGAGGCTCTAATCAAGATTTTCATAAATAATGTCCAGCCATTGTTCCCATGGTCTGTCTTTCAGCCATAAGCCTCAGTTTTGCAGGTGAGGATCCAAAGAATGCATGAGTAGCAAGAATCATCCCAGCATCAGTTTTTTACATATCAGCAACCAGATACACAGAAACAACCATGATCAACCATGATACTCAACAAAAATCTGAAGAACTTGCTTCATGTCTACTCCTCACACCAACTTACAAGGGACATGCTAGACATTTGTGCACTTTAATTTTCTCTTAGGCAACTACTCTAAGTAGAATGCTATCACTTTTCTTGTCAAAGTATCTTGTAATCTAATTATCCATATTTTCATTAATAATGGAACCATTTAACCTCAGTCTTATTCCAATCAGAATTTAATAATTTTAAATAGTACTGTATTTTCTTTTTCATAGTTCCACTTTCATAGAAGCAAATGATAATATTCCCCTCAACAAGATAACAGTTGTTATATTTTTTTTCTTCCTATGCTCAAAAACACACACATACACAATTTTCCTTGATCTCCTAATTTTACTTCAAATTCTTGTTTTTTTATTCACACGTCTAGATTCTGAATGTACCTGTTTCATTTGCTCATAATGATGAAATCAAAGGTACACGGAAGTGCTGTACTTCCAAACTGACCTAACGTTCTTGAGGAAAAGATTATGCTCACAGTACATGGGAATTGCTGTTTATCTTCAAGAGGATCACATAATGTGATTGTTTAATCTCTGCACACTTATAACTTCCGGATCATTTCTATGTCATTGCTTTTTTTGCTAACTGGTCTCCATTTTTAAGCATCTGCCTGATTTTGGGATTTTGTACGTTTACTGTTTCTGTGCTATTAAAATTAAATGCCAATACATTTCCAAGCTCCTTTGCTGTTTATGCAACCTATCACCTGCTCTACTTATAATTTGTTGTCATATATGAACTTCAGTGATTGTTTTTTCCAGTCTGAGAGAGCGGGCAGCTCTCCTTATTTTGTATGCTACCTGTAAACCCCTACCTATTAATGTTGGGTGAAGCTAATGCGCTGGCATTTGGGCTCTTTTCCCTCACAAACATTCAATTTAAGGGGTCAAATTGTCAGTCACAGAAATTCACTACTGTGAGAATTCTCTTTAAAGAGCTATTTACACCAGCTGAGAACCTGGTTCAAATGCTGTAAGAGTAATTTGTTTACAGTCTGAAGGCCTTACTGGCTTGACTCAGATGTTTACTAAGTGCATGTCAGGATCAAGAACAAGAGTCATGTAAATTTAATCCTTCGTCATGGCCAAAGAAGGCAGGTACTTAAAGTAAGACAGAAAATGCATGTAGGAGACCATAGACTGAGACACACAAGTCTGTATGAAAAAACAGAATCCTGGTTCCATTTAACATAATCTATTGAAAGTATTTGGCCACTGCTATGAATTCTGAGAACATTTAAAACCAGAATCTTTGACTTGGAACCATACTGGTTAAAAGCCACAAAAACTTGTTTGGTATATTACTTGGGAACTCTGCACTTGGATATAATTTTTTTTTCTCATGAGCTTTACATAATATCTTCTCTGCAGAAATTAAATTTGTATTTAAAATTTGCAGCCTGTACAATTACAAAATAAAAAACCGCAAAAAACCAAAAAAATCCCAAAAAACCCACAACAAACCCAAAAATCAAAAAGATCTAAAAAAACTCTTCAAAGCACAGATCGAAGCTGTATTGTTCTGTTGAATTTCAGAGTAATTCCACACTTCCAGAAGGGTATTAATTTTGGGAGGTATTATGAGTTATAAAATATAAACAAGTCAATTCTTTCTCCATTGATCATGTCAGTAGCAACTTCCTACTGCTACATTAATTTCAGCAGTGGGGGAATACTACCATGCCCAAGTGATGAAACACTAAGTTTTCTGAACAGTTTAGTGTCAAACTGCTCGCTGCAAGGGGTCAAAGTATTAAGTCATGAAAAGAACTGCAAAATGAATGAACTT
>WEKY01041080.1:0-22509 GCA_013390045.1 Picathartes gymnocephalus
TATATTATTATTATTGTTGTTATATAATAACCAAAAAAAGGAAATGGAAAGGTAATAGCGTGGCTTTTAAGAACGTCAGGATTAGTTATAAGCTCCCACTCTGATATGACCTTCTAATTTATGAGGAACCTTGAAGAACACATAGGTTCGTCTCAAGCCAAAGTGTTTATGAAAGATGGTTTTTTAACTTGTAAATTAAATTTTAATTTTTCATTCCTTAGGCATCCTCCTTTCAAGTTCCCTGTAAGTCTTCATTTCCATTTGTTATATCCTTTAGATATTCTTCCCTTCCTTTTTCTTGGGTTGTTACACTTTCCTCTATCATGCCTCTTCAGCCTTTCATGATCCGGGTCTTTGTACCTGCAGAATTTGAGTATGCCTTGCCCTCCTCACTCTGTTATAATTTATTCAGTTACTTCCCCACTGTGTTGAAGAATCCTCCCAGTATGAGTGCTCCTGTTCAAATGAGGGCTTCCATTATCTGGCTGTTACCTGTAACACATGTTGAACCTGACTGCAGAGTAACAACTCAGGAATGATCTTAGATATTTTACAGCAAAGATATAACTACATGATTTATGTGGCAAACTCTTAAAGATAGTGATTTTGGTTTCAAAGTTATAAGAAAACAAATCTTTGCATTTAGATGTACTAGGTAAGCAAGTTTTCATCTTGATTTAACTAACAGCTTAAAAAACAATTTAGCAGCTCTTAATTTTGTATTATAGAATAAAAAAAATATTGGGACATAAATCAGAAATACAATAATAAAAGCATGTTCAATATTGATTAGAAGGGTTTCATATTTGTTGCTTTTTATATGCAATTTTTACTTAATTATAAATTAATGAAGTCTAAAATGGCCAGTGTAAGAATTTTGCTAAGAAATTTTTGGAATTACTGCAGCATCAGTTTGTTATAATTCCTACCTTACTGACATTTTCTCAGTACTAAAGTGGTGTAGTTAGAGTCATGCTGTCCCTGTGTATCTGTGCAAGTTTAAGCAATAGTGACAGCTCCATGGTTTCTACACCCGATTAATTAATGGCTGGTTACAGTATGTGTGTCTAAGTCTTTAAAATGTAGGGTATTTATCATAAAAGTTATTAAAATGTTGCTATATAAACAGTGTAAAAATTGTCCATTTTGATGCACAGCATGCCATCTAGTGGATTTACCTTGCAAAGAGCACAGCAGATAGCAGAACTTTAAAAAACAGTGTTGAAAAAAACCTCATCATCACTTCTCCTAAGCTGAGCTGCAGTGTCCCACTACCCATTCTTGTTTCGATTAATGAACACCTGACATATTTGTGAATACAACTAAACTCAGCCAAATATTTGAGATGGCATCTGAGTACTGGATATAATTTATTCAAATAAATATAAATTGAGCAGAACTATTTTGAAAGCTGTGCATGAAATATTAGGGGGTCTTTAATGAAAGCGAACTTTCATCAGCATAAGCCCAAGAACTTAATTAGCTAGTCACTGAGTCACTCTAGAGTAACTTAATCTTCACACACCAGACCCGTAGTTTCAGG
This sequence comes from Picathartes gymnocephalus, assembly GCA_013390045.1. Taxonomy (NCBI): domain Eukaryota; kingdom Metazoa; phylum Chordata; class Aves; order Passeriformes; family Picathartidae; genus Picathartes; species Picathartes gymnocephalus. The sequence continues at coordinate 1,544 of WEKY01041080.1, forward strand.
GTTTTTGTTTTCTTCCTATTGGTACATACAAGAAAATACATCATGGATGGAGACTCTACAAACTGTTTGGGCAATCTGTGCCAGTAATTGATCACTCTCAGAGTAAAAATATATCTTCTATCATTCAGATGACACCGCTCACATTTTGGTCTGTGGCCATTGCCTCTTGTCCTGCCCCTGGGAACCACTGAGAGGACCCTCACTCTGCCTTCTTTATATTCTTCCTCCAAGTACTACTGTATATTGAGAAAAACCCCCTGAGACTTTTTCTCAGTAGGTTAAATAGTCATAGCTCTCCCAGCCTCTCCTCACAGGAAGGCTTTGGCGTCTTTGTGGCCCTTCATTAGACTCTTTGCATTGGGCACATACCTCTCTGTCCTGGGGAGCCCAGAACTGGACACAGGGCTGCAGGTGTGCCCTCACCAGTGCTGAGTAACCCCTGAGGGGGAAGATTATATTCCTTGACCTGCTGGCAGTCCTTTGTCTAACCCAGCCCTGGATATCACTGCCTTTCTTTGCTGCAAGGGTACAATGCTGGTTTGTTTTCAATTGGTATCCAATAGGACTCCCTTGTTCTTTTCCACAAATCTGCTTTCCAGATGAGTGGCCCATGTATATATACTGGTACATCCATTTCAAAAAGGAAAAATATATTAGCCTTTCTAGCACATATTGTGATGTTATCATGTATTCTAATACATATAAAAAGGAATTACTAATTTGTCTTTGCTTTTTCTTGCCACAAATTCATACCAGACATGGGTTTCATCACACAAATTCACACTTCAAATGCACACATCATAGTGTACATGATTTAATAGATCTGAAGAGCGTATCTGTTAACTAAATGGGCATTCTCTGGTATATCGCGTGACATGACAACTAAGTCATGACCTTCTTCTCTAGCAGCTAATAGTATTTCATCTTCAGAAAGCTTTCTGTTGAAGTGAGTACATGACCCATACTCACACTGCTGAGTTAATGCATGAGCCTTAATGTATCCAGGTGTGGTAGCATCCAGTTTTCTGTCTTACCAGTGCCTAATAGGAAGGGAGAAGGAGAGAGAGCTGCTTTCAACATTTCTTGCCCTTGCTCCCAAAAGACACACAGGTGATGCCTGTAGTGGCTACCTGGAAACAGAGACTAGACAGGAGTAAGAGAATAAAAGTGAATATTTATTTAAGGCCTTCAAAGGCACACCCTGGGGAGCATACCGTGGGCTACCAGACCCCAAGATGGGTGACCAGTCACGAGTTCTTGACACAGTTACAGGTTTTGGTCCATTAGCATATCAGCATAAATTCACCAATTAAAACTTTAGCTACTGACATAATAATTCTCCCCAGCTTGCCCCCCGCTTCTCAAGATGTTGGTTTACACATTCTGGGCTTAGGACAGTCCAGTTGTCCTTGAAGAGCAGGCCTGGAGAGACTTTGTTATGTCTATCATGGCCTGAGAGAGCAGCAGCTAACAGGTTCCAAGGCACTTCGGAGTTACACACTAAGCATTTCAGGATTTAAAAAATATGAAAGCTAAAATCCAAGGCATCACAGGAGCAGGGCTGAATTATCTCTTGCCGCATCAGTGTGATTTAAAGGGACTGAAGTTCGTTGTGAAATTGCACCCCAGAGGCAAGCTGGCTGATGAGCAGTACCATTCCTCTCACACTGCTAACTCCCACTGCATTGTGAATCCAGCAACCTCAAGTTTTCCATGCCTCTTTAGTGCTCACTGAAGAAGGAAAATTTTTGGAGGTTGCAAAATCTCACCTTGGTTCCCAACTCTGCTAAGGTTCAAGATTATCCAAGAGTTATGCAAAATATTCAAATGAGTTGTGGAGGCACTACCCACCCCCCATTTTTAACACTGGTGTTCATACACTAACAACTGGATCACTTCAAACTCCTAAATATAATGAAATTCACCTGGAGGAAATAAGCATTTTCAAAAGGAATGTCAACTATTCACTATTAACTTTGAGAACTTTTGAAGAACAGTTGGATTTCCAAAGCAGAAGAGGAAGAAGAGAGAGACAGAGAGAAAAAAACAGACAGAGAAAAAGACAGAGACAGACAGAAAGAGAGAAGAAGCTTCCTGATCATGTAGTCCAATCTTAGTTCCCAAAAGTGTACTGGAAAAAGAAAATCATCAACTGATCTATCCATAGCCTTTGGAAAAATCAAAGGTAGTTTTAAGAACAAATCACTTTGGAGCAATGCAATTTGGAAAAAACAAGAAACAGGTTTCAAGGAGTATAACTAACTCTCTCTTTCTAACTTTAACATTGGCTCAGTTGACCTTACAACAATACTTGGGACACATGACACAAAGTAAAAAAATTGATAGAGTAGGAGCAAAGCTTGCTAGAAAACTGTGCACACTGACTAAATCAGAGGTTAACCATCATAATGACAGTTTTGATCAGGGTTCTTCAGTCTGTCTTTGACATTTTCTAATCTGAACATAAATCAATTGTCAAAGTGCAGCAGAAAGGGGAACAAGTGCTGAGGTGTATAAACAGGAGTGGTGCTTGTAAGACTGAAAGGAAGAAAAAGAGTTCTGCTTTGCTCTTAAGCTAGAGACCATGTAACAAAAACGTGCAAAAGCACAGGAAACATGACCTACAAAGAATGGCTGTAGGTATGAGCACTGTTTAGTCTGTGGAAGACTAAGAGCATAGTCGTTGTATGAGTAAGGGTTGTTGTTGCAAAGAAGAAGGGAATAATTTATTCTTGGTGTCCACAGGGAAAGAAAACCCACACACATTTCCATTACAGGAGGTTCTTAAGGACAGATTTGACAAATATTTGGTGGGAATATCCTGGACAGAATTAATTTGAAAGTAAAGGAATCAGTTATATGACTCTCAAGGTTAATTCTGGTTATAATTTCTGTGACTGTAAATGACAGACATATTGACCATACTATGAAGCATATTTCCTGTGCCCAGGACTAAAATTCCCAGAGGTCTCTAGTAAAAATTAAGGCCTTTTCTGTTCCTGTTGGATCTGTTGGAAATTTCAGGAAGAAATCAAGACTCTCTCTTGCTTTTTAATTTTTTTTTTTTTTTTTTCAAGAGGACATACTGAGAAAAAAAAAAAAGAAGGAAACTTCTGAATTGTACAATGACTGCCCTTTTATACTTTGCTTGAAATTAAAAGCATTTACTTGAGATTAAGGACATATAATGTTTTCATAAATGTTTTATAAATATTTCTAACTCTTAGACTCTCATTGTAAGTTATGAACAAATAGCTTTAATGTAATTTTAAAATCATTATTTTGCAATAATTTGTCTCTTGCCATTCCTCTCCCATGCCAACCCTTTTTTTTAATTTGTGTAGTATAAAACATGACTCACTGAATAACAGAACAGAATTTAAAAAAGTAAATATGAACTTGTGAAAGACAAAAATAAGGTAAAACTTCAGACAGGGCTACTAACATTCAGAATTTCTGAGCTGACACTTTCATGACAGAAGTGTAGACACTGCACACCACTTTTCCTACAAAAAGGACAGTCTCAAAGTTATACCAAGTTCTGATTTAACTAGTTTCCTGAAGTTATAAAGTCCCAGCAGTGCTTGTCTGGATGCTGAGAGGGGCAGCTCCCTGTAGGCCAGGGTCAGGAGCGGCTGGAGGCGCCCTGGGGTTCCATCAGGCCAGGACCTGGCATCCAGGTTCTGCACCATCCCCTTGCCCAGGAACAGGGGGCCGTCAGGCATCTTCCTGAGGACAGGGATGCTCCAAGACCAGGCTGGATGTGGGTCAGGCTTGGCAGGACCGTGGCTGGGCAGGGCAGGGCTGTGGGAGCAGCTGATGACACCAGGTGATGGGGGGAAGGGTGACATGGGGTCCTGGGCTGTGGCTAGGGTGGCAGGAGCCCTGGAGGAAACTGGAAATGGACAATCAAGGCTATTGGTGCTGCAGGGCCTTGAAAATAACCTTGAAAATGTTAGATAATGCATTCTTGTTGATAGGCTCACCTGGGAATATTTTAAACAGTGTTTCATTATTAAGGGTGGGGGAAAAAAGAAACAGATTTTATCAAACAGTAACAAAAATAATTTACAGAAATCCAAAACCACCCAAACTTCAAAACCTCTAAATTATGACCTCCCTTAAAAAAAAAAAACAAACACTTTTTTTTTTTTTTTTTAATTAAACAATCTTCACTTTCTTCTTCAATTTGAGGCCATCCAAAATCTTCATGTGCAGTCCAGGAAAATTAAAATAGGCCTATCTACATGTGCTGTGGCACATTCAAGGACACACACTCTATTAGCAAAATTGTCCTCTGGCTTCACCCCAACTATAATGTTGAAAGATATTCCTAGATCGGTGCTTCCTTTCTTGTAAAAATGTTTTTTACTTTTTGCCAGTGAAGTCACCTGAGTAGATCCTACCACTTAAATTTCCAATAAAGAGCATCTACCCCTTATGCTCTACCCTGTGAAATCATTTCCTTCTTCTGTTTTCCGTGCACAAGGATTTTGTGTGTTTATGCCTCATAGCCAACTTTATTATTAAATACCTATTAAAATTAAATGTGTTTATGGATTTCACACAGCTCTTTTTGACAGGTTTTTTTTTTTTTTTTCCCAATTAAAGGCTCTATCCTAGTTGAGGTTCACTAATTGTCGTACTTGCTGTATCTTCAAAATCACACCTGCATAGAAACTGCACACTATGAGAATACAGTTTAGTGTTTAGGAACTCCTGTCAAAGATGCTTCAGCTGTTTTCTGATGGCATGAGTATAAATACAGAATAACTGGGAAATGGTACTACCCCATACAAAGGATTGCTATTACTAAAAAATGTAAGAAGACACTTGCCTGCTGTGCTTTTATTTAGATAAATACATAGATGCACAAAATAGAAATTTGGAGTCAAATGATGTGACCTACACTCTAATTCTGCTCAGCCAATACTATCCTAATTAGAGCCATACGAATCATGTGCTACATTGATTCACGTCATATGGAAAATACTTTTATAAAATGTTAAAGAAACTGTGATTGTTTGCACCAACAAAATGAAATAATCCCATGAGGGTTTATTTTGTTTCTGCTGTCCTATCATCTCACTGTTCTACAGGACTTGGAGAAAAGTTGTAGCTTCATTCAAACAAGTGTGACTTAGCAAGTCTATGCAAAGTCAAATGGTGAATGACCTCAGGGTAACAGTTTCTCTCTTTTTTTCCCTAATGTGTCTCAAAGGAAAAAGTCTTCAAACAGAGGAGTCTTCCAACATCTCTGAGGGTCATTAAGCTGAAATTAATTTGCACAGGAGTGAGGAACAAATTCCAGAGAGAAGCATCCTTATGAGTTGCAACAATTTCCTTTTTGCTTGCATCTCTCTGATGGCCCATTGATTCCCTGGTTCATACATTGGCTACTAATGCATATTTTTGTTTTCTAGCTTTCTGTCTTTCCCAAGGAACCTTTGTAATTGGGAAAAACTGTCATGTGTAAATAGTGTTTTAGCTGATAAAGCTAAGAGAAAATTAGCAAACAAAGCAAATTGCCACAAGCCATCACAGCTGAATATGTAAGCAAAAGTCTCATGATGTATCTTGCAGGCTTACCATGGTTAAAGCTCTAGCTTTTAGTATTTGAATGGGGGTCAAATGGAGGAAGAATTTTTTTTTTTTTAATTACGCTAATTAATTTAAATTCTTTAAATCTATTCTATATTTAAAGATCGTTTTAGAAGATTTCCAGTAATTAAATGATTTGTAAAGGTGGTAGGAAATGAAGGAGATGAAAGTAGGAGAACTGTAGAACTGGCAATATCATTAACATCATATAGTTGAAAATTCTGTACTCACATTATCTTGATGGGCCCCAAACCAGTGAGGTAAGCACAGCGGTAAATTTCTGAATGAAGTGACTCTAACCCGGAGAAAATGTCAACATCCAAAGGTTATGTTCCTACAAGCAACTTGACATAACATTCACCATGGCTACATTTGTCAAGACATATTCACATGCACTTTATCAAGCATGTCAGTAGTTTTCATTCATTAACTGGAATGAGGATAGAAAGAGGAAAGATAAGAGACTGATCAAAGTAAAAAATGTAGCTTTTTTAATGAATTACAAAGTTGGGTAATTTTTTCATTTTTATCTTTGCTTCTCTTTCAATCTTCCTCTCTTTTCCACCCCATATACATATTTCTTATCCTTGTGTTAACTTGGACTAACCATTCACCAGTGGCTGAATTTATTTCAGTAACTAGAGATTCATTCTCCTTTTTGCAATCATTTTCTGACACCAATTCACCTTCATATGAATTGCCTGCAGGCTGCACACTTGTACTGCATTTATTACAAAATTTATGATGACTTTTCCAGGGTCCAGCTGTAATGCATCTCATGTTTATGGAGGTCAAAAGAGTCAGAAAACTGTACTTTTGAGTTTTTTCTGCAAGTTCATGTCTTTTTCTTCAGCACAAAATTTCAGCAGGTGTTATCCATTGTAAAAATAAGAGGAAATTAAAAAAAAAAAAGAAAAAAATTAACCTTTTCTGGTGGAACAAACATTGTAACAGTGCAATCATATAGCTGGGTAGACAGCCTGTGACATAGCTGAAAAGATATTTGGAAATTTAAAAAATGGCATATGTTTCAGAATGCAGATATATTTTCAGGTGAAGGTGAACAGAAGTATGCACATCTGTCTTTCTAAAATAGAAGGAATGTGTATTTAAACATGACATTACAGAACTACAAAAGAGGAAAAATAATTTCCAGGAAGCAGGCCTCTTAACTTCCACTCAACAACTATTTTTAACTATGGGAAGAAAAACAGCTTCTTAACAGCTTCTCCTGTGTCTTTTGTTATGCAGTCTCATTCTGAGCCAAGATGTCCAATAGCTTTTGCCTGAATAAATAGGCATCTCAGAACTCTGTTCATGAGATGAGGAATGTACACAGATGGAAGCATTTTGTTATCTCTGCTCTGAGATGGGATGTTCAATAAACCATCACATCACTATGTCTCACTAGGACTGTACTGAAAGGGAAGTTTAAAAATTACTTTGTGATTTTCTTGTGAAACAAAGTTTTGCAAAAAGAAAAATTTGGAGAGTCTGAAAATTCAAAAAAAAAGAAATTGGCATTCATCAGAAATATTTTCACATTTCACATATTTTCACTGATAGGTGAAAGATGAGCTGCTTTGGCTTCTCAACCATTTTTTTCTGACTACTATATCTTGTTTAATGTACAGTATCTATCATCACTTTTAATGTATTAGGCAAAAAGTGCTTTTTAATATCCATGTAGTTGCAGCAAAAGCAGTCCTAAACTGCCAATCCAACAAAAATACAATTTTTCTGTGTACACTAGACCAAAAGAATTTCAAGTTTTGTCATAAAGCCTCACCTAATAGAAATCAAGTGTCTGTAGAAAGTGTTTTTTGGGTTTCTGGTTGGTCTGTCCCGGGGCTGGAAATGCTGAAATGTGCTTCTTCTTACCTTGCGTCACGCTTTCTACCTAGATCCAGCAATTCCAGACTCTGTGATTTAGGAGCAATAAAAATGCCAGTTTTTATATTCCATACTATACAATGAAGAAACTGCAGGATTCTGGGGTCTAAGTAAAGTTTTCTGAGCAAAAATTTCATTATAAGCCCCACTCAGCAAGAGATAGGATTATTTAACTATACTCTACATTTTCTCTTTCATTTTGTAACAACTACACCACTTTTATCTCATGACTGCAAGGTTTCCTTAAAGTCATGCAGGGAGGGATTTTACCAAAACCATTTTGAATTCAGTTATATCAGTATCTTTCTAGGGAAGTTCTAATTTTCCAAGATGAAGAAAAATCTTGGCAAGATAGCACAATAATCAAGTGCACCAGATGCAGTTTCTAGAGTGAGAAAAGCTTAAAAGCCAAGACTGAAAAAGTTTTATTTCTGTCTGACAGATACCTAAACTCAGAAGTCTGAAATTTATTCATTTCGGACATGCAACTCCCTGAGATGCCGGCTGCCCTTAACCATGACTGTATTCCATGCAAGGAATGCCTAGCCACAGAAACTGAGCAAAGCACTATGCACTACTCTTCTGGGCCAAACCTAAGTGTAGTGACTTGATGCTGGCCGTGTGCTGGGCACCCACAAAAGCCTCTCTATCACTCCCCTCTGCAGCTGGACAGGGGAGGGGTAGTGGTTTGATACTGCATCGCACATCTTACATCTTTCAAAAAAGAAAGAATAAAACATATGCAATTCTTTAAAGATCACGTGTGACCACCTTTATGGGTACAAAGTAAACTGAAAGTTTGGAACAAATCCTCAAACAGTATAAAGAGATTAGAGTAGAATAGCACAGAACCGGATAGAAAAAAGCAAACCAAAACATTTTATTTGAAAGGAACCTGCAATGGTCGTCTAGGCCAACTGCCTGACCATTTCAGGGTTGTCCCAAAGTGAAAGTGTATTATTAAGGACATTGTTCAAAGGCATTTCAAACACTGATAGGTGTGGAGCACTGATCACCTCTCTAGGAGGCTTTTTCTCATGGTTGACCACCCTCTGACTAAAGAAATGTCTTCTGATGCCAAGTTGAACATCTCCTGATACAGCATTGAATCATTGCCATGTATCCCATTACTGGATGCCAGGAAATCAGTGCCTCCCATCTACTTTCCCTACTCTGGAAGCTGTGGAGAGCACTGAGGACTGCCCCTTAGTCTGCTTTTCTTCAAATTAGGCAAATGCTATGTTCTCAACTACTACATATAAAAATGCCTTCTAGCTCACCGGCTTTGTTGTGCTCTTCTGGATATATTCATAACCTTCACATGCTTTTTAAATTGGGGCTAAAAGATCTCCTTGCAAGTATATGTGGATTCCTGGCACAGAACACTGATCTTGAGACCACATATGCCACATCTATAGAGTCTGGGGTTTGTGAGTTTTAAGTTCAGTTGTGCTTAAATATTCTATCAAATGGTCATTGAGTCTAGATTAAGTAAAACTTTGAAATTCTGAATGCATCTAAGAGAAACAGCTCTTTACTGTCTTCACTTATGTCTAAAAGTTGGGAAAAAAACATTAAGCTTTTAAAAATTCTCAATGCTTTGAAATAGAATGTTATATGCACATAATTTCTATTTATTTTTTGAAACAATCCCACTAATCCCACAGTATCCTCAATACAGGCTAAGTGACACCAAACTTCTGGCAAACACTGACACATCTAGCTAAGGCACCTGGACATCATATAATGAACTGCATCCTCACACAACATTTATTTTAAATTCCTCATCTTTCTTGGTGTCCTGTTTCAGTGATTTCACATATATCCTTCAGGTGCATTTTACTTTCTGGTCATTTTGTTTGACTTAAAAACTTTTCCCTTTCAGTGAAACGAAAACTTCAGTTAAAATTCAAAATGTCATGCTAGTCTTTCTTATGCCTAGAATCGTGCATTAGTTCTGCTCAGTAGCACCACCCCAGGCTTGGTATTTTCTCCTAATGGACTGTGCCCAAAGGTAAATGTTCAAATATATTTTGTATTTCTGTGAAGAATTCTGAGTGTTCTACATAATAAGATATCAAAGCTTTTCCCCAGAACATCTTACTCAGTAAGCCCTTTCTGGATCTTCATGGTTTTTTGGTATTGCAGGTTGCATACTCAGCCTGCTCCCAGTTTTCCTAGTTGCACTGTGGCCCAGGGCATTATTCCTAGTAATTTTCTTCCCAGACTCATCTAAATCCCTGATAAATGGAAAGGAATCACACCAACAAGGATCTCACCCCTTTAGAAAGTTTCTAGCTGTTTTGCAGTCAGCTGTCAGCTTTTCCTCTTGCCCACTCTTTGGTCTTTTTTTCCTTTCAAAGCAGTAGCTTTCTTTTTTTTTCTTAACTTCCACCAATCATCTCCAACCAGTTTACCCTCAGAGACTGCATCTTTCAGATTCTTTAGCATTAAATAAGCCAAGGGAGTTGTATTGGAGCTATTTTTTAAAGAAACAGACCTTGGTATTATGCCTTGAAACACAAGATTGAAAGTCCAATAATTCTTTGAATTCACTTTATGAGTGTCTGAGGTACAAAGACTGACAATTCCAAGGTTATTGAATAAATAGATATTAGATATGTAATAGGAGAACGAAGCGTGAGTAAAATATGGCACAACATAAAGCAGAAAGAAATGAAATACAGCTTGCTGAACATTGCCTAGCGCAACAGGATAAGGTGGTAGCAGAAAAGAGGATATTTTTCATGTAAAGCAGCAATCAATACAGCCATAACACAAGAAAGTTTCTCCAAAAGCTGCTGAGTTGCTAATAGAAAAATTAGTAAGAAAATAAAGATCCCCAAAGAATATAATAAATCAGGGCTCCAGGGTCCTAAAGTACTTCTCATGCACAGAATGTAATGACATTTCATTTCCTACTTTTCTGTCAGGAATGCCAGGTCAGGAGAATGATATAGAGTCTTACGAAACTTTCTGCTTCATTTCAGTACTGGATATTTAGCAATGTGTATTCAAATAGACTAACAACACAGTAGAAAGTAACGTGTTCTTATTAATATCCCTATTTTCTGTTCATAAATTCTTCAAGTCTTCTTATAGTGATGTGCCATTTTCTACAAAAAAATGAGCTAAGGGCTATATGTGTTTTTCTCATTATTTAAAAACTGAGCAGTGTATTTACTTCTGATTTGGTACATAGAGTGAATTTACATGTCATAATGCAGTTAAATATCTAAACACTAGATATTGCCTATGGCACAATACAAAATTATAAAGACATTATTTGTATGAAAGAATGTTTTATAGACTGTTAGGCAACCTCTACTTTAGGGCTGGCGTCTTAAGCCTGTGGCCCAAAACTGTTTTTCTAGCATGTTGATTGCTTTGGATCTGTTTCTGAGGTGTCTAGTTCCCACTTGACATTATAAAAGCAGCTTATGCACCTAATTTAAAATACAGATGTGGCTGTGGGACAGGAACGAGAAAGTTAGATTTTGCAATATTCAGTATTGCTTGACAACTTCCTTACTTGATTTAGATTTCTGTCTAATGTATAAGGGAAACCTGTCTGAGAATTTGATACCAGTTTTCTCTGAAATCAATCTATTTTGAACCATGACTGCAGCAAAGTGATCCCACCTAGCCCAGTTTACAGCTTTTAGATTTCTATACACGCCTCCATGAATTCTTTGACAAAAAATTGATTTTTTGTCCCAAACCTGAAGTATAAAAAAATAATTACAATAACACCAACCCATAAATAAAAAGTCTAAATATTAAGTCACAAAATACAGTCACTAGTTCTGGTACCTGGACTTTTGTTTCATTCAGGATATTTTCAGTGGATGAAACTCAAGAAATTTTATTTAAGGGAAGCTATAAAATGAATTTACAATGACAGTCATATTTTATATGGTATTTGGTATAGAAATATATATTGGAGGTATATTGGTATATAGAGATATATTGGCTTCACTGAAATTAAAAGCAAGTATGAAAAGACGTTAAAATAATGTTTCATTTAAGCTGACAGTGAAAAAATTTATGTAGTTTTATTTTGTGTAACAAAAAAGGCTAATAATGTATTCAAAATATAAGGGAAAGTCCCTTTCCAGCACTTAGACTCCTGAATACTTAAAATATTACAACTTCACCACTGTGGTGCTATTAAAAAATAGGTCCTATACAGTGCATTGACTTGGACGGAACTAAAAGCAAGTGATTACCTTTAGGCATTTGGATTAATATATTTTCTTGAACTCCTCTGTAACTAATCGCCAAAAAGATCATCCAACATATATTTCTTTCTTGGTTCATCTATTATAGCCTACATAAGCTAGTTAATATAAAGCAAGCAAAGATTAGATTGTGATCACTCCACTTACCCAATCAAATGCAATTTCATTCAGTAACTAGCTTTAAAGAAAGGCAAAGCAAATAAAAAAGTGTGAAATTACTTCTCTGTGTGCGTAAAATTCAAATAGGCTGGGATACGTCACCACGGAAAAGACACAGCTTGGGAAAAGGGTGAGTATGGGTGGTATAATAGACTCATGTATATAAAGGAGAGAAGATATAGGAGCTGACAGTTCTTAATCTCTTCCAGTGAAAGAAGAAGGGACGATTGTCAGAAAGGAGAGTACAAGTTTGGAACAAAGAAAGCCAAGTATTTCTTTTTTATGCAATGAGCAGCAGAGCTGTGGAACTCCTTGCCAAAGGACATTGTGGTTATAAAGATTTGACAAGGTTCATGAGAAGCTTGGATGGCCACCTGGAAGAGTTGTGCACTGGAGTGATTAAGGAGAGAAGTCAGCTGGGACTCCAGAAACCCCTGAGCTGAAATTAGGGGATTTGAGAGCATAATATGAAGCCATATGCCTGCTCTGTGCATACTCTTCCTTGAGTACCTCCTTATGACCTGTCAGAGCATTCGGGAGATAGACTTGGATCTAGATGGATAAATGGACTGAAACAGTATTTCTGCTCTGATATCTCAATCCCATACATTTCAGGAAAGTGTTTGTTGTTCTACAAAAGGAGGGAGATGCTTGTATACATCTCCACTCTCATTTTCTTATCCGGCATTTGCCTCACCAAATTTGATTCTTTCCAGCAGACACCTGGGAATGGATTTCCTGCTGAGATAATTACTCTAAAAGCTGACAAACCTGTCGACTGCTCTCACCACAGCAGCTGTTCAGACATTCCATTATATATAACCCGTGTAATTCTCCTCTGTTAACTTGCCAAACAGCATGCAGTTGGCTGAGAAAACAAGTCAAGGCAATTGTTCCTTTATGACTTGCATGCATCACCTCCTCACCAACTTAGATCACAAAAATAGCGTATGTTTCTTAATTATATTTCCTGTGCACTCTTGCCCACATCAATACAGATAATGGTGCAGTCTTCTGGTAATGGAACATGTAATTACACAACTCCCACAAATATATTACTCATTAATTCATACAGCAAAATATGTTGAAGGTTGTTATTCTGACCCAGTTTGGATAATTTCATATGCTTGTATTTTTCTCTGCAAATACATTGTGTACATTGTCAAGATAATCACTAAACAATGGCTGCAGAAAAAGGCTACACTAAATTGGTGTCAAGTTTAGGATTAAATAACGGCAATGGCATTGGACCTTTTAGGAAAAACAGTTAAAAGAAATTATATATACATAGCCATCAATACATAGCCATCAATATAATTGTTTAGGGCATGCAAACAACATTACCTCTGCCATAAAATAAGGCCATAAAATTCTTACATTGTTAAAAGACCATATTTTTGTCTATTTTCAAAAACTGAATTACCTCTGAAGAGAAATTTTTTTTAAAATCCATTTGGTATTCTTCCAGGTAAAATATTTTGTTAAAGTGCACTCTCACTTCCATCCATACTTCCACTGTATATCCCTTCATATTACATAGGTGCTGATATTTTGCATTCATCTCTAGAAACAATACACAATGAAATTGCTAAAATTCATTTGGGGCTGACATCAGCACTGACACTTCAATATTCACATGCAGTTTTCCAAGAATCTCATTCTTCTACCCAGCTTAACACAGTCAGGTGGGAATAATCCCTTTTATCTTAGACACTTATTTCAATGAAAAAGAGCCCAACATCTTAAGAACTAAAAGAAAATATTTATGTACAGAGTCTTACAGGGTGTTAGCATTTGTATGCCTTTCTGAAGTCACGTGTCAAGGGGCAATGGTATTCAAACTAATGCTTCTATAACATTAGATAAACCTAATCCATAGAATGATGTAACACTAGCACGATAAAAGTCTTTGAATATCCCTAATAAGCCCAAACTTCAAAGTATGAGTATGAATTCACTTATTTCTCTATATCCATTGCTATCATGTAGTTGTTTTTCCCTGATATTGTATCGATGCAATGTTTTATTACTTCAAGACTTCTTATGTTACCTCAGGCTGTGAAAATGTTATTTTTATTCGTTTTAGAAAAATGTCACAACCTTTCTATTAAAATTAACCACTAGCATGTGAACTGCAAGTTTCTTGGCAGCACGGTGTTTGAGGTAGTAAAGACCGTTCCTCCCTTCCCAACCTCCTAAACAGAGAACCGAGCCATTGTAAGCCTGAGCTCCTTACTAGAAATGCTTGCCCCATTTACAACTGTCACTGAAGGTCATTCAGAATTTAACCTGCCTGAACTTTACCTTCACCCAATAACCCTTAAAACTATTCATTATAACACTCATCAACCTTGGATGGAATGAAGCAGAAGAGAAAGCTATTAGGCAACAACAAAAGCTACAATGAAAGTAGAGTTTATAACAGTGTTCCTGGACGATATTTTTTCACTTCTTCAGAAAAGTAAAAGCAAATATGACCAAGAAAAAGAATAATTAGTCTGAAAACCATCATAGTGGAAACAGTGCTAAATACTGATAGGAAATAAACTATAAAAGGGCCTTTGGCACAAACAGAAAGGAGGTAATTATTTTATGACTCAATTTCCTCCCTTTTACTTACTGAGATTGTAGGTATATTTTATTGCACTGGCCGAGCAGTCACAAAAGTCAAGATGTCTGTTTGTGCTTGTGCAAGTATAGCCAGGACAGTATTTGTCCTGGCAAGCAATTCTATAAAATTTGACTAATGACATCTAGCAGGTCTTATTTCCTAAGGGAAAGATTAATTTCTCATTAATGAGAATTGTAAAGATGATATCACAATTCATTACCCAGCTCACTGCCCAGGAAAAGACTTAAGGAGGCCAGTGTTCTGCCTCAGCACTTAATTTTTTCTATTTTTTTTTTTTTAATTAATCAATTATGTTATGTAAACTCAGAATTCTTATACTGTTGAGTGGATCAAAGTAGCTATATGAAAATCCACTCTTACAGTAGAACATATGCAAATGCCACCTTTTAACGCATGAAAAGGACTCCAAATCCCTTGCCTTGTCTCAAAGAGAAGTTTGTCAATTGCAATAAGAACAAAAATAGAAGTCCTACTGCCAGAAGCTCATTCCAATGCATGGAATATATTCCCTTCCCCACTCTCCACATACACATTGCAGCAGGAACTCTGAGAAGAATTTACCTTTACAACTTTTGCCATGTAAATCTTCCTTTTGACAATTCCAAGCAGTCTATTTGATTCAGACCCTTGGATTTACCATCTTTTACACCAAAGACTTACAAACTACTTAAGAATGAGCAGCTGTCTGACAAAATAAAGCAAGGCTACTTGTCAGTTTAGGACAGGAAATACAGACAGTTACCATATGCAACTTTAAAAAAAATGGGGCAATATCCAAACTGGAATGTGGCCAAGACACTAGATTTAACAACTCTATTCCCACCGGCTCTGAGACATTTATTTCTTAATCCCCTAAATCTACTTTAATAGTGTGTAAGGAAACGTCTGTGTTAAAGGAAAATAACAGGGGTTACAGTAGCTCTTTTACAGCTATTTTTCTGTATATACCACTCAAATCAAGTTTCCTCACCATTATTAAACTTTCAAATTACTGATTTTTTCTAATGTGTTCCTGTTTCCTAACATTTTCTCAGTTACTCTGCTCCTCTTGATTCTACTTCATTAATTTACTGCTGGCTCTTCTTATCCGCTGCTCACCATTCTAACCTTTTAACTGGTACCTTCTGAAGTTAAGGTACCAGAGAAATTATTGCCTCTGCCAGTTAACTAATGAAAAAGTGAAATAGATAGAGGTGACTGAACAGAAGTCTTGTCCTACCATGTAATTTATTATTTTTTACAGCATTTATCCTTACGACTCTTGTAGTTTCACATAGGTCCATAACTTGTGCACCAAATCAGTTGTTCTTTGAGTAATTGGTGGACAGCATGCTCTTTAGGGTTCCCTTAAAAATAGATTTTGAACAACAAAGGATTCCTTTCTTTGAGACAACATCTTTCAGATGTTATACTTTTCAGCACTCCCAATACAATACAAACAATCACTCAATATTCTTGGAATCATCAGAGGTCATGTTTATATATTTAGTATTTGCTTATATCAGACTTTGTTCTGTTTTTGAAATGTCATTTGAAGATGTAGTCGCTGTCATTTTATTCAGAGATAACACTGGTGCTATGCATGAAGAGATTGATACTTACTTTGCCAAGTACTTTATACACCATTAATTAAACCCATAGATTAAAAGGGTTATATGTACAATCTCTACAGTAATGAAAAGTATAGAAATAAACTAGTTTATTAAAACTAGTGCTCATAATTTAGAATATCATTTACATTCATACATTCTTAAAAGTCTCAACTATTTAGAATAGTATATCCAAAAAAACTATGTTGTGACCTCCACTGCAACAGCCATGTATCCACTTTTTAGAGAAGTTTATATGAAATACATTGACATAAGTTACCCTTCTGCAATGTCCATATAAACTACACTGCACAACACTGAACGGTAGGGCGGAGTTCTGATTTCACTTCTGGCAATGGTGCATGCTTCAAAGGCTGTGGAGCAAAATGTCAATTCAACACCACATGACTGCTTCTGAAGAGGAAGTAACTCTTTGGAATAGGTTGTAGCCTACACAGATGTTTAGCCTGGAGGCTATGACAGTCGCTAGAAAATAAATCAGTTATAGCTAGATGGGCCCTAATTCTGTGTTTGCAAGCGTATGGTTTGAAATTAAAGAAAGAAACTCAGAACAGTTTATGAGTTAGCTCTAAAACAAAACTCTTGAATTACATGGTATACTGAAATAAATGGTACCAAGAGATAGGTTATCATAATTCCAAGCAGGCAGATCATAGGAAACCTCATGCATATTGTATTTAAAAAAAAAAGAAAACAAATTTCCATTTTAATCCAAAGTGGAATTTTAATCCAAATACAATCCTTTTCATTTTATAAAACAGATAAGTGAAAGTTTCTTAAACTGAATTTTCAAATAGAAAATGTTGTGAATTACCAATCTCATGCTCTCTCTCTCCTCAAGGTTCTTCATGTGGCTGAAGCCTTTGTGTAAGGAAAGTAAACATAACTTGATTAGATGAGATTAATTTTTACTAGATCTACCTGCCTCCCACCTTTCATGTATTCACTTTTCTTGTTTTAAGGAATGGGTAGCCTACAGCAAGATAAAAGGGCAAGAAAAAGCATAAAGAAAATAAAGTAGTGTGAGAATACTTCCAACATCTTATTCCATTTTGCCTAAGAGCTTAATTGCTCATTCGGAACAATTGGTTCCCATGCAACAGGAGTGATGCAGCAAAACTGAGCAAATGTAGAAAAATTAGGGCATTTTACAAAAGTATGCAGTCTGCAGGTAACAGTTTTCTATGTCAGTTTCAGTTACTATCTTTCTTTAATAGTTGTGTGGGACTGAGAAACTGATTTCCGACTGAGAGAAATTCCCAAAGGCTTTATCTGTCACAGAGGTACCCGGCTTCCGTATATGTGCTCTCCTAACATGGCTTAGATGACAACTTGACTTTAGTATCTTTGACAGCCTGAACCTTGTTCCTAATGCAGTGTCCTCATCCTTATAAGAATGCATTAATAAATAAAGGTGTTGAATAAAGAGTTAAATCTCAATGGCAGTAGGTGGGTACTCAACACTTGGAATATTTCATCCTGCTTTATCTTTTTTTATCTTACATTTTAAAAACTTAAACAATTAGAATTTTAATAAGTGTAGCTTTTCTTATTAATTTTTATATAATTCAGAAATGTACAAAGAGAAATAATTTTAAACCATAACTGCAATTTGATGAGATTATTTTTACTTCTCACTTTTCAAAAAGTGGAAGGAACAAAAATAACTTGCTTACAAACTTTGCCTTACAAGGTCAGGATTTTGACATATATATATGTAACAAATCCAGCAGTTTTTGACCAAGCAGTCAGCTTCCAGTTACTGTAGAGATAGTACAGACAAAAAGTTCATACTTCTGGCATAGGTTTCTGTGATTTTTGGTACATGTCTATGGTCCTACTTAAAGGTCTGATCATCTAGGTAATAATTGTTCACATGGAGTCTAGGATTAAGCTCTTAAGTAACTCAAGATTTTCAAAAATTTTACTCAATGTAGCTCTAGAAGATTAGTTTATAAGTGTGTCAAAAAACCTGAATGAGTTTAACTGGAGGGTCCCACTTTTGAAATTCTTCCCATGGTGCTTAGACTTTACAGGTTTAATTAAACTGATCTCCATTTCATTAAATAATTCTAAAATAATGAAATAATTGCAAGCATGAGTCGCTGTGAATATAGTGCCATTTTCCCTGTCAAGTTTTATGGTGCCATTAAATGTTTTTGTAATAGCTCATTAAACAGGCGATAAAATATAGTCTCGCAGCCATTCTCCACTTCCCCCAATGGAAATATCAGCATATGGCAATTCAAACAAACATTGATTTAGTTTAAGTTTCAGACTTTATTAGATAATTTCATTATTTTGAAGGTCTGTAGTTTATGAACCATCATCATTCTAATATAATATTAATGAAAGCTAAGCTAATTCTTATTCCAAAGCCACTTTACTGAACTTCTTTTGTATTGTTTTTTGGGTTTCTTTTACTGGTGAGGTGTGTGTGGAACTTCACATAATAACATGAAAAAACGTACTTGTAAAATGTCATTAAGACTAAGAATTAATAAGGAAAAACTCAAACAAACCTGACAATCTAAAAATTCCATTGTACCAGGAACAAAAATCTCTCCTTGCCTTTCTCTTTTATCCTTCTATGCCTATATGTTCCTAATTTTAAAATCGTTCTCTGGTTTGATATTCAAGAATATCCTTACCTCATTTAAACATTAGAATGGAAGATCTCCATTTAGAAAACAACTACTTAACATTACATTTTGCTCTCATTGTTTAGCTCCTGAACTTAAACACCATTTTATTTTTGATTACATGTACATAAAACTGAGGTCTCTAAAATTTTCCTGCAAAAAAAAAATTTGCCCCTCCAGCCCCAAACATTGACTTTAATCATAAGTAGTACTTAGATTTTTTTCATTTATTCTATTCTTTTGGAAGTGTCTGTATTCCTTCCCCTCTTGCTATCAAAATTCTTTTCTCTGTTAGGGGAAGTTTCAGGATTAGTAATGCATTTGAAATGGAAAAATTTCATGGACAAACTCTGGTCTTTCCCTGTTTCTTTAACACAGATGAAACTCTCATTTGTTAATTTTTACATGGGATTTTCTCATTTTCTCATCATAAGAAGTTCTGAATGTGTTACTACAGCTGAATTTCTTTTGTAACCCCTATGGAATTTGAAGAGCATGCAGTTATTCCAGTCTTGTAAATGACATTAAACACAAGGATCTGATTCAACACTGGGTTTTGGAGTCTAAAATTCTATTAGATTGCATGTGTGTACTTACTTCCAGGCAAGCAATTGGAAAACTTGTTGCTTAACCTTACCTACCTGCCCGACCTGTCTAAACATGGAATGCTGTAGACAAATACTTCCCAGAAGTTTGCAGTTCTGCATAGCCAGAAAGGCCTCTGACTTAGCTTAGTTAAATGCCCAGGCTCACTGTGAGTGATGACTCAAATTGAAATATCAGGGCAGTGCACACTATTTCATAGCTTACATGGACTACTTAGACTAAGGCATATTTTAGGCCATGCTACACCTGAGGTCATTTTTTGCCTACATCTCTCCTAATCCAGGGAAGTTCCTTTTTCCCTAGTAAATGCAGCTGTGTGAGAAACAGCCTTCCCACAATAGACCCTGATCTTCTGTGCAGCCAGAAAAGCAAGTTCGTACAGAGAATTCCAGACATAATCTGTCCAAGGGGAAGTAGTGTTCTTACGTAGTTATGATTTTGTTGGGGTAGGGTTTTTTATCTGTTACAAATTTGAAAAAGTACATGCTTTTAACATCCTTTTAAAAGTCCATTCCCTTTAGCATTTCAAATTCTTCTTCAAAACCTGGAGGTTGGGGTGAAGTTGAAGTCATAAGAATTATTCTTNGGGTGAAGTTGAAGTCATAAGAATTATTCTTTTATTATGAGAAAATTAAGTGCTACTTCATTGGAACAAAATGGGTGGTGATGTTCTATTAGCTTATGCTTCAGTTTTTCTGAAATTTGCTCAGATGAGGAAGAACACATTGATGGTGCTTTATAATTAAGGATTTTAAAGTAAGGTCTTATTGAAATTACTGGATTCTTTCATTAGTAGGAAGTGCTACAGTCATAGGTGAGTGGCTGATAATGTTGTCTATTGCTATCTGAACAATTTTACATGTCATAGTTATTTTCAGACCCTATGAATTAGTAATTACAGATTATATTGACCAAAACACTAAAATCCCTAAAGGTTATTGTGTCAACTGTCATTCTGCTGTCTGGCTATAGCAGAGGAGTTTTCATGTAGTACTACATAACAAATTAGCATTTCCTAAAGAGAAAGGTGCAATAATGTGGATGTCCAAAGCAGGTCATTAACAGTGTTCTATGTGACATTTATACTTATATTCAGGCTTCACAATTCAGTGTTGAGAGCCTGGAACATCCTCTGGAGGGTCAGGTTGGCTAAACTGAAATGTGCAGAGCAAGGCACTGAATTTTTAATCACACATTTTAAAGCAGATCTATGGCATTCCTTCTTTAATACAGTAGATTCTGCAATGTGAGGGTGTTCCAAGATACAGTGCCCACAGAGTGTTCTTCCCAGTAGGCTTACTGATTTCTTCACTGGCTCTCAGTTTAGATAAGATTTTATTCTTTTTCTAAATATTCAGTTCAGATTTCATCAGCAGCAAATAGGTAGGGAAATTAATATTTCAAATAATTTTACTGCTAAATTTTACTAATAAAATGTTATATTTATCATGTATAGAAAATGTAATTTATAGCCAAACAGTGCTTGACCTTTGTAGATGTTTTGGTTTAACTCCAGCCTGAAACTCAGCCCCAAACAGCCACTTGCTCATTCCCCAGAAGTGAGATGGGGGAGAGAATTGGA
>WEKY01041081.1:6701-52221 GCA_013390045.1 Picathartes gymnocephalus
TTGCTTTTCTGTGTCATAGTAGTAATATGTGCATTAATAAGCACAAAATCAGGCACAAGGATGGATTTGAATAGAAGGCATACTATTTCAACTTGATAATGACAGGAATGCTCCCACACACATCAGGAACCAAATTGATTCCAGTGAGAACTGGAAAGTCTTAGTACCACAAATGGTGTTACGTGGAGATTGGCTCTTTTCAGCCTGTCCGAAATACACTGTTCTTTTCTAAACATTGCCGTCCTCTGCCCTGATGGAATGGAGGCAAATAAAGAGAAACTTCAGACATGCCAAATGTTACCTGTCCCACAGTTTACCTCTGGCAATTGGTTTCTTTTGTCTTTATGTGCAGGGGACTGCAGTAGCAACATGCTCAAATAATTCCAGGTGTCCTAACATGCACTGCCTATTCATGCAATCCCAACTGCTCCTTCCCTTGTGGTCCTTACCAAATAGACCCAAAAGTGAAAAGCAATCTTTTCAGTCTCTTGACCACATCATTTGTCATCCACATTCAGGGAGCTCTGCTGTGAAGAGATATGTGTCACACCAGCGATGGAAGAAAGAAGATTCTGGATGAATCAGATAGAAATGGAAGGCAATAAGAGGATCAGTCATCTTCTTGAGGGTGGATTTAGGAAAGTTATACATAAAATCCCAGCTCTTCAAAATCTGCATGACACTAACTCTGGTTTTGACTATATACTGAACTCATCCTGCAGTTTAGGTACTGGTAGGAAACACTAGAGATTGTGGTGCTCTGTCCTTTACACTGCATTTCCCTGCAACCCAGACAAACATATTGGGCCCTTTTTTCCCTGAGTTAAGGGTATGATGCTGCCTGTTTAAGTCATACATGTGCAGTTTCGGTATTTCAGGGGCAGGAGCCATGAGCACACGTAAATGCACGATGTTCAAAAATTGCCAAGAGTATTCCTGAGGCTGGGTATTTTAACACAAACTGTGTGAGCATGATTATGTCCCATAGCTGTCACTTGAGGGCTCCAGGAGAGGTTTCCACAACTTCCTCATGTTGTAAATCAATAATAAAGACAACAGCAGTTAGCACTTCTCTCCTACTTTCCAGCCTGCAGAACACAATATAAATATTGACTAATTAGCCCACATGAATCAGGACAATGCTCACCACGTCTGCTCAAAAACGCACGATGAGCCTGGGATATTCACACGAGCCTGAGGGAGCTGCCTGCCCAAATCACATGGCATGTCACGGGGAGGCGGGCGCTAACTCCCTGAGGTACCCTTGAAAAACCAAGCTTTAATAGATCATGTCTGCAGTCAATTTAACATACAATTAAGCATTTTCACAAAGCAAACAGCACCAGAACTGTTGAAAATGTAATCCTGCCCCCTTGTTAAAACAGGCTTGGCTGTTTGGCATTATGCAGAATGACTGTCACCACAGCGCTTTGAAGTCACTATCGCTAAGGCAAACATGTGCAGGTACAAATAATTCAGCAGCAGAACTGATGCTCCCCAAGTTTCTTATGCCATGTATGATCCTGAAATCTTCAGGATCATATTTTAGTCTATTTATTCTCCACACAAAAGGTACTTTACAAAATCTGCTAAATAGCTGGGCCTACTTACTGGGTCCCAGGAATACGCCCTGCACACATCTCATCAGACACATCTGTTCCTCTGGCTCCTGGCTTCTCTGTTCTCTTTCACCAGCAGCTGGTCTCTGAACGGATGTCGGAGACTGATCTCTTTGCTTTGCTTAGGCTGCAGGATTGTTTCTCTTCTGGTCTGCAGAGATCTGTCAATATTAGCTTAAATGTAGGTTCTTTATTTCTTGTGAAAAGAAAAGATAATAATTCTTCCTCCTGATGGTGGCTTAGAGCACTTCAGATTATCCCTTGTTATTTCTTTGCAAGAAGAAATGTATATTCTCTTTTCATAAGAATTATAGCAGTTAACAATCCTCCAGCCCAAACTTTGTCCCATGAAGAGCTAACATCAATGGGAGTTAGCTATATCCGCTAAGGGTAGAATTAGGATTCTCACAGAAATCTTTAGGTTCAAATAAAACAATCTTCACTGCTGTAACCATAGCAGCTCTCGTGTCCTACATAGTACTTTTTAAGGATATCTTGGTCAAACATAGCTTTCCAAGTAAAACATTTTTTTCTTTTTCTAGGCCATGCAGTTTTCTCTCTATAGGCCTGTGTTCCACGGAGCAACAAATATTCCTCAGATGTCAGGAGTTCTGGTTATTTATTTGTTCCAATTTCAGTCTTGTTTCGCAGATTATTTTGCAGAGTCTAATTAAAAAATTTAGGTAAAACCAAACAAAAATAAAGGAACATCACCCTGCCTCAATTCAATTATTAATGATTTGCATTGTGTGCTGTCTTTCTACAGTTATTTGTTATTTGTATATGTAGTTTTCCTTTTCACTAGTATGTTCCTTGGCCAACTTTAGATGCCTAATTTGCACGCCAAAGTCATGAGACTGGTTTTTCTCAGCTTCCAATATAGCCAGTGAGGACAGTGTTTCTTCTAGAGCAAATTTTAGGCTGCCTATGTTGATTTCCTGTCTGAAAATTTGCCAAAGAAACCTTTGCTAGAACCCAAAATGTCCTGTTTAGGCACCTAAAGTACCTTGTTTGGTGCTAGGAGAGCCTGTTCTTTCCTGATTTCTGTGTCTCTAATGGCAGTAGGTCATATTCCCCTTGCCCAGGAAATGTGCCCAAGTCGTGGAGACAGAGAAGGTCCTCCACATGACATACCCTCCCATTTGGGTTTGCTTCTGACCAGAAATTACTCATGGGCTAGAAACAATGTGCTGAAGAAGGGCCAACACTTCACCAGACTCTGAACCATGGACTTCAGTCAGAGTGCCAGGTTTCCAACATGGAAACCAGGAATCTGGTTTCCAGATCTACCTGTGGAAAGGGAATAGCACATATGATTCCCTTTTTTTTACTGTATTTGTTAACCTCTGTTTGGCCAAATTATCAGCTTTTTGATAATTGCAGGAACACTTTCTATAGAGAATAATATTTCTGCCATGGCTTTAAGGGCTAATGATGAAGCATCAATCAATCAATACATGATTCAACAAGTGGAGGTGCTGGAGTTGTTCTACACTTATTTTGTTCATCTTAAAAAAGAAAACAAATTTTATTTGAGGGAGAGTTGAAACTGACCTTGGAAATGAAACTCAGTATTAAGTTTTAATGCAAGTAAGTCAAACTACCAGGGAGAATGGGATAAATACCCATGAAATAAACAGCATAAAGACTTGACTGGAATGATAAAAGAGCAGGATTGTGAGCAATTAACAGCTTTGTCCTTGATCACTTTACATATCTTCTAGTTTACAGGACTAGTTGACCAGAGTGGGAGTAAGAGCTGTTCACTGGACTGCAGAAATAGCTGTAGTAGCAATGGGGACAAAATAGAGAGCGGGGTCAATTTTTTTTCAAAATGAAATAGAATTTTCTTCAGAAATCATTACAATAAATTATGTCTCATGAACTGGATGAATATTTCACCTGTCACCAACATGTTTTCCTTGATCTATCATTCACATTACAAAGCCATGGCAATGGTAGCAATTTTTATTTTCTTTTTTTGAAATGGAGGATTATTTTAGCATGTGGATATCCCAAATACACTTATCCTGTCATCTAAATATGTTATATGGTAGGCTGCAGCCTGCCTCTTTGATACATTGATTTTAATATTGGAGGATGTTAATACAGTAAGCATTAACAATTATGTTAAATCTCTCCTGTATATGGCAAAAAAGTGAAGCCACCTTTCTAAATTTGAAATGTGCCCTAAAGCACATGGTTATAAAGCATCCATAGGAACACTGTGTACTTAGGCCATTCTGAGACCTGAATGCTAGACAGAAATGAGCACTCCCCTCCCTCAATAAAGATCTGTAGCAAAAAACAGGTATGTCCATGTAAAGTACTGTTAAAATGAATAGTTCCCAAAATGTAAGTGTATTTAATTGTGGAATGTATATGTCTTACAGGATCACATTCAGATGCATGTGCCTTCCACAATGAAAAATGGATTTGCAATTTTCATTCTCCCTAACTATAAATATTTGTATGCCACTTAATTTAAAGATTATGCTGAAAGATATCATTTTCGATTAATATGCTGTATTTTACACAGTTTACATTCCATTTCAATATGCCTGCCTTCTATAAAATGTATTTCAAGACTCCCTAAAAAAAAAGAGAAAATAGGCACACTTTAAGCAGTTTACAGGAGACAGATCATTATCTCCTACAAAGGAAAGGAAACAGGAAAGCTGTAAATAATAAGTTGTGAATAGGAATGACATAAACAGCCTAATCAATGTCTTCCAGAACTGGCAAGTGACACCTCTTTGTTTTTTGCAAATAAAAACCTTCTTAACATCACAATATAAACCATTATCTCTGCAGGCAAGGTATATTTAGAAATGTACAAAATGTACATTTCCTGCCAGCCACTAGATCAGTAGGTGGAGATCTAAAGTCATGCAAATATTACAGTAAATGCAGGCAACCAATTTCTAATTATTCCATATCAGCAGATTTGTGAGGAATATAATTTATTAAAAAAGAACAGTTTATGATCAGCAGACCTTAGTTATGACTGTTTAGGAATTCAGTGCATTTTGATCTAATCACAAAATCAAAATATTCATGAAACACAATGATATCTCCCCAAAGCAGCCGGGCAGCCATTAATTTTGAAATTCGGGTAATTTATTAACACTTATCTGTAGCTGTAAAAGCTTACCTCTGTGTTTGTAATACGGGTAAAAGTGAAAGCAGTTTTAAAACTGATTCCTAATGATTTATAATGGTTTCCTGTAATTTGAGCCAGAAATTCAATTAAAATGTATGTCTAGTTTTGTTTCAAGATCTTTAGTTAAAAATTCTATTAAAATTCTATTTCCTTCTTGCATTAAATGTATCTGTTATCTGCATATATGAGAAATACAAGAAAATTCTATCATTTATTCCCCAGACTCCACAAATGCCTTTAAAAACATTCATTTTTATTTCATAATTCTGCCAAGGTACTATTTAGAATTTATGTACAGCAGAGGAGGAATGAGTGTGCCTGCTATTTTCTTTTGAAGAAAACTAGCTTCTCTACTGAGTACTCATGCAAATATTCAAGTGACATTTATCAGTTCATCAAAGAAAGGAAAAACAAATAACACTGAATTATCGGATATTTTAAAAGCTTAATTACAATACCAAGGGTATAGTTTCTTTCTGTATATGTTCCCATTATAAATCCTTCTTGTAAAGGATATGTAACTTCACTACCAAAATTCCCTTTAGAGATAACACTTCACGTTGTTATTTATAAATAATGAGAAGTAAAACTGGCCACTCTCGTGTTTATTTATAGGGAAACAAAAAAGGAGACTACTCTCTGCTGATGTTGGTATCACTCTAGGCTAAACCAGAAGTGAAGGAGTGAATATTACTCACTTTCCCTCTGTGATTGTCTTATCTCAGAATACTTCACCACATGTAAAGGTAAAGGACTGAGTTTATAGATGAGCACATCTGTTAATGTTGATGAGAGTGATGTGGCCAGTCCTAATTCTTTGTGTTGGGAACTGATCTTTTGTAATGCAGTTAATCAGAGGCTTCTAGATAAAGGGAAAAGACATTCAGGTTCCCAAATAAATGTTACCGTGTGCAAAATACCTACTATTTTGAAATTCAGTTTTTCAGCATTTACCATACTTAGGTATAATTGACTGGGAGTAGTGGTGACTCAGGACCATATACCAGCAAAGTAAGGATGCAGTTCAGTAGACTAAGTGGCACTAGGAAAGCATTGAGGACTTTGTTGTTCTGTTTGATGTGGGTCAGTAGCAGCTATTGACCCTGTGAAAGTAAGTTTTACAGAAGACTGGGACACTTCATAGTCAGTGGTAAAGGTAAATCTGAGAGGAAGATGATGTAGGTCTCCCAATGTAGAATAATTACTGGACTAGATTTACAGGGGAAGTGATCCACTAAACCACTTCATTGGCTTTAAGACTCAAGTGCTTTTGACTAGAGAGTAAGAAAAGTCTACAGGTGAGGAGGTTCCAAAATGGAAGGCTTTCATAGAAAGAAGGAACATTTGCTGTGGGAGATATGGATTAACAGAGATGGAGGCAACACGTAGAAACTATTTGCATGATGCTTTCACAAGAGGAAGAGCAAAGGATTAACTTTTGCACTGTTGATCAAGTGGCAAAGTTAAGGAGGGAGTATTCATCTGCTGTGTTTTACTCAGAAGTGGAAAAGGAAGCAACGCCCAGTTGACACTGGCTAATGAGAATAAATGGGCAGGGCTGCTGAGAATCTTCATTCCCTAGGTGATCTCACCAACACATGGAACATATCTGTCCTTTCAGACCACTGGCAGTAGATGGTTTCTTCCAGATGAAATGAAGACTGTCTGTAAGGTGTGGCTCTATAGAGATGGTATTTTGGACACAATCCAGTATGTCTGTCATTCTCTCCTGTGGAGGGCAGTGGTACTCTTAAATAGTAGCTCCAGGCTTTAATAGTGTAATTAATGATCTCAAGATGAAGCAGCAGCCAGCATGTTAACAATATTATTGCATACTAAACTGGATGAGAGATATTGCAAGAAACAAGAAGTGATACAAAGGGTCATAGAGAGTAGAAACATGGGCAAAGAAATAAGAAAATTGCTTTATCTTTAAGACAAAATGTATAATTTTCTAGTTGTTTCACACTTGTAATAAAGTTCATAACAGACAATAGACAACAGACAACACACAATAACAGACTTAAAGAGTGGGTGAAATTTCGAGAAACCTGCTGTACCAGGAGATAGGGGTGAGAGAACAAGAGACTTTAAAGTGAAAGAACAAGAGATATCAGAGTGATAGGATCAGAGGCCTTACGTTTATAGAAGATGTAGGAGTGATAGAAGAAAGCAAACTGGATGATAAGTGAGATGCACACAGGCATATGGGACACAAAAAGACTGTAGAAGCATTAAATGAAGAAATGTGTTCCTAGAGCTAAGTATGTGTATTTCATTGCTGGCGGTCTGTTTAGGTTTTTAGTGCTTTACTGGGTTCAGTCAAAATTCTAGGAAGCAATTTAGGGAGACTACTGGGAAGAAGAAATGTAAATGTGTATAATGTGAAGGAACTACAAAGGAAATTTTGACTCCCAAATTTAGGGCAGTTAGTATTTACAAGATATTTGCAAAGTATTGACAAATTGTAAGTATTTGCAACTTAAATTATTAAAAATCACGGTAAAACTTTTATTAACGTCTAGAGGGAAAATTTTCCTCTTATCTCTCATTCTCTTAAGAGAATTGTTGGCATCTCTCTGGTGAGGGCACGGCCTCTGCCTGGTATCATCTCTGGGCTTGCCTTTCCTCTTAGAACACCGTGATGCTTATTGGTACCTGACAACAAATCCTGTTGCAAATACTATGAGTATCTTCACTGGGCTTCCAATTTGAGGCAGATAGCTGTTTGCTTTTTCCAGCTCGTACAAGGACTGAGATTTTTCACTTGACTTAATATGATCTTTTTCTACTCTTTTATTGGAAGACATTTTTAAAATACAAAAATGATATATTAAAAAGAGTGAGATATATTTAAAAAGAGTATTAAAAACACTGTTTATTTAAAAACATTAAATAAAAAGAATACAGTTCTGATATTGATTCCCAGAAAACTGCTTCTTCTACAATAATTTCAGAACTGAAAACATTTTTGCAAATACTAGCTTATCATCTGTATACTTGCAAGAACTGAACACCATGTATGAAACAGCATAAGCTTGATTTGTTCATTTAGGAAAAAGAAAAAAAGAGTGTGTTTTCCATTGTTCTTAAATTTCCATTAAAAAAATACAAAAAAAACCATCAAAAAATGCTAACAACTCTTCTTTAGACTAAGCCAGTTTCCTCTGAAAAAGGGGTATGTAACCACGAACTTTAACGGCATGTAGTCCATAAATTTAACAGTTTAAATCCTTTATATAGCTAGCATTCTGTCTTCCAATGAGAGACATGTTTCTATCCAGAATATATTAACAAAATCTAAGTACAAAAAAGTTCTAATAACTTTTTTTTACTGAATTTTTTGTACAAGAGCAGGAAACAACCAGAATGTAAGAAACGAGGAGACTCAGAGCCCAGTTCTGCAGTGTCATAATCCCATCCAGGTGGGACCTGTCTTCCCTTCACCAGCTTGACTGCTTGTTCCTAGTCTGTGGGCTGATTCTGAACTAATCTGTTAAAAAAAATCATTGTTTTGTTACCATTCTTGTCTCTGCTCCCTTTACTGGGTCACCATTGTGCATGGAGGACAAATAGGTGATTCTGTAGGAGACACACCCTGCAATTATGGCAGACCTGACTTGGAGAGTCTTACGCCCTGGCAGGGCTACATCTGCAGAAACACTGACAGCTTGGTATTGAGAAAGTATCTGTGAAAGACCTTAGGGGAAGCAACTAACAAAATGAGGCTTAGAGATATAAACAAAAAAATACTGCCTTACAGCATTTTTAAAAATTTTCAGGGAAATTTGATCTCATACGTTCTTGATAGATAATACCAGAAGTACCCAATACTGTTATCAACTTATTCACCTTTCAGCAGAGTCTATATGCCCCTGAAACATGCTGCGGTATTATTTAGCGCTTACAATTGTTCTGGGTGTTTCAGATATGTAAAACAATTCCTGCTCCCCTTCTTCAGAGCAGATTCCCAAAGAGCTTGCAATGTCATCTTCCAGAGGCACATGATGTAGCTCTATGTCTCACTGATATCAGTGGGTCAATAACAAATCCCATCCTACTTCCTGAGCCATCCTTTGCCAACATTTTAGTCCTTAACTATGTCCTTACCTGGAACTTGTGGGAAGCTGGAATTCTTCAGCTTATTAAAGTAGGCGGCTAAGTCTTTGTTCGCATCAGTCTAGTGCATTCAGCCTTCCTTGAAGGAGAGCAGACAGTCACCCATACACAGGAAGAACTGAGAGCTTTCACCTTTGTACTGTTTGACTGTTGCTTCTCTCCACCTGATTTCTGTGGGATTTGGAGCAAACAAAGAGGAAAGGTGAAGGAAAGTATTGAAAGTGCCTTTGATGCTTTCATAAACATAGTTTACATAGGAGAATAAAGGTCTAAAATATTTTTAGGCACTCCTTTGGATATCTATACCTCTGAAAGAATGGTGCTGGCTTTGCCTCTGAATCAGCCATAATATATTTTATAAGTATACATAGCTATTCTAGTCTCTCATTACTAGCTGCAGTTACTCATTTTTTTCCCTGTGGAATGGAAACACGGTATTATGTATCAGAAAACTCCATTGTTTTCTCATAGAACTCTATGGCCTGTGATGAATTAGCAGCCCTTTTGCACTGGAGAACATTTTGTATAGTATATTTCCTAATTACTTATGAATTTTCTGCTTTTATTGTTCTGTGTCACAGCCTTAACATCCCTTTTAAAGTACTTTTGTGTGCAAATTAGGATAGCAAGAGTTAAGAAGTAAGAGTTTCTGTACATGGTGGTGGATGTTCAGAGCAATTCAGCATGTCAAGCTGGGGTCAAATGGAAAGGGAATGTCATTACTAAATGGTAACATTTTCTGTGGGTTTTAGAGAAATTCAAATCCTTTTTTAATCTAAATTTATTTTATCTTTTTTTTCAGGGTTAAGGGTTGGACTTCAAGTTCCTGTCAGACATTTGTATATTAAAATGACTTTACATTTAATTATTTTCTAAACTAACTTTCAAAATAGTTTTTCACAGAACTGCTATACCAGAATGCAATCTATTTCACAGGACCTTTTATCCTGACTCACATATATTTTGTATGATATACTCTCCTACTTGTAAGGCATGGCTTCACATATCCCCTAATTATTTTTTAAATCTCATGCCCAGGAAGTGTCTACTGTCATTCTAGAAAAATCTGGGACACAATTCCATATTCAATATGTATATGCCTAAATGATGCCTGAATGTCACTGATTTATTCTGAGTAGTTGAGCAGGAAATTTAAGCCATGATCTATTGCAGAAAATTTGCATAACAAAAGTTAAGGGGAAGGGTTTCTATCTGTGACAATCATGACAGTGGTCAGTTGCCTTATTTTTATTTTTCCCCATTCCTGTACTCAGTGTGCAGTTAAAATTCTTATTTTCCTTTAATTCTGCAGTGATGTTGGAATGAGTTTGAGATGGGGTAATATATTCAAAATCATAATGGTTTAGAAAATTACTTTCTATTTTTTAGCTATTACCACAAAGTCCTGTAATACATTATTATGAAAAGAAAGGACTAGGCATGACAGGTGTGCTGTAACTTGGTCATAATTGTACTAATGTGTATGGGACTGTGTGGCAGTAGATTATCCCATACATCTTTTCCATTATTACCCATTTCAGCCAGTCAAGGGCAACTATCAGCACCAAAACTTTTCCTTCTGTATTATCATTTCCCTACCTACCCAGTTTCCCTCCACTCCAGCCACATGTACCTTGCTAACCTATGACCAACAAATAGTGCTGAGGCTCTACAGGACCCACTAAACTGCATGAGACAAGGAGGAAAAATGGATTGCTTTCTTATAGTACAATGTCTTACATTATTACACATCCTCCAGTTTTTTTCCCACCTTCTCCTGTTCCTGCTTTGAATTCTGATTTCTCAGCAAATCAAGCCCCAGTGAAATGCTTATTGACACCTAAGTCATGAAAAATAGGCTGGCTTGAGAAGCAAGGGGTGGCAGAGAGACCTGAAACGAAAATAATGTTATCTATGCCAGTCTGTAAGTAATATTCTCCCCCAGCTCAATATGATGCCTGGGACAAAATTCTGAATACATGATCCAACAGAAAACCTAAATAGATTGAAGACCCAACAGAATACGTCCATGTATTCCCAAGTACACACAGCCGTTTATGAAACTAAGTGAGGGTGCATTGCTGATGCAAGCTACTCTGAAATGTTTCAAGGTTTTTAGAACATTTCTGTATGGAGAACTCTCCATCACTCTTTATGACTGTTTTCTTTTACAAGGTTTGCGATATTTAAGGTGTATAGCAGCTTAGCCTCGTAAAAATGTTCATCTTGTCATGTCCCTGTGAGGTCTGTATTTTATTGAAAGTTAGCATTTACTTTATCCATATTGTAGAAACTCCTTGTTTTGTTACCAGTAAGAAAAAAAAGAATAAGTTAATGTTGTTAGCATGTTCAAAAATATATTTATAAAATTATGTATTGTGGCTTTTTTTCCACATTAAAAACAGCCTTGGAGTTGAAAAAATGTACTTGTTTTTTGCATTCTGAAACACTGACCAAATACAATCAATTGCTTTCCAAGTAATTGTTCCACCACAGAAAGTATTTGCCAAGTACCAACAGTATTTTCAATGAAGGAACAAAAGGTCTTTTACTTCTCTCATTTTAATAACTGGCATTTGAAGAGTGCTTACTAGAAAGATAAATCCTCTGATGGGGGGCTGTTTGAAGCCCAGGTGTTTCTTAATGTGTGCAGCCTGTATTTCTGCACTTCACATCAGTAGGCCAGATCTGTAGTGAAAAGTACTGCTTTGATTTCTTGCAAGGGCCCACCTGATACTCAAGACTCCAATACTGTGTACAGAGGTGAGATACAGGCAAGAAAAGACTTCAAAATTAAAATAATGAAGATGGCCATGCTGTCATTATTTAGCTGAAGACTGTGAAAAAGAAATTATGGGCCAGATTTTTTACTGATCTTCATAGCTGTAAACTCTGACTCTCACTTGAGTGAATTCAGATTTGCATTGCACTAATTCTCTGGTTCCCATTAGCTGATACACTCTTCCCATTAATTGATTTCTGGAGTGTAAGTATCAAAGACAACTTTGAAAATGAAATGTTTACAAAGAAAATGAAAATTTAATTTTTAAACATTTATACAAATTATTAAATTCTTCACACATTCAAACTCAGGATTTCTCTCCCTTTCTGGCAACTCCAGACACACTGAATATTGGTTGACTCACAGAACTAATAGAACTCTTTGGACCTAATTTAATAGTTCTTGTCTGTGAAGGAAAAGTGTGCTTTCTTTTACTAGCACAACAAGACATTATGCAGGACCTTCCAAGCTTCTCAAATCCCACTGCTATGCTGAACTAGTGGAGCATCTCCCAAGAATCTGTGTGGTGTGCTTTAAGAATACTGCTGGTTAAAGAAAAGGAAGTATCAGCAAAATTCAGGTTCAACTAACTCAGAATCCTCCTGTTATAGAGTGACTGTATGAAATATAGAAGAAGAAATATGAGAGAGGCTAAGGAACATCTTAGTCTTAGGAAGTTTTCATGATTAAATCAGTCTTCCTGTTATACTGTCTTCTGTCTAGCCACAGAGAGAAACAAGGAGTCAAATCAGACAGTGCAGCACTGCATCACACTCTAACATAGCCTGTAACTCCTTATTGATTGTGGATGAAGTGGGGACACACCTTTTAGCATTTCTTTAGGCTTACACTGACTTAACATTCCACTGATTCAGCCAAGAAAATATGATCATCATTATAAACACAACTATAATATTGTTTGCATAATGTTGTTACAACATTGGGCTTTATCTGGATTGTTCTTGAAAAACAGAAAAGATGGAAACTGCCCAGCCTCCCAGCAGGTACTGGCAGGATGCTCTTAGGTGCCTGGAATTGCCCCTTCAGGTTGGAGCAGCTCAGCTCCACCAGTATCTCCTTACAGAGCAAGTTCTCCACCCTGTCTAGCTGGAGGTCCTAAGCTGAACCAGCCCAAGTTTATGTGTCCTCACACTGGGTTATCAAAACAGATGCAGTATTTCAGATGTCTCACTGGGCTCCAGCTCTGCCTATGTGTTTTGAATGAAGTCCTTACTGAATTTATAATTGCTTCTCAGTGTATCATCTTTGACAAATGTCTGTCTAATCCACAGTCTCTTCAGAGAAAGTAAATGAATCGTGCTATTATGGACAAGTGGAAATCCTCTTGCCGGATTTTAAATCTAGGAATCATAGTTCAAAATAAATTTCTAATTAAAAAAGGCTAAGCAAACACTCCAGTTGTTACATCCTTTCCGGTTTATTTGTGAGTTCACCAAACTGAACAGAATTGCTAAGAAACTGTAGGAGTAAGGAAGTGGAAAATCTGCTCCACATGGGTATGTTAGAGGAATTACCTGCTTCTGTCTACAGGGAAGAATCTATTTGGTTTGGAGGTTCAATCCTCTGCTTTAATACTCCTTCCTGATTTTTACAGGCAGCTTTTTTCACAGAGCAACCTGTGACAGCCTTTAAAATTATTTTAGTGTCATTGTGATATTTTTTTTACCATTTTCATTATATGCTATATTATTTTTGTAGAGAAAATAAAATAGCAGGAGTGATGGAAGAAAAAGTTCTGTCTTAATGAAGAATGCCTGAGTGAAATATTTTGAATCTGGTAGATTATTTTTGAGCTGTTCTATTAATTTATTTTTCTTAGGTTTTTTGCATTTTAGAAGTGTTTGTCAAGTTTTGAATAGTTTCATTCTATACTTCTATTCTCTTAACTTTCTCTATAAAGTAAAGAAGTAATCCCATGTATACCGTGAGCAAATGTGTGTTTCATTTTCCAGCAAAGAGCATTATTTAAAAAAAGATATTGAGATTCTGCATTAATTGTTATATTTTATACAAGTATGCATCAGTTCTCCCATTTTAGAATGTCATTGAAGTCCTAGCTATATTTTCTACAGAATTTCTTGTGGTTCTAATTTTTTTTATCCATTATATCAATAACTGCATTATAAGCATGAGTAACAAATTTAGTTATATCAAGTGCATTTAGCATAAAGTATTCTATCCCATTAGTTAAGGGTGGTGTATTCAGATGTTTATGAATGAAAATGACCGAATGTTGCATTTGATTAAAAAAACCCCAAAACTGTATTAGGAAGAGAAAATTGGATCTTGACTTGCTTGAAATCTTGAAAGGATTTACATTAGGATGAATCAGAAAGATCACCTATAAAATTAACACCGCTTACATTCCAATTCTTGAAATCTGAATTACCGTAGAAGAGTGGTGAGAAAGCATTTTGGATTCAGGATGCATCATGAATTCAGGATTCAAGCTCTTCTGCTGGACAAGAAGTACAGCCCTTCTTGGTCTAGATATTTTCTTGAGGCTAAGAGATGGACTCAGTTTTGTGGTGCTACAGTGGCCCAGATTTCTGAAAGTCATGTATTCTAGTTACTGCAGTACTTATGGCTGAAATACTCAGCTTTAGGGGGAAAATTCCCATTGCCTCCCTGTTGGAAGTTTTCGGTAGGAAGTGCTGGATTCTTAACCAGACTGATGTGCTGAGCATGAAAATTATGAAGCTGGAGAAAAGTGGCAGTGGTAGGCATTGCCTACAGCCCTCCCTCTGCACCTTTCTTTGCTGGTGGGCTCTGAACTGACTGGTCTTGAGAAGAGCCCCTTTGCTCTGGGGCTCATTTTTCCATTGAATGACAGGTACAAATAAAACCATAGTGAGGGGGAAAGCTTAAACTACTTTCTGAAAAAAATCTGCTGTTATTTTGTATTCAAAAATGACATGATTGAATGAATGCTTCATGCTCCACTAGCTTATAACTTTGTATGAATGTCCCTCTGCATACGTCAGTCTGGAGGACACATTTATGAAATGAAGCATCTGAAGATTCAATTTCTGTTGGAGCATTTCGTCACATACACGTTTATTTTAAACTTGAGAT
This sequence comes from Picathartes gymnocephalus, assembly GCA_013390045.1. Classification (NCBI taxonomy): domain Eukaryota; kingdom Metazoa; phylum Chordata; class Aves; order Passeriformes; family Picathartidae; genus Picathartes; species Picathartes gymnocephalus. The sequence continues at coordinate 21,481 of WEKY01041081.1, forward strand.
AATGAGTTGACAGCTATGTTTTGTGAGCTTCTTTACACTTGCTTAGAGCAATTTGGGCACTCAGGTCCCTTCACACCGAGTAAAAGTCCACCACCTGCTTGACAATGAGGGACCTTGTCCTGTTCATTACCGTGTTAACATAACAGTGTTTCATGAATGGCTAAGCAGCTCTCTTTCCAGCAGCCTTGTAGCTGTGGCGGTGTGACACTTCTTTCCCCACCATCCTCCACTGATGCAAAGCTGCAGTGAGCCATTGGCCGAGGTGTCGCACCAGCCCCTCCGGCGCTGGCTGTCGCGCTGCGGCAGGGCGGGCGCCGAGGGCAGCGGGAAAGCGACGCTATTACTCAGCTCTGTCCTGCCTGACCTCAGCGACCAGGGCTGGAGTTAAAAGCAGGGTAGTTGTGTATAAAGAGAAGTGTTACAGACATGTTAATAGCTTCCTCTCCCCACCAACCGTATCAGTGGAGATGCCACGTTCTCTAATGCTCCACTGGTAACCTGCTGGCTTTTGACTTTGATTTGCATGAGATGAAATCCAAAATTAGAGGTTAGTTTAAAGTTAATTTATTGTCCTCACAGTAAAGGGAAAGTTCAAACAGGTTTCAAGAAAGGCTTCAACTGTGCCGTTGCTAAGAGAGGGGCCTGGAGGAAGGAGTATAAATATATCCCATATTTGTGTTTGTGTGTGTGTATCTATATCTCTACCTGAATATATATCTAAGTGGGACACCTATCTAGATCTATGTGTGTAAATATTTCTTACTGATATGTTGTATATAGTAATATAAATATCTTCCTGTATTTATTCACTCTATTCTCTTATTTTCTGTGTGAAGGCTGTTGCAACCAGCTTGCCCTGTTTTACATCACAGATGGATGTAGCATGGCGTAGCATGGAAGAAGCCAAAAGTGACTTTTTCCTTCTTTTTTGGACTAACTGCTGTTCCTTCTCCCAGTAGCAGTCCTCCTGTTCAATAAAGCTTCGTGTGAAAATCCAGAGGGGAAACACTGTTAGGAATTTAGTGGCAGCAGGATTTCATTCTTGTTTATTTATATGCAGTTTAAAGGAAGCACTAGGAACCTGGATTTTGAAGGATGCTGATCACTTACTTTTGTTTGGAGATGCACACATCTTGTGTGCTTTTCCCTGTCTTAGGCAAATGGAAGTAAAACTTAGAAAAAAGTGCACTATTGGTCATACATAAGAATTCCTGCTTCTCTTCTGTTTATTCCTGAGGCTGGTCCTTGACTTGTGCTGTAACATAAGGCATGTCCAGGTGTTGTCACAAAAAAAACTGCACACCATGAGTGAAAATTCTGTGAGGCACTGCACTAACAATAAAGCAATGTAGCTGCCTGTGTTCTAGTGCTCAGATCCAGGTTATCACCATGCTGACCAAGGCAAAGCAGTTCACCTACATCTGGAAGAAGAGTAAACCATCACAGGAACTGGTATTGGCTAGAAATTTGATTGCAAGTGCATTTTCTTCCTTCTTTTCCTCCTTCCTACAAAAGTTAAAAAGCTAATTACTCTAATGGTTGCTGAAAAAAAGCTGAAAATGTGATCTGGATCCACACTGCAGTCTCAAAACCTAGAAGGCAAATGAAACAAACATTGTAAGACACTGTAAATGCACATTTAAAGGCTAATTGCATTGTTTGAGGGACCTGACTTATGAGAGTTTAGTATTTGACGTCCCTGTGTGCTGATTTACAAAAGCGGGGCTATTCTTCCACTGAAATCCTCATGGGAGCAGTTCAGCTCTCAGAGCCATTAACAAATTTCATATGGTAATGCAAAAAACCCACTTATGCATACTTAGAGCAATGCAGTACTTAGTTCATATTCCGGCTCACATCGCCCTGACTTTGTTTATGCTTAGATACTCATCTGGACATGGGCAGCACAGTTTTGCTAGTCTACAAGGTTCAGATGCTGCAGTGAATTCCTGCCATTGATGGAACACTGTGATAACGGTTTCGGTTTATGTGGTGTTTGTTATCAGCTACAAAATCACAGGATTTTATGGGTTGCTCATTTGCTATAATGAGATAGGAAGCTACCAACCCAATGGGCACTGTCTTTATGTTCATTTTAGCCACTTACTGCTTCATGGTTTGACAAGCAGTCATTCTGCTTCTAAGAAACAAAATATTTCCATATTTCATATTTCCAAGAGAAACGTGTTTATTTCACTTATGTGAAGAGTAAATAGCACATCTTGCTCATTTTATCCATGTGTATAAGCCCACATTATTTATTATTTGAAGAACAAACTTAGTAGAGATCTTTACTAGGGACATTTGAACTCTTTAATTTCTGGAACACACAGTACAGTCTACAATGCAGTCATAAAAATTACTGTCAAGAAGCAGTCTATAGATACATCCCACAATATCCTTTTGTGTGTCTGTGGAATCAATGCTTCATTGTCATGGGAATCACAGATGTATATATCGGGATGGAAGGTATCTACATACATAGGATAATTCATTCCCAATCCTTACTGTACCTAAAACTAGCATGACATATCTCACTTGTTCTTAAAAACCTCCAGTGAAAGAGAATCTACAACCTGCCTCAGTGAACTGTTTCAACCCTTAACTGCCCTTCCAGTTGGAAACCTTGTAACCTAAATCTCCATTGGTTCAAATTATTTGGCTTTCGTCTCCTACAAATCCCACTCAGGCCCTAAGAATAATTGATCGCCGCACTCTTTCTAACAAACTCCATATATTTGAAGACATTATCATGCCTGCCTTCATTCTTCCCTTTTCCAGACTAAACAAATCCAACTCTTTCAACCTTTCCTTGTAGGTCACGTTTTCCAAAGCTCTTATCATTCCGTTTGCTTTCCTCTGGATTCTCTCTAAATTGTCTGTATCTGTTCTGAAGTGTGGTGACCAAAATGAGAAACATTACTCCAGCTGAGGTCTGAGCAATACCCAAGGAGAACAGAACATCAAGAACAGCTCCTCCAATCGCTTATGCACAACACTTCTGACCTCCCCTTCAGTTAAAGAGTTTTTTGCCATAGCAAGAAACAATTTATTCTATGGCCTCCTGTATTTGTTTGTTTTACATTAATCTTGCCAATTTATTCTTCATTTAACAATTGCTTGTATAACTTCTGTAGTGTTCTGCATGTATATTGACTGCATTTCATGTTCACTTGTGAATGCTTTCTCCAGGATTTGACAAATGGCTTGTATTCTGACTGAACTGCCAAAATGCTTTGCAGTTCTTGTCTTGTTCCACTTACTCTTGGGACAAATGCCAAGCATAAAAAACCATAATTGTGTCCTCCATCCCAACACTGAGATTGTCAGTGGAAATCATAGTAGAACAGAGGCACCGGTAGGGATTCTTAGAGGATTCTGTTTGAATTACCCTCCAGTTTGACAGGGAATCTGTACTAATCATTATGGTGGGTGCTGTTTTCCAAACACTTCATCACACACTTTTCACTAAATCATCCAGACCACATTTCTCTTGCTTATGAGAACAGTATGCAGAGTTGTGTTGAAAGACCTGCTGAAGTTAGGATTTATCAAATCTGCCTTTTGCTATGCTGTTATCCAGTCATCCTGTCAAAGAAAGAAATTAGATTCATGTGATCTGTTATTGACAAATCTGTGCTGGCTGTTTCTTTTCACCCTGTTATCTTCTTGGTGCTTTCAGCTGGATTGTTTAATGATTCGTTGGTGTGTCTTTCTGGCTGTCTTTAACTAGAACTATAATTTGAAGATTCTCTTCTTCTGCTTAAAAAAAAAAAAAAAAAGAACAAACCAAAAAACCACGGTTACTGTATTTGCCATTCTCAGTACTTTGGAACCTCTCCCATACTTGATAAAATTTTGGACACAGTGACTGATAGTCCAGAAAGTACTTCATATAGATCATTACAGACCAGTGGCTGAATACCATTTGGCACTATAAACTTGAACACATGTAAATTATGTACATACCAGGTCTTTAACCTGATTTAATTAAGACTGGATCTATTCTCAATATATTGCTCAAGCTATCATATGAATATGGCATTTTCATGAAAGAAGCGTTGCTTTTATGGGGTTTACTTTCTGCCATATTGAAGTATATGTTTGAAAGAATCTCTAAAATTTGTTTACATTTTTTAAAAGGCCATATAGTACAAGAACTAGTTTTAAAAAGTTTTGGCTTGCAGGAGTATGTCTATAATCGAGTGACAGTAGTGAACTGAAGCTGGTCAAAAGAAATAGGGTGGGGAAACTAAAAAGAGAAGAGTAATGGAATTACTGAACTGTGAGGCTGAAAGACACCTCAAGAGATTGTGCAGTATAACAACTTTCACAGAATTAAGGTCACAGGGGACTAGACAAGCTCCAGCTGATTGTTTATACTCAGCTTTTAATATCTCTAGTTGTGTGGTTTCCATCTAAACATAGTATTTTAGAATTCTGATTATTGAATGGTTTTGCTAACTAAATTCTATTTTTCCCCATGCAAATTAAGATTCAATCATGTGTATAAATACCTGAAAGGAGGGTGCAAAGATGGAACCAGGCTCTTTTAAATAATACCCAATGACAGAACAAGAGGTAATGGACACAAACTGAAATGCAGCAGGGTCTATCTGAACATAAGAAAACACTTCTTTTCTGTGAGGATATCTGAGCACCGTTAAAGGTTGTGCAGGGAGATTGTGGAGTCTCCCTCACACAGAGATATTTAAAAAACACCTAGATATACATGGTCCTGTACAACTGGGTCTAGGTGTCCCTTCTTCACAAGCTGGGTTGAACCAGAGGAGCTCCAGACTCCCCTTCCTAGCTGAACCATTCTGTGATTCTGTGATCCCATCCTTCTTCCAGAAGTCAGGGAAAACTTTTGGATATTTTCGCATGTATCCACCATTTCAGCTCCTGCAATTGAGTTTTTTTCTAATCTAAATAAACCCGTTTTCTTCACTTTTTTCTTGCATCTGTTATTCATTTCTAACCAGATGTAGGTTTGGGCTACTAAGAGAGTTTGGTATCAATATTTCTGTTTTTCAGTAATGCTTAGACATTGTCCTATATGTCAAGTTCATATACAATGAAAATGTATTGCCGCTCACTCCTGGCTGAAAAATCTCATCAGAATTGATCAATTATACATTGGCAAATTGGGAGATATTTCAAATAAAACACAGTAGGATCTTTGGTAGATCTAGGTTTATTCAAAAGTTCCATTAAGAAGCTTCTCTAGCTCTACTTATCTGCACATCAGTTGAGCAAATAGTGGTATCACACGTCCCTGGATTTACCTTCAAGCAAGGTCAGGAGCAGAGAAGATGAACTCTTTGATAGACAATTCACAAAAGAATTAAAGAAGTGAAAGGATTTTTAAAAGCAAATGTGAGTGAAAAAAAAAGAGCATTTTTTACAGTAAATCTGATGGTATGCCTATAATTAAGTCATATAGGTTAAAGGCTTGTTATGCTAGGATTAACATATGGTAAATACATCCATTGAATTACACTGAGATTCATATGATGATTACATATAAAATTCCATGTAATGAGATATATCTATCATCAAAAGATCTTTGGCCTTTAAGAAAATGTTACAACAATTATCCTGTGAACGTGAAAAGTCAATAGAGGTATAAATGCATGTCTTTATGCCATTATTGTGACTGGATTAATTTTAACAAGACCAGCCCTGCTGACATTAAGCCATCAAGGGGGAAGCCTAGTGTTACTCATACAGTCTCTCAGCATGCCCTCTCTTCTCTCCTTGTCTGCTAGGACAGACAGAAAGAATTTTTTCCTCCACTTCATCCTTTTATAATCACAGCTGTGGAGTTCCATAGTAAGCACTGCAAGATACACAGTCCTAGAGCACTTACAAAGTTTTTTTTTTTCCTCTTGGATTTCCCAAATCTCTCAATTACAAAAGCTGTATTAGACAGCAAACACTGAATTTCAGCAGTCACTGCTGTGATTTAGAGTAACATTATCATTAAGCATAAACTTCAGGCTCATAAACACAAGGGTAAATAAACTGTGGCGTAATAGCAGAATAATAATTTTCTGCCATCTCTGTGAAAGTGAGATGCAAAAATGAAGATGGGGTAGGATCCATAGGTATGCATGAACAAGAAGTAAAGAGACATCAAATAGACACACACAGGTGGCACACCAACCTGCCTATCCCTCCTCCAGAAGAGCAAAAACACCCATAAAGAAATGGTTTCCCTTCTATTTTTCTGACCTTACGTGTCTTATCCCAATTATTTATGTTCTTCTTGCAATGTAACGTTCTCTATTGCTTAGTATATAAAATTTACAGTCTCAGACAGTGTTTCAATCACTGGTACTTAGTAACATGTGCATTTGGATGTCCTGGGGATTTGAGCACAAACACTGCATTTAAGGAGGTTGAAAGCAGATTTAGAATAGATTGTCTGCTTCGGACCCTGAGAGGGCTTGCACCTTGATTTCAAGCACAGGAGCAGCCTGGTGAAATTCTTATTTATTAAGTACTTTTTGTTTTAACATTCGTAACAGCAGTGTTTTACTACTTAACCATTTTACATCAACAGCAGTATTTACCCACAAGGGGATATAATTATAAAAATCAATAACACTCTTCTTCAGTGGATTAAACAAAGACATTTTTTACTTCTATTTCAGTTTGCAAAATGTTGGGAATTTGAGAGAGACCTAGATGACTATTTACTTATAATTTATTTCTCTTTCTTTAGTAACATTCTACATTGCAGATTCTTGCTTTCCACTGTTGTCTTGCAAAAACCAGTGAAAGACGAGAAGAAAATATGTATATTTCCCACCACTTTTTATAATTTCACATTCTTAATTTTTCTCCCCAAACTGATTTTTACATTTAATAGGATACCAAACAACTAAGAATATAATTCTTGTCTATAAATTGCAAATTAAGTTTAGCTATGAGCTCTTGTTTGGAAGTATAAAAGTTTACATTGTATTATATTTAAAGGCAGCTGTCTTTTGTGGAATTTTAAAATAGGCTATTTTTTATCAAAGGTTTTCCTTTCATGTCCTTTGATTACTAAGCTATATAAGTTAACCAAAGATAACTAAGCATTAACCCATGTTGCAGTTTTTATCTCCTTTGGCAGTCCCATGAGACTTCAGCTAAGTACATTAAATGGAGCATAAATCTTTTAGTTGTTTTCATTAAATCACATATTTAGAATACATATCCCAGTTTATTTGATCAATTGTAAAATATTAGCTGTTGCAGTGAAGATTTGTGACATGGTTTGCAGCAAGTGAACAAACATTTCTGTGGAGCAATGAAAATTTTTGCTGGAATGCATGGATAAGTTACAACAATTAGGGTTTGGAACAGTCATTTGAGAGGTTTTTTTCTTTATGTAACTTGCAAATGTATGCTTAAAGGCCAGTAATACCAACAGGCAAGCTTTGAAGATAATTCTAATATCGGCTTAATATTCTTGGTTTGCATTTCTGTTAATTTTCCCAGTTTTCCTATCTTTTGTTCTTTTTTTGTTTATTTATTTATTGGCCAGCCACAAACCCCAAGAAGAACACTAGCTGCAAAAGGGCAGGTGTTTGGAATAGAAATTTTAGTGCATGGTGGAGCTTACCATAGCTTCCTAAAAACTCAATTTTCAACTCAGTTCTGATATTACACTATGATAAAGGAGTAGTTATGATGAGTATTAATACATTAATTATTTTTGTTGGTGGGTGGTCTGAATATAAGATTTGTATTGAATAATTTATTGAAAGCTTTTGTTCTTGAAATAATATTTTGCGCTTTCAAATTTGTTTTTGTCTAAGACTTTGACATAGTGCTACAAGGATTAGTATCGTGCATCTCAGTACACAGCAGAAAAAGAGTTATTTTAACTTTTACAGGAGTGAAGCTCAGGTACTAAGGCACTATACAATTTCTTCCAAGTCACAGGCAATAGAAGAACTAAGTTAATGCCAAGACATATGGACTTCAGATAGAACTTTGCACTGACGAGGGCCCTCATACCCTTGTGTCTTTCGTGACTCTTGTGTTTTGAAAGAGGACAGTTTAGCTCCTTGGCTAAATTGTCTGGAGTAGAAAGAGTCTGGTTTAAGCATTTTGCTTATCCACAATGATCCTGAATGTTTAATCAGACTTGTATCCTACTATTTTTACTCACTTTTCTTATGTGAGCATCCCTGTCCATATCAGTAAAGCAGTTCATGTAATAGGAAATTTCCTAAATGAACAAAGGATTTTGCATTAATTTGTTAAATAAGTTTGAAACCATACTTTTAAGTTTGTGTCTAAACCGTCTTGAATTTCAAACCTTTACTGCCAAGGGAAGAATTGTAACAACATTTACCTGAAAAATGTTCTTAAAATATAATCTATGTTACCATTTCAATGTTTCTGACCGGATACATAGGATATGTGGATTTGTCAATACAAAATGGTATTGCAAAATTCAGACTAACTGCAGAACTACATAACAATTTGACAAGAACGGCATGTGTACAAAGAAGTGTTCACATTTAAAACATGCAGAAAATGCCATATGGAGATTTTTCGTACTTCTTTTACCAATATTATCCTGTAGTAATTCTGTTTAGTTTCACAAGTGTTCAAAGAGATTACATGAATGTCCAGTCTTTGTTTTAAAATTTTAACTGTGTATTTGACACAACTATTCAGTCAGCAGCTCAGATAGAAAACTTCTGATATTTAAAAGCATACAATCAACTTCGTAACAGCCCTTCATATTCTTTAGAAACGTTGCTAAAACTTGATTCTTAGTAATAGCTGATGTGGTAGTTCCAAAGCAAAAGCAGGACATTTGCATGTGCCCCAAATCTTTTTGATATAAAAGGCATAGCTTCAGCCTCATTTAAGATAACTGCAGGTCTTAGCAGCACTGGGAGGTCTGCAATTTCTTCTTTAGTTGTACATCCTTTGGTAAGTGATTTAGCTCCTACTAACTCAGTAACAAAAGGCTTTAGCTACCAAATACTTTGAATCCTGGTCTGGAATTCTTTGTTTTCTATAAGACAAACAGTTAAGTAATGCTCCACAAACTCAAGAGAGCTGTGCATTGTGCATTCTAGGGACCATTATACAGGCCAGTCTTACTATCAGTAACACACCATTTGGGAATCAGTAACACGTTGTTAAAAACTTGTGTACAACAGTCTTTTTTTGGCAGTGAAATACCCCCTTTGTGTTAATATACACTGCAGCTCTGCTTATTTTAAGCATGCTATACATTAAGTAGATATGATAGGTTGGCATTCATTGACAAATTAAGTGAGTTGATTAGAAATCTGAAATCTTCATGGACCTTCATTATGTCTGTCATGTATTGTAGGCCTAAAAAGTGCTTTTCAGATAAAAGACACAAAACATGAAAGTGAAGCAGAGGCTGATAACCCTTTCTGAAGGAAGAGCTATTAGTAAGTCTCGTTGCTTAGCCATCTAGTAAACACTTCAATGACTTCTGATTACTATTAACCAACAGAATGATGTTTTTCTCAGCAAAAAAGAGAATTACTTATGTTTCCCAAGGTGTGCATTTCACTTCAATAGAAAGATGGTAGCTTGGTAAGACAACTGTGCAAATGTTGGCCCATTTAAGAAAGTAAGAAGTATAGGCAGATTTCCCTCTGTTGAACTACCTGTTTTATCCAAGGCAATTAAAGTGTTCTCAATAGAAACCACAATCTTTTAAATATATATTTGATCAGATCCAAGGTGATCATTGCATTTTTAGAATCACTTGTTCACTGAACCTTCTCAGATTGGTTTAGTATTTTCTCAGATAAAAATGTGGGATTTTTCATTGCTTAGAATGTATTTAAATATATAACTAGGTAATGAAGTGAGGTCTCATACAGCCTAGAAGCAGGGAAAAAATTCTTTGCCAACACTCACACCTCGGCCCCATGGAAACCCTGACAGCATAATTTAGGATTGCCTTAAACTGGCTCTAAATTTCATCCATTTAGCTGGAGTTCCAAGATCCTTCCTTATAAGCAAAGCACTGCCAAACAGAGGTAAAAAAATCTACTGTTTCCTCATCCATGCTTCTATGGGGAAAGCTGTGAAAGAGACAATTAGGATGAAGACCTTATATCAGTATGAAAGTTGGTGGGAAAATACAGTCAGAGTTCCTGAGAGAATGACAACAGACAGCAGAATCCATGTCCATGTGCATAAATGCACTCTTTGAGAGACAGAACTTTTAAGAAAAGGTAATATGTAGCTGGAAAACAGGCATACTTCCAGTTGCACAGCCTTTCTTTGAGTAATTCACAAATTTTGTTTCAGTTACTCTTTTTCAGTCACATCATGGCTGTAACAGCAATTGAAAGACCCAAGTGCCAAGGCAATTTTGAATATTTATTTTCAAAGGAGGCAGTTTCATCAGTGTTCTCAAAAGCAATGGTTAAAAGAAATTAAATACCACCAGATAGGTACATCTTGATTCATTTTATGAGGAGGCAGGACATGAATAACTGAAATTGTCTTCTAGGGTATGTAGAGCATAAGCCACATGAAGTCTAAGTGTGCTATTACTCTTCTGTTTGAGTCTGCACCCATCAAAGTGATGTTGTTACTGATTTAACATCGATCAAAAACTACTTGACAGAGAAAATAATTCACATCATATTATGCAGATGAAGTTTGTCTCTACTGTGCTAGAGTATATCTAATACTCTAGCATCTAGGTACCAGGAAATTATTTATAGCTATAAAAAAAATCTTCTTTGTGTTTTGTTACCTCAGCCATACTGCAGTAAAACACATTAATATAACAAAGTACTTGGATGCAGCAAAATTTCTGACATAATTTTTAAAGGAGACACAAGAAAACTTTTGCAACATCTATTGAAAAGTAGAAGTTTTCCATAAAACTGAAAAACACAGCCACCTCATAAATGTGTTAAACCATGAACATAGGCACTGTTTCCAGGTAGATTTGAATAGTTCATCAGAAGAAGAAATACATGTATTTATTTACTAGGTAATCAGAAGCAGAGTTAACCCCTTAAGTACTTCTCTGCTGTCAAAGAGGAAGTTTCTGATTAACAGATACATTTTGTCTTTTTTAACACTTGATCATATTAAGGAGTGTAAAACACTTCTGGCTTGTTTAACATGAAAATTATTATTGGATGGTCTATGAGGCAGCTTACAGGTCAAAGGTCCTGGGTAGAACCAATCTGTTCTTCAGTACTGGTAGGTCAACAGAGCATTGTTGTAATGTAGTCATAAACACAAAGAAATCTACAAGTAAAACCTTCGATGACTTAACTCTGTGTTGAAGTTTTAAATTGTTTTGCCTAAGTGTGAAAACACATTATCTATTACTTTTGGGTTCATTGTGTCCTTATACAGCATAGCTCTTAATGAAAAGCCAAATAAATACTGCATAAAACCACTGAAGCTTTCAAATGCTTCAAGGAGCATTTGAAACATCAATTGAAATATCATCAGGTGTGCTAAAATATAGCTTTCAGGTGAGTTGATGGCCTGTTATTACCACTGTCCTGAGTATTATTATTATTTTAATTATTTGATCTAATTTTAGCACAAGCCAGGACCTCACTTCTGTAAGTACTATATAAACAGAGATGGTCCCTGCTGCAAAGGTTGATGAAGCACAAACTTAGTAAAACCTTCCCTAGCTCTGTCTCAGTCAACATAGGAATCCTAGCAACAGTCAGGTGTGCAGAAAAGGGAGAAAGGGATGGTGACTTTCTGCATTAATCAGTGATGCCTAGTATATATATTTACTATAATTAGTCTAAGTTACATCTGGTGCATATATTGTGGCTAGACAGTGCAAATATAACCAGGTCCTAACCATACAAAACAACTTTCTCTGGTTAGTTCTGACCATTACAGAAAAACATTGTTCTTTTCAGCCTTTGATATCCAACAAGGGGCCAAGCATTGGCCTTGAGCAATTTTGATTCCCCTTTACATGCTCAATGTTCTTTAGGTTCTGAAGTCTGTGGCCATAGCCTTAATGAAACTCAGAGGCTGGATCTTAATGTTGATAGGTCTGAACAATACATTTGAGTCATCAAGCACTTCAGGGGGAAGTAATCTTCTCTCCAAATGGACAGATTCTTGAAAAAAGTGAATTATGGACAAAAAATTAATGAAGTTTGTGAGAAGAGACAAAAAAAAATTCATGTTCTACTTTCAACAGCATCTTGAGCTTTGTGGGAAAGGGATTGTTTAGCTGTGCTAAATATTTGTCAGATTAGAAAACCCTCCATTTGATTTTTTTCTCCCTTCCAGTATAAAATCACAAAAATCACAAGAGTTTCATCTGGGAAAATACAGATGCTTAAATTTCTGTAGTCCTTGTGTTTTCCTTATTGTGTAAAAATTTTATTGCTTTCATCTACAACTAGATTTCTCAGCAAAACCTTTAAGATTATTGGCGGCTTCTACATGCATTTTATAACTCAATAAAAACTTAGTGTTAACATTAAAACATGCAAGAATTCAAAACCAAACTAGGATTACAATCTCTTTTCACAATGTTTTGAGAGGCTTCAGCACAAGGAAAGTTAAATGATCTAAAATGACCTGCAGAGTGCTTTGGGAAATAATAGCTTTTTCACTTTTCTATAATAATTTTTTTTATAAGATATGGACACTGATTGTGCATGATGATTTATAATCTCTCTTCTTTAGTTTTCCTTTCGTTTTTCTCCTCTTCGTATATACTCAGCTCAGCTTAACTAGTACTATTTCATGTCTCTCTCCACTTCATGATGTGATGAATGCAGCCATTCTTCTCTCCCCATCATTACAGCTGGTCTTTGATCCAGTACGGCTAATTTATATTTACCAGCTATCATCTACCATCAAAACTTTATTGGAAAAGAGGTGCACCTGGACTGAATGAATTTCTTTTGATGGAGTCTGAGACTATTTTAGGACTTGTGGTTAGGACACATTCATCCTCTTAATGGAATACAACAGAGCCATCTTCTAATTTGTGCTAGCAAGAACGTGGTTTATGTCAACACATTATGCATATTTCAGAGCTCCTCAAATATTAGATTTGGATACACTCATTGGTTATTGATTTGATCAGAAAGATTATTTTCCTTCCTTAACTGTGATGTGTTTTATACACATACAAATGTTATTTTTATTTGTAGCACAATCCTAATCGTAAATCATTATAAAACTGTAAGAATATAGCCATGCAATGGACTGTAGAATTATCTCAGATAATCCTGATCCCTACTCTTCCACAGATGAATTTTTACACATACCTAAATTTATTTGGTTTATCCTATTTAGATATGTCTTCATTGCACATTAAGAACAATGCACAATGTGCAAATAACATTCTTAAATTTATAGGTGTACTTTCCTTATACCTGTATAAAACCATCAAAAAATCTATCACAAGTTTTCTTTAGACAATTCATTTGTAAGTTACTCTATTTTACTGCTGGTTTTTTTTTTTTTGCATTAAGAAGTGAAAATCTTTCAAATAAGCAAATTGGACATTTTCTCTTCTATCAAATTGTTAGATGAAGCTGTGAAGTGTGGGTTACATTGTCGATTCTCCTTTATGCCATTTGAAATAGTGTTGCACTAAGGGGTACTGGTGGCAAATAGCTAAAAAATGTTGATATAACTTATTCTGGGGTGAGTCAGCTATATGTTAATATATAGCACCTAAATTCAGGACTCTACAGAAAGATGTCCACATGTGCCCTAACGTGCCTAAGCTTCTCTCATAGTTAATACGGATTTAATTAATAGTGGCTGAAGAGTGACTACTCTCATCTAAAGCAGAGATCTACTATGTTTAGAAAATGGCCACTTGGGTTTTTTATAAGTTGTTATGTTTTATTATATTTCTCAAGGGAAAAATCAAAATGAGAAGGCAGGTATCCCTGTTCCTGGAAACTCACCACACTGTCCTCAGTCGAAGGACACAGAAGCTCTCTCTCACTAAAGGGACTTAACTGGGACTGAAACCTGACTTGTCTGAAAGGTCTGTATTATTCTGGGGAAGTCCCCTTATTTGGGAAAGTCCTCTGTCTCAAAGCTGGAATGATAGAAGTCTAGAAAGTTACAGTTTGTACTGAGTACTGCAGAACTTCCGTTTTCCTGGCTTTGATCAGACTTTGATCCAAGATTCAACAGAAGCAAGTGTTGTAGGCAGCTCTAAGTTGTGGTCAGCTGGTGGGGAACCTGAAAGCTCTCTAGTCCTGTGGCCAAGGCAGTCCAAGGCAGTACTGTCCCAGTCAGTGAATCTTGCAGACCTGTGTGTCCTAACAGCCTGGTCCATTCCACTGAAATTCTTTTAGTGTATTGATGAGAACTCATCAAATTCAGCATACTTCTTCAAAGCATTTAGCATAAGAAACAGACATTAAAAATTTCTTAGATTAGAGGCTGTAGCTGTTCCCTCTTAGCCTCTTCCAGTGCAGCATGCTTGCTCCATGTCACAAGATGAAGAGTGGCAGTACAGTCATACTAAAGCTGAGTTTGACCTCGTGGTGTATGTGAGAAAAGCACCTAAACTGATCATTTGGAGGATTCTCTGATAGGGAAAAAAAGGACTTCAGGTGGAAAATTCCTGCCAAATTCTTTGTAGTTCAAATTTTGTGCAGAAGGCTGAAATGGACAGCATGCAGCACACAGGATGGATTTTAAGAGATGAGGACTTACACAATACCCCAGGCAATAATGCAACAACACTGAGTTATAACAAGGTCAGTGGTGGATTTACAGTGGGTGCATGAAAAAGTGCAAAGGGTCCTGTACTCCTTCCTCCCCATTCAGATTCCCTTTTGTGTGACCTGCCCTAGGTGGGGAAATGATCCCATAGTGACTCCACAGTCTGCTCCTCACCCTGTTCCCGTCACAGCTGTGTCCAGTCACTGGCTCACCATGGGGCTGATGACAGGTTGTTCACTGATAATGACCCACACTTCATAAGTCTTTTTTTTAGTCATCCCTGTTAGATGGTCAGTTCCATCAAACCTGTGCAAGGCAGTGACAGAACTGCAGGAAGAGACATTATTAGCAAAAGCACAGTCAACTCCAGACACCTAGGCAGTCAAGGCATTCGTATTTTCACATGTTAGAGTATAATAATAATAATAATAATAATAATAGTAATAATAATAATAATTATTATTATTATTATTGTTGTTATTATTATTATTATTATTATTATTATTATTATATAATAACAGAAATTCACACTTAAGTGTTGATATAATCTTTTTCTGTCTTTGATTTAGAATAAAATCAACAGTTGTTACAATAATCTGGGTCTGTTGACCTTGGTCAAGTGAGAGAGTTGCAATCATTTATTAACTTCATCCTTTTCATATATTTCAAGCTAGAAAACAAATACTCATTTCTAGGCATTGTATCTATCCGTTGAACTTTTATTATAGCCAGAGCACAGGTGTTAATTAGATGCTGTATGGGACTTTAATCCCTATCTTTTTCCAGGATTCACACAGGAAGACAGCACCTTGTACAATACATCACATCAGAGAAATCTATTTAATCATTTGCTTTATAATTCAGAGAGTGTAAAACTTCTTTGCATGGTAGTATGATGCTCTGTGTTCACAGTCCCAAACAGCACAGAGTAAAACAGTTAAAGCATTAGCAACCTCAAGTTTGCAAAAAGCCTGAGACTAGTTTAAAAACAAGATTTTAAAAAGGATAAAGTTAAGGGCTTTTTTACCTTATTGTGAATTTTTTTTTCTTTTGTTCTGAGGTTTTATGTTTTTATTTGGGTGAATTTCAAGATTTCTGTAGTCTCTGCATGGTCTGCAACTCCATTTTAATGAATATATTTCTGTTATTTCTTGATTCCAAGAGATGAGAATTTTCAGGAAAAAAAAAACAAGGCAAACCCCAAAACAAAAATCCAAACCAAACCCTAAACACACCAAACAAACAAAACAATAAACCAAGAAAGGAGAAAAACAGAATCCTAATGTAGACAGGCAATCCACCTACATTTTATTCACTGCACGTGACAAGGCCCACTCAAAATAAGGGCTTTTAATTCAAAATTCCTGTTTTTATTGTAGTTCAGACAAGGGTATTTAATAAATTCTTATACAGAGAAAAAATGAAATAATTGGCTCAAAGTGCAGAGAAATCAGAAGCAGGGAAGAAAGCCCTTTGCTACAACCATTTGAGTCCTCTCAGGTCTGTCTCTGCTCCCCTGCTTGGTTCAGACCACTCAGAACCTGTCAGCTCAATCACACCCCTTCTGCACACTGCTCTTTTGTCCTGGAGATTGTGCTTTGCCCATCACCTCCAACAGCTAGCTGTGCATTTCTCCCCTTCTCTTCCCAGTGTTCCTTCCTGAGACTCCCAAGTCATCTCTGAGTCCCTGTATTTTTTATTCTCACCCAGGATGGGTTTCAGATGCAGTTTCTTCAAGAGTCCCTCAGCTGATGAGACAGTGCAATAGTACCCTTCCTCCAGGACTCTCCCCTGACCAAGTCACTTTCCTGTAACCCAGGAAAAAAAAAAGCAGATACCAATCTGTGTTTTGCAAGACTGATTTTACTCTAAAATCAAGCTGCCAATATATACTCTGCATATGTCCTTTATAACCTGCTGTGTTAACCTCTGAGTTGGACCAATGCCTGTTTCCACAGCCTTGGTCCTGATTTCAAGAAGTAGATTGCTATGTTTTGTGTGTTTATGCAAATATGTATATCCCTGTTCTGTGCTTTACATTGCATATTTTCACATTCATCTCACTATGCATCTAGCTCTATGATATCTGCTGAACTCACAAGGAGTACAGTTTAAGGCTCTGCATGCATAATGCAAATTATAGCATTGCATATATATGTATATATATACAAAACAAAAGAAAGTCATTATAGAGGTAGAACATAATTTTACAGTCATGCTTACTCTTGCAGTAATCAAACATATTTGCTAGTTTATTATGTAAGTTAAATAAAAATTTATTCAGCTATTTTCTTGCTCTCAGAACCCCAAAGTAGGTAGCATCTCACTTTCCATGAGAGACACAATATATGAACATTTCTCATTTGCTTGATTAGATCTTATATAATGGTTTTTAAAAGGTCAATAAGTAGTACTAAATGTATACCAGATGTGTTACCCACTGAATTATCAGTACTTATGGGTTGTTGCAAAGCCTAATGGTAATTAAGGTTCTTGTATTCGTCTCTCATAAGTCCTTTAATAAAGATTCTGAGAATAGTCTATGACATACCATACACGATCACATTATCAACTTATTTTCCATTTTAAGATGAAAATAACATATAAAGTTTGATCCAAATTAATGCTTAAAGATATCTCTCATCCGTCTCTAAACACTATCATCCAAATACAAGTATAAATTAGATACAAATCTGCTTAGCGGCATATGGGACTGTTATGTCCTTATATATTGTCTATGCAGCTAGTGGAGGGCCTTGGAAATAAATCCTTTGTAGGAGTTTCAAAGTGAAGAGTATAATCCAAATATAAGCTAATAAACTTTGTAAGGAATAAACCTTTGAAACTCAGGACAAGAAAATTCTCTCACTTCGGGAGAAATGTTTTTCTTTCTGTAGCTAAGCAATCACTTAGCTGATATTTGAATCTTAACTTATGTTTCCTGAAGTTGTTCTTTGATCCAATACTGCTCAGTCAAAATCCACTATTGTAAGTTTATATAGGGGATAGAAAAGTGACCTCAGAATGTCACACCATGTGTTTCTCATGAGCTGTTAGCATGCATTCCCTCATGATTAGAAACTGTAAGATTCCCCTGTGTTGAATGATCCAATGATATCACGAGACTTGCATTTCTCTGGATCTTTAGCTACTTCATAAAGACAATACGGAACAGATTTTTTTTCTCCAAATAAATGTAAAACCTCTATATCATCAGAATAATGGAAATTTGTGTAAGCAAAAGGACAGTAGCTGATTGAAACTGGTGTTCTGGGGCAAGAACTGGATATTAATTTAATTGTCTACAAATAACTATTAAATGGTAACTAGATAAATGATGCTGCAAAGCACCTTTGAAGGACTGACTCTATGTCAAAATGAAAGCAGAGGCCTCCAAACCATGAAGCAAACACTGCTGTCATTCCGTCCTCTGTGCTTAAACCCAGTGCCGTCAGGCTCGGTGGATGTGTGCTCTCCAGCCAGGCAAGTGCAGCGGGGCGTGCTCCGTGTGGGCACGGCACGCTGCTGTCTGCAGCACGTGGGCAGGTACAAGGGCACTGGGCAGAAAAGGAATCAAGATATGGGTGAGAAACAGCCAGGAAAAGCTGGTTTTGAGGGTGGGAGGAATCTCAAAATAAATCCCAGGACTTCAGGAATCAAGACTTAAGGTGAATTGGCATTGAGAGAGGGATCAAGGTGATGGAGGGTGAGTTACAGGTGTTCTTCCTAGTTACAGAGCTGAACTGTAGCCTCAAAGGAGGCTGCCTTTTCTCTGAAGGAAGAAAAGTGCAGTGATTATGTCTATTCCTATAAACTGTGGGGAATGAGATTATACGGGGGTGGAGTGGAAGGAGGAACAGAATGAAGAGATGGGTGAAAGCCTTAGGGTTCCCACACACACTTACCAGCTAATCTCCCGAGACCACATGTCTTGGAAGAGGAAGAGCTCATGCTATGATGCCTGGGGCGCTTCCACTGCTGAGCTGCACACTCTTCCTGCTGTGACAATAACTCCTTTGGAGGAAATGCTAGAGGGAAGGAGGAAAGGATGAAACTTGGAGCTTTCTGGGTTTATCATCAAATATTCACCCTGGCCATACTCAGGATGCAAGTGTCCAGTGTTAGCCTGTAAATAAAAATGGAAAAGCAATGGCTATAATGTCAAGACACCACAGGAAAAAAACCTTTATTTGATTTTGTGACTCTGTGAATTTATTTGCAAGAGCTGTCCATTTCCTTGTTCTGCTCTTTGATGCAGAGCATGCTATACAATAAGAACTCGGTGAATGTAGTTGTTTCTGAGTTTCTTACTTAACTCTGAGTACCTCAGAAAAGTTCAGGAATGACTTTCAATCAGGCATTTTGAAATTCTTTTTAATTTATCTAAAAACTAAGCTAAAGTGTTTAATTAACAGGCTCAGAGTAATAGTTATACCATTTTTCCTCTGCTATCAGCTTTCACTTTTATTTACGATGGGAGTCCCCCTTGTATCTCCTTTCCCACAGGGCCCACTATCACTAATATTTCTGTGATCTGAATAAACCAAAATTTAAAGTTAGGACTTACAATCAATGCAAATTAATGATTTCTTAAAAAAAATATTTCAATCAGGAAAAGCAGCTTTGTAGTTGAAAATCCCATGCTGGCCTTAGAGTGGGAGTTTTTCCAGCCTCTGCTTAAATCCAAAAAAATACTGCAATCTTCTGGCACAGGCTCACTGTAATGCTTTAAAAACAATTTAGCAACTGTCATTGCTGTAATTACAGTAACTAATTACCATCCTTAGCAAACAAATAGCTTAACATAATACGCAAGCCGAATCAATTTTGAAGAAATGCAAATTCCGAAAGCGAAAAAGGGCATTTTGGCAAACCTGAAAGAGAAGCGGGAAAATAATACACTTTGTTTTATCTGCACATAATTCCCAGGGAATATCATATCATAAATATTTGCATTCAGTTCTTATCAGGACATTTGCATTTGCTTCTTATCAGTCTGCAGGCTGGACTCTGCCAGATAGAAAGTAGAGCTCCACACCATGCACATATTTCTAATGAATCACGTCTCAGGCCGAGAGAATATTTTGGCTGGAACTTTATCACTGAGATGAAGAGGTCATTTACTCTCAGAGTCAGTTCATCTTGGAATTGTCTTAAGATTTTGATGTGATTCAACCAACATTTTTTAAAATGAGGAACAAACCAATTTTGCATTCTGTTTCCATAGCAGTTATTAAGTCTGATTGTTTGAAAAGCAATTCCTCCCCCCAAAATCAGAATCACATGTAAACAGGTTTGATTCATATTTGTGTCCCACATACTATAACAAACAATGCTGCACATTTTCCAGTGTACCGAAAAAGAATAAAGCAGTAACAGACTAAAATGAAGCCTAAGAAGGAAACAAGCCGCACTTAACAACCATTATCTTGAAATTTAATGCCAGATCCTTTTGTAGTGCTTCAGAAATGCATTTGATTAGTGGCAGTTTTCTCAGTAATGAGAGGAAATGTTTATGATGGGAAAACAGTGTCTCTAATGAGCCATCAGATTTCCTTAGCAGTTACCACAGAAAAAAAATTCATGTTTTTATTATAAAAAATACATTTCACCTGTAAGAAAAACAAGTGGAAAATGTCATAAACATTTTCTTGTTGCTACGTCAGATACACAAAGGGAATATACAGCAAAACCACTGAATCAACTCAATTCTGCTTTCAGCACTCATGCAAGATTTTGTTTGTTTTTACATAAAATACAAGTGTGAGCCCATAAACACTTTCTGTGGTGGCAAAAAAATAAAGACCTCCTATACCTAAATATAAAACTGATAACTATTACATGCCATCTGGAAAAATGTAGATTTTGCACATTTATTCAATGGTATAGCATTTCCAAATATTTTAATGGAACTGAGCAATTATTTTCTGTGACTTTCAGTGCCAGAATGCCCCATTTTTTTTTGTTTGTTTATACACTTATATGTATTTTATATTCCTAAAGTCTAATTCAGAATTTAAAACAACTTTTCTTTTCTTTTTAAAATGTTTGCTTTAAAGCCATGCAAATTACCACTCTTGACTTCCTGAACCAGTGCAACAGCCAGATCCTTACCAGATGCAAGTTGGTATTGCTCATGCATGGTTGCTGCTTACACCAGCTGACTATTTGGCACTACTTATTTTCACATAACTTCTGAGAAGTTGAATCTTGACTAGTGATCAATCTACTTTATGGTGTGTTTCTCCTGTTATGTGTTGTAACATAGCAAACAAATTTGTCTCCTGGTCATTTGAAGCATTACAAAACCAGTTTAAAATGCATCTACTTTTTTTTCCATGTAATGATTACTTAAAGTTAGTTTCACCTGATGCCCAAGTATTCCACTTTGATTTATTTGTTGAAACACACTGTGCAGTTTCTAGTTCATTATAATTCAAATGACTGATACAGCTCATTTGGACCAAGGAAAACATTGCATCAGCAGTGTCAGAATTATCTGAAAACAGCCCCTGAAGCCTTACTGCTGTTGCCAAAGTTGGGATAGTTCTGATAGTATACTGCGATATAGAGTGAATTCTGTTTTGCCCTTTCTTGGTGCAGTACTTGGCTTTGCAATGCTGTAAGGAGCTGACTGCCATGCAGCTGTAAGGAAGAAGAGTGAATATGTGAATGAAGCTTTGATGGAGTTGTACAGCTACAGAGATCATCCAGTCATTGTTTCTATAGAAGAGTTGACATCATCTAAATTTTTCCTTGAATCATCAGAAACTGGTGGAAAAACCTCCAGCAGCAGAAACAATGATATCCTCAAGACGTCTCAAATATCTCCTATAGAATAAGTACATATCTGAGCTCCTGAATATTTCCCACACAAATAAAATGTTTATGAAGAGGAAAAAAAGACCCCACAAGATTTTCTTTCTCTAATTTTAGTTCTATGAAATTAAATGTGATTTCACTGAAAAGTAGAACTTTGGTTTTCTTGTAAAAATATAACAGTTAAGCTTTTTTTCCGTGTTGCTGAGCACATAGCACTGCAGTCAGTGATAATTTAGTCATTTTAGCTCATTGAGAACAGTTTCATCCTCATCCCCATCCATTCTCCTTCTGTCTCATATTAAATTACCTTCATACTAAAGTAGGACTAACAGTGTAGTGCAAAAGCTGTTTTGAACATGCAGTTGAATTCTGTAACTTCTCTCGTCTAGAAATCATCTCTAGGGTTCATGTTTTATCATTTGTTTTTAGCTCTTTCTTTGAGGTGGGAAGGGCTTATAGTTAAGAGCCCATTATCAGAGTGAAGGATGCAGGAAATCCAAAATATTTATGTTTGTTCATGGCACGCGGACAAGAAACAGTGCTCAGGAAAAGGGTTTTCTGATTAAGTGATTGAAAACACTCTGGTGTATGTAATGGCTTCTTCTGTCCAATAGATAACATCATCTTTAGCCTTATCGCTGTTCTTGAACTTATTTTAAACATTCTCCCGTGCTCTTCCAATTATATACTGTGCTCTTTCGGCATCCCGTCTCTTCACTGAAAATCATCTCATTTGTTTGCTTTCTAATTTTTTTGCCAGCAGGTTGGGTGTAAAAAGAAGCATTTAAAAGATACTTGAAGTGAAAAAATATTTTTCCGAGTAAAATTAATTTACATGGAATTAAACCACACACTCACAGAAAAAGAAAAATTGGTTTTTAAAAGAATAACACTTGAATTTTAATACCTTGATATCATTCTGGCTGCATGAGCACTCTGAAAAGATAAAGATGAAGGAAGATCTGATCATTATTTAAATGTATGCAGAAGACTCCCAATGTGATAAAATTAGGTATGATCATGGTAGATCACAATTTTTAAAACACTGAATATATCCTTGTCTTTTGAGCTGTAAGAATCTGTCCAGGATAAGACACTACAAAGGCTTTTGTACTAATCATAGTACCACTAATAGTAATTTATAAGGCACCTTTCATTGTGTAGGATCCCAAAGAGTTTAGCAACTGTGTCTGCTGCTTCTTCATTAAAGAGCTATGCTTTTCAGAAAAGAGCTATGTCTATATCAGAGGTACATTTTTATTGAGATATTTTGCACTATCTGTATCAGTAAGTAGGGAAGACAGCTGATCCAGAAATTAGTATATAACTGTAGGCCTGGATTTGATCTAGTCTGTTGCTGAGGGTGTAGCAAATGAACAAAATAAAACATGATTTCTCTGGTGAGAGGGATAGGGAGGGAGAGAAAGGGAGAAGACAAGAAGGGAGAACACAGAAGTGGGAGGGCAGCCTTCCAAGGCCTGATTCAAGATTTATTTCTATATTTTGCTCACTACTAAGGACAGAATTTTTTCTTAAGCAGTGTCTAAAAATTCAACCCCAGCTTTTCTAAGTCAACCACTCTACTCCCCTGGCCAGCCAGATGAGTGTTTAAACCATTCAGAGTGAGCTAGGTGTTAAAAGAAGTCTGATATTTTGTTGTTTGAAGGGATAATCACTATGACATTTTACAAAAGGTAGGTTACACCAATGCAGGTTACAGTGGTTTAGAAGAGAAGGTGAGATGAGCTATTGGAAAGGAAGAGAGCCAGGCTGTGCACCCTGGTTGGAAAAAGGTGCACCAGAGGATCTCTCAGTGGGGAAAGGATCAGCAGGATGTGAAACACCCACCCTTTGTCAGCACCTCAACTGAACCAGTGAGTAAGAGGTAGATGTAGATGCTATTTACTGTCATTTGTTGACTGCAATCAAGCAGAAGTTCTTAGACGGAACTTACTCTCTGTTTGTGTACATGAAAAAAATCTGAGTCAAGGTCCATATTTCACATTCCTGGATCTCTGGTCTGTAAGATGAGAATAGAAGACTTCATTCAGATGTTTATTCCTTTGGAGGGCAGGGGTGGGGAAATGTTGATAGAATATTAAAGGTAGTCAGCATTAGAGCTGTGTCAGTATTTCTTAACATAGAAATTAATTGAGATTTTTAAAGGAATAAAATAATTGAACACATTTTTGGTAAATATTACCATTGTTTATTGAATTCTTTATTCAAGCATGTATAGTATTCAACTACACAGAATTACTCAACACCTCATAAAATTACTTGTTGAACACATTATTTGATGAAAAATAGTAAATTTCTCAGATAATGTATTCCTTAAGTACTATTCATCCAGCTATAATACAGATAAGAGATTTTTACTAAAACACCAAGCACTTTAGGATCCTTTTGAATTGAAGGACCTACATAAATATTGAGTTCCATGGATAGAAGGGTTTACACCAGCCTAGCTCTATTGAAATTACAGCAGCTATATCCCTTTCTACTGATATAAATCCAACTCAGGTTACAAGTATTGGACAGACATGTTGACTTTTCTTTCATACTAATGAGCATATCACACACTTACCCATTTATCTATCCTTATGTTTCTGTCTAACTTTCTATAGGATACACACGTGAAACTCTTCCTGCATCACTGAAATGCTGGCATCCATTGAGGTGAAAGGCAATTTCTGTTTAACAGGAGACAGAAACACAAAACAAATGTTTAGAACAGGAAGTGAAGGACAACTAATCCAGCTGAAATTCCAAGGGGTTCCAAGCAGACAGAATAATATTTGCAGATGTGATTAAATTACTTGTTATGAATGATTTTCCCCAGTTAGTCCTGAATTTAGGACTATTTTTCTGAATCTTGTTGTTGGATCATAAACTCTATCATCCACTAAGGGTGATATTAATGCAGATATATTTTATTCACCAGTGTTTGCTTTTGACTTTCTCATAAAAATATTACAATCAATATATTTTTTAAGCACTGATGGGGGCTTATCATAATTAATACTTGTTCTCCATAGGGCATAGCTGATCATCTACACCTTATGCTATTTCTTTGTACTCCTGATGGATGGTAACTCTTTAAGGTCCTGTACCTCCTTTATTGAATAGAATACCAAAGGATGAAAAATGAATGCCAAAACACTGTATTCATATAAATATTCATGCTGAAAATACTTAAAGTCTTTGAAACCATGACATTATAAGTGAAGTGGAAATTTTCAGCGTATCTGAAACAGATATAGTGGCAGAAATAAAGAGTTGAACAGTGTTAACAGCTCATTTTTTTAAACTAGTCAGTTCTTGTATTCATTCAACCCCTGTAATTGTCCAAATTGTACTGGTAGTTTCTCTTCACTCTCAGTGAGGACTAAGCTGCTGGTAAAATTATGCAGGTGAGCACCAGCACCATAACAGAAGGATGCCTCAGAGTCAGTTTATTTCTGTAACTCCTGGTCTGCATACACATGAGGCCACCCTGGAAATCACAACTTACTGGCTCTAACTCCGTTTGGGTTTTATTCCTATTGCTCAGCCACCAGTCTTGTGACTAAGTAAATGTTCACCTCAAATTCCCAAGTTCCCTTCCTTTTATTGAAACTGAGGTGCTGGGAGAAGCTGACAGGGAGGGAAGAAGGTCCTGGGTGTACAGCACCTTGGTGGGGTGGGACTGTTCCTCCTGGATACATGCATGCCAACCCACTCACTCTCCTGGCAAATGCCACTCATTTGCCAGGATGACAAGGTTGAAGGGGCTGGAAGCACTGCAGTGGCTGAGGCACAGGCAGGCAGCCCTTCCCCCAGGAACAGGGCCTCTGTCCCCTCCTGGACCAGTTTCCACTAGCCCTTCCCACCACTGCAATCCTGACACACACTTCACTGTGTACAACCATGGAAAAGGTGTAAAATAGCTTGCTGGTAGAGAAAAATCATTGTGAAGAGTGGTGATGATCACCGGAAAAGTTTCTGGACCTGACAGGTTTTCAAACTTATGTTTTAACACCAATTCTGTACCCCGAATCATGTCCTAACCTTCACTATTAATTGTTCCTTTTGAAGCAGTATAAAACAAAGAGAGGAAAAATAGAGTCTCTTTGCATCTGGAAAACACACCAATTGAAATATCATCGTGGGTAAGTCTGCTCTGCAGACACTAATTGATATTGTCTGAATAAGTGGAAGTGCCTGTCAGAGAATCCTTTTAAACTGCTGACTTGTTTCCATATCCAGCATACTTAAAATTGGCATGATGTTAGCTTCCCTCTTAGAAACCCTCATATTTTGATTTATGAATGTTTTCAAATTTTTAAGATTCTCAAAAACGTTGTTTCACCTGTAAGTAGAGAGATAGCTTGTTTGGCTAACTGCCTTGAATGACTGTGTGCCAGGTAATGAATAATGCCATGTTCAATATTCTAAATTTGTGTTCCAAATTCTGAATTCCGAATGAGCTGCATGGAAGTATACTGATAAGTGGTTGATTTTTACTGCAAGGATTGTCTTTTTTTAAACTTTAAATTTAGTTGCCTTACTTTACTCAAAGGATTTTTGAGTGGAATGGGATTTAAAGTGATAGTCCATAATATTCCTACCTTTTTCTAAGTCTTGGATGATGCCAAACTGAATAAAGGGATAAATCAGTGTAATCTATTTCTGCAAAATAAAAGGACAAAACACATCCCTGGGTTTATCTATCAAGAGTTAAGCCAAGAATGAATTTCCCCCAAGTATTAAAGCACCAAATCTGTTTAGATACTCTCCTGAGGCCAATCAACCTTATTAAATAAACACTATATTTTAACTTTGGACTCCCTTTAATAACATTATATAAAAAATTGGGTGAAAAACCCAAGTGAGGAACTCAGAGAAAGCATTTAGCAGTGGTGGGTTCTGAGATACTCTACTATTTTCCAGTCTGGAATATAACGAAGTATTGTGTTTGTTTTTCATTTACATAACCTCATGATAACTGCTGACTATTTAACAAGCATGTTTGAAAATTGAGGTTAATAAAATCAACATTGACAAAGAGACAAAGGAATTAAGTCTTTTATTAGAAATTTAAAATGAATATGAACTAAATTTTATTTGAATATATAACTGAGGTCATCACTATGTAAAGAAATGTGAAATGAAAATAGTTCACATATTTTGTTGCTGAATATGTTATGGAGATAGTATATTATTTTAAATTTTCTTTAATTAACACATCCAGAGCATAACTAGTGTCACATATACAGATGTGGAAAACTACTAAAATGGTGCAGCTGATAAGCAAAACAACATCAAAAGTCCATTACAATTATCACAATATATTTTGCTCAGTATAATAACATGGAACTGATAATCATTATTTAACTGCAACTACGTAGCTGCTTTAATACTAATAAAATGCAAAATAAAACCCAGTTTCAATATCAAGAAAGGCATAGCAGCAGAATTGCTGTTAGTCAGTCAAATATATACAGAGGTGTAGCTGTGGAAATGACTGACTACATTAACTACTACTGCATATTGCGATTGCTCTTGATTTCACTTGTACAAATCTTTCAAGTTATTCAGGTTTATTAGCAAATTCTGATTTACAGAGAGATACCTTTGTTCCTCCTAGTGTTGTTTTAGTCCATTTTATCAGGATATTCTCCATCACCAAAGTGCTCTCTGGAGAAGTATATTTGCTAACTTTTAATGTAAGAAAAATGCCCATCATCTGGAACAATACATGTTCAATGTATTTTATTGTCTAAACCCCATGTGAATTCATTTATATCTCCATAGTTTACATGAGAAATGTTTCTATGTTGGGACAATAGAATACAGTTTTCTCAGTCAAAAATTGCAACAAAAAATACAAGTCAAAAGTGAAAGAGCACAATCACAGACCAGAATTAGTCCACCAGAAAAATAGTAATATTTGTAAAAAGCTATTACTGAAATCTTAAAAAAGTAAATTTGCTGCAGATTTTAGGGCCATAGGCATGGAAGTATTCATCACAGCAATTTCACTGTAAGATGTAGGGAGCAGAATGAAATGTAGGGATTCCTAAAAGTCATTTGGTCACCAATCATCCTGACTCAAGACCAAAGTCAGACTACTTAGTAAAATTAGTGCCAGAAGACCAGAGTCTTCAGTAAGAGATGTAATCCCTTTTCATAATGCAGAATGAAACTGGATCCTGGGTTTTTTTGTCATAAATTAGTATCCATTGCAAGCAAATTAATTGAAATATGGTTTAGTATTGATATTCTGTTCCAAAAAGGTGTGTATCTTGGAAAAAAAAGGATGGTATTTGGTCATGACAATTTTTTTTCTCAAAGATTGTTTCAATTTGGATCTACAAGACAGTATTTATTACATTTTATTTCTTATCTTCTGTGTCATTTTTTCCTAAAAAGGGTAGACTTCCAAGTTTTCTTCTTTAGTCTGTCCTGTGTATGTTAAAACTTTCATGTATGTGAGAAGTTCTTCAGGTGATTCCATCATGTCAAAAAAAAAAAAAACCAAAAAACCAAACCAAAACAAATTTAAAAAACCCTACCAAAACAACAACAACAACAAAAAAAAAACCAACAAAAAACCACCCCAAACCAAAAAACAATAAAACACCAAAAAAACCCAAAAACCGAGATACTATTTTTGAAATTAATAATCTTTTCACTTCCCCAGTTGGCATATTGCTTTCTAATGGCAGTAAATATTAAAAACTTTAACATTCTTTTCTTATCTATTTTCTTATCTCTGTTTCCTTATCTGTCTCTCCTTGTTTTTCATTGCTCTTATGTTATTCATCAAGATAAAGGAGGGCCCCAAAACTGTCTATTTCCCAAAAGTTTCTTTGTACACTCCATCTCTGTAGGAGAATTTCCTTTTTTAGTTCTTAACCTTTAAGAGGAGCTCATGCCAAGATGGGCTCTGTGCATTATCTGAATCCTGCTGAATATGTTTGAAGTTCAGCCCTATGTTAATGATGTCCACAGAAGTCTTGGCACCATCTTCAAAGATGCATAGGCCATATTTTAAAGGTATTTAGGCACCTAAGCATGTTTTTATCTCTAGTTTTAGGTGCCTAAACATGAATTTATCTGTTGCATTAGCTGATTAAAAAAATGTGTTTATGTGCAGTTTTAAAAATCTGGCCATAAATTTTCAGGTAACTCAAGAAATGTTCAACCAAAACCACAAAAGGTTTCAGGGGAGAATACATCACTGTATGATTTGGGGAATGTGGTGGCTGCTTCTTCAGTGTGAATTTGGGGCTAGCTCGCAAATCCAGCGATAATTCATGTGAACAATATGTTTGTACTGGAGACAATGAAACATCCATCTAGATTGTTGTCCTGTGTCCAAGAGTTGCCAGTAGCATATTAAAAAAAACCCCAAACCAAGCAAATAAACCCAGGGCAAGAAGAGAACAGTATTTTTCCTGGAATATCGTGTTACTCTCATCATGGATTAGGGATTTCCGGAGACACAGACTGCCCATGTAACAGCTCCTCAACATGCTGTCAGCACTTAGTGGTTGCAGTACAGCACAGGCCTAAGATTTGCAAAAAAATTAGCATCTCCAGAATCTCTTTTTGAAGAGTAGCAGCTACCTGTTATTCTATTACTGCTATTTCATTTACCTTTAGAATTATTTTCCCAATGTGCCTTACATTGGATTCATTGAAACCCAATAGCATCAGCACAAAGATGCACGAGCACCTTCCTGTAGCCTTTGTCCACTGTCAGTGTAACCCCATTCTTTGCTTCCCCTCCTTTACACTCAGAGGTTAACTTGTATCTGTTGCAATCAGTTTTTCTGGTACAGAAATGAGACTTACTGACCCATAGGGTCAAGAGTGTCTTCTGGAGCTCTTTTTAGAACCTGAAGTCACATTTGCCTGTTCTCATGCTGCCGAGACTGAGCTGGAGCAAAGCAGTGAGTATCAGACCAGAGCCCAGCTACATATTGAGATATTTCTGAGCTCCTGAGTGAATGGTTCTAGAGATTTGTTCTTGTTAATTTCAGCCATAGGCTCTAAAACCTCTTTAATTTATGCTTTTGTTTGAGACAGTTCCTCTAACTTGTGCTTTTCATTGAAAGAGGCAAGTGTTGGACTCCCTTTATGCTCCCCAAGAGTGAACATTAATGTAAGGAATTCTCTGAGGTTTCTAACTGCTGAAGTTTTATTTTCATTGAGCTTCCCTCTTGCACCTTTACCATCTATCAGCCCTGCATATTCCCTGGCAGACTTCTGGTTTTTTTATGGACTAAAGATGGTTTTATTGTTAGCTTTTTATGCTGTTAGGAAGTTGTTCCCCAGATTCTTTTTTGACCTGCCAATGTTTTTTTATTTATAGTTTGAATTTACTTACTGGAGTTTAGACTAGAAAGAATTTGCAGACAAGCTAAATGCCAAGGTTATCCATGAAAGCAAAAGAACTGGATCAGCTTAGGAGTTCACTTTTCTTATCTTGACAGTGGCTAACCCCAGATATTTCTGGAAAAAAAGGGGAGAGAAAAGGAAAAAAAAAGGAACAGGATGTTTTCAAATTACCTACTCTAAGACATTACAGTGGTTGAATTTCCCCTGAAGCTCAGTATTTTATATCATTAATATTTTAAAATCTAATCCTTCTGTGAATTTGACTCTTTGCTTTCACAGTATCTAGCAGGAGTGAGTTCTGCAATAGGTTTACTGTGGGGAAAAAAACTTCTTTTCTTTCCCTTAAGTTTCCTTGAAACTTACCAGGTTTCAATATCGCTAATTTTTTCTTTCTTTTGTACTATGAGAAAAAAAAAAAGATCAGTCAGTTCCTATTATTCATATAAATCTTTCTATTTTGGACTGTTTTGGGGGAAAGAGCTTTTATTTCAAAAGAAAAAGAAATGAAATTGGATACAGTCAAAATGTATTTGATTTACTTGGGAGGGACTTTGGCAAATTTGTGGGCAGAAGGTTTATGGAATGAAAAGATCCTGATCTAGTGAAAGTAAGAAGAATAGGAAAGTAGTCACAATAAACTTTGGAAAGGAAAATGTTGGTAAATGATGGTGGGGTAAATTCCTTGGGAAAGAATTCTGTGAAGAAAAATGAAGTTCAGAAAAACTGGCCTTTCATAAGAGAGACAAGATTAAAGTCACAGCAGTAAATAGTTGTGCAACATAAGCAGTGCAAAACCAATATTGAAATCTTTAATGCAGT
>WEKY01041095.1:19845-42603 GCA_013390045.1 Picathartes gymnocephalus
CAAAAAACATGTATTTTTATCCCATTATCAGTATAATTATTATGAAAACAATTGACTCTACAGACCAAGTACCTTGTAAGTTTGGAAATCCCTTTAAAGTACAGGATGGGGCTTTGAGCAATGTGGTCTAGTGAAAGATGTCCCTGCCATGGCAGGGGGGCTGGAACTAGATAAACTTTGAGGTCCCTTCACACCCAAACCGTTCCATGATTCACAATCTTTCTCCTCACTTCTGCCCATATTCTGCTTTTTACTTTACTTCTTCCATGACTCTAAAAGATGTAGTCTAGGCCAAATACTAGAGAGCAGTAGTGTCCAGAGAATAAACGACAATGAAATAGACCTCCTTCCCCTTTACGAAAAGCATTTTGTCCATTGTCAACATGGTAATGCACAAGGCATGGCAGGGGCAGTAAATGGAGCTTCCACAGAAAAAATGAGGTTTTTTTTCATGTTGATGATAAGAAGGGAAAACAGTTACTCAATATAAAGTGAAACACAGAATAGATTTGCAGATAGAAGAACCAGCTGTAGTTCTGAGCAGTCATAGTATCTGTTTCAATTAAAAGAGGTGAAGCTCTAAAGCACAGAGGGTTTCACTAACCACCAATTAAATAGTTCTGCCAGAGGAAAAAGGAAAATGAGGAATGAAGTATAAAACATCACCCATGCCCTTTGTTACACAGAGACATTCATTTCTTATACAATGAAAGGAGATCTATCTCAGTGCAAAGCCACTGTCCAGCCCATTTGCAATTATTTTGTGGTTTCTTTTGCTAAATACGAAAAGGAATAGACTTCTTGCAGTGGGGGGAAAAAAGTATTTCTTATGCCCTTTCACAAAGTCTATAATTTTCCTGTACACACCACAGGAACCGCATCTCTTTTTTAACAGTTTAAAAACTTTATCACTAAAGGAAGCTTTGAGTGCCAAATGAAGCAAATTCCTTTAGTTAACCCATTTCCCAAGGAGTTTCACATGTAGCTTCAATGCTCAAGGTCTTCAATTTCCTGCACATCAATTTTTGACCTGGTCTGTTAGCAGCACAGTAACCCTTATTTCACCCCATCAGATCCACAACCAATTGCTTGGAGCCAATATAGAGATACATTTATATTACTCTCCTGTCTCATTTCTAGTATATTTAGTATTTTTGTCCTCTGCAATAAGTGCGGGGTTGGCCCCTCTTGTATTTCCCTGTCAGATTAAATGCCAATTACTGATAATTGGACTTGGCAAAATTTTGTTGATGGACACGTACCTACCGTGAGACAGAATGAGAGTACTAATTAATTTCAGATAGGTCACTTTTGGCTGTCAGTTTTTCTCTGAACTCTGGATTTATCCACATAATGCTTCCCTCAAATTAAATTGGTTGGAAGCTATTTATTCTCAAATGTAAGACTGGATAGTATAGTTAAAACTGCTGTAGTGAAGTCTGGAAAATACTGACTTTCTATGTGTGGATGGGTCCAGTTGCTGGGTGGGATTTTTTTTTTTTTCTGTTCATCTACTCTGGAAGTCAGAGCTCAGGGATGAAACTACCTGAGTCTGTTTGCAGGTCCTTTCATTTCTCAGTTCCTCTGCAGGCTGCTGCAGCATTTGAACTGCAAAGACTTCAAGCCTTAAATCAAATGATGTAGTGAGAAGGAAAAAGGCTTTAATTGCTAGTTTGATAGATCCTATACAAATATTTCTACTAGTACTGGGCTTTCAAAGGCTAAACAAAATTATGAAATTTAAACACCTTTAACAGTTCCTGCACTTAGGCTTCATACAAGTGAAAGAATGACCATTCCAGACCTTGGAGAACCCATAATACTTTTAAATAAGTCTAAAATGTAGCCAGCCATCTTTCATTGAGAAATTTTAAAAGCTGTTTCAAGAGGAGAGACCTATACTTCTGTGAAGCTCTTGCTGTTAGTACATTTTAGATGTGTTTCTCCAATGTGAAATTGTCCCTCTCTAGTTAAATTCTAAATCAGAGGTCTTTTAGCTCTTGCTGTAGTTTTTTTCTTTCAGTGAAATATTAGTCTTTCCTAGGACAGAAGAATATTTCAAACCTTCTCAGTAACAAAATTTAAGGTAATTTCACCTTTTTGATCAGGCTTTCAATAAAAGTTATGAAAGAATCTTAGTAAAAAGTAAAATAAAATGAAATGAAATAATAATTTAAAAACATATAAATTCCATAAAATGGTTTTAGCTGATTACTGTGTTTTGCCCTTTGAAAACTGGAAAATATATTATATGCCAAAAAAGGCTGTGGAGGCTCCAATTATTAACTTACTTTCAAAAACTAGAAGTGACACCGTTAGCTGAAACAGCAGTTAACACCAAAAGCACAATAAAATGCAATACAAATATTAATATATGATAATTTTTTGGATGTCATATCTTTTTCCCTTCAGTCACTTCAGTAAGTAATATGACTTCTTTTTAGAAGTAAATATTCTTAATATTGGAAGTCTGGCAACCAACACCATATTTAAATATTCCCTAGAATGAGAGTATAAAATCTCAAGCTTGTAAGTCAAATAAAAGATCTGTGAAATCACAATTCAATATAAAACTTGAGATTTTTAAAAATTATTTTGAACTGTGAGAATCTATTTCCATTCTAATTTTATATCTGGTAGAAGAAAAGTTCAAGTCCTGATTTCCTCTCAGTGAATTCCACTTTGCCACTTCAGCAGTCTTGAGTGAGCTCATCATGGTGAGGATGGTGCAAACTTTGAACAAGATACTTCCCAGTGAAAAAAAAAAAAATACATAATTGATAAAAAATGATTGAGTTTGGGGCTTTTTTGGTTTTTGGGTTTTTTTTTTGGTTGTTTGTTTGTTTGTTGGTTGGTTTGAATTTTGGCTTCGGGACTTTTTTGGCGGTGTTGGGTTTATTTTTTTTTTTGAGAGTGGTGATTTTGTTCTAGTGAAAATAAGGAAATATGAAAGTGATTCACTTCACTTGTCCTGCCTTCCTTTACTGCTTTATAAAAGTTTCATTCTATTTTAGTTTGACTTTTAACATCAAATATATATAATACATTTGAGATTCCGAAACTTTCTTCAATTTTGATTCACAAAAACTTTTAAAGGTTTGGAAAATTTGTGACTCAAATATACAAATATTCATCTTGATTTCTTATCAACTTCAACAAGGATATTGGCCATAGACATAGAGTTAGGTGACAGTCAACTTTACAGTTTCCTCCCTCTCCTCCTCTAGGAAAAATGGATCCATATTTCGCTGCTCCTTCAGTGACTCTACCAAGCTGACAATGTAACTTGATTTGTTTAAGAACATGTATCAACAGAGATGATGGAGTCACACACCCCACAGAATTTACGATATAAACTGATGTGCATGCATCACAGAAGATGCAAAGTGCAGCAAAATAATTTTTGATGATGAAAATGTAATCTATGTTTCACTTTTTGATCCATTTAAAGCTGTTTATGTCATGTCATTTATCCTTTCCCTGATAAATTAAAATAAAAATCAAAGAGCACGAATCTTCTTCCTCTGTTTTCTTTTTTGCTTAGAAGAAAAGCTTTTCCTAATATATGGTTTATTGTTTATGTGTTATAGCTAAATCAGCCTGCACTCAGCAAAAAGCAGTGTAAGACAGAAGAAAGTATGGATTTTTTAGTTTATTTGTTTACTTTAAACTTGGAAGATTTTAGTTCTATACATATATCTATAAATCTGTATAAAACTCCTGGATGAAACCCCATCCACCCATGATTCAGGTTCTGCTTCATTGTAACTTTGTGAACCTGAACTACGAGGATGGGACAGGAGCTCTGGCCTACCTAACATTTCTGCCAGAAATCATTCCACACACAAACTAAGAGGAGATGAGCAACCAAAGGGCTCTCGAAGGAAATCCACCCTATACAATACAATTTCCTTGTCACATTGGCTGCACTGTGATCTCTAGAGAGCTGAACTCTTCACCTGTATGAACTGAGCTGGCCTGCACTGAGAGTTTGCCTTCTGCTCATTTGGGATTCAGCTTGCTCAGTTATCCTTAGAAAGTCAAACTCACATGTCCCACGACTGCTGCAGCCTGCTGTCTATGGTCTACCTCAAATAAAGGCACTTTCTAGTCCTCCTCTTGTGGACGGGAACAGCCCTGGGCACATATCCAGGACACATGGGGCCCAAGCAGCAAAACTAGAATGTATTTTTAACCTGAGAGCGACGTTAAACATACCGATGAAAAGACAAAGCTTTGGACCAGAAAGCATCCCACATATTTTTGGTTTATTATCCAACCTAACAAGAGACAGGGAACCTCCTCAAAAGCATTTCATAACTTGCTTTTGTTTGATTGCTGAAAATAACCATCCATGCCAGGAAAGGTTGTGGAGTCTCCATTGTTGGAAATATTCAGAAAACATCTGGCCATGGTTCCAGTCAACTGGCTCTAGGTGGCCCTGCTTGATCAGGGAGGTTGGATTAGACAATCTCCAGAGGTCACTTCCAGTCTCAACCATTCTGTGCTTCTGTGATACCCCTCTGGATGCCCATTTCCATTGCACTAATGCATGCTGATTAAATTAGATGAAACTAATGCCAAACTCCTTAGCAAAACCATGGTGAATTCCCTTTATACAAGGTCCAGATGCCTTCAGGTAATGTGGGAAAAATAATTTATTTCCCGGGAAAAAAAATCTCTATAAAAATAAAATTCTTAGTGAGAGGCAATAGAATGTTACTTTACTCTTTTCATTCTGAAAAATCACAAAGGTCTCAAAAAGTATTAAAGATGGTAATCTGAAAACAAACCACAGCAAAACAGACATCACTGCAAAATAAAGGCTCCACAGGCAAATACACAAAAGCCCTAAAATGTAAACCTAAGTCTAAGTGTGTCACTTTATAACCTCCCCCAGTAAACACCTCTGATGCATAATACATTTTCATTCAACACGTAATTAGCTGTTGGAACTCACTGCACCAAATTAACATTGAATTAAAACTTTGGCCTAATTTCAAAAGATACTGGTCATTCCTGTGTATACTTAGTATTGATATGGCCTATTCAGCAGCAATGTCCCACTCACTCATCCTGGGAGGCAGGGAAATAATTCTTCGAGCTTATGAAATTCCAAACATAGAGGAAATGAAAAGGGCTTGCCCAAAGTCAAATAGGAAACCTCTGGAAGAGTGAGGAGTTCTCAAGTCTTGTTAGGGGCAACAAATAAACACAAAGTTTTCTGTCACCGTGCATGACCAAACTCTTTTTGACCTTTGACAGCACTGCCACTGAGGGTGCAGGGACACTGATTACTTGAACCTTCTGAGCACCATGTGGGAAGTGCTGAGATAGGCAAAAGCAGAAAGAGATGTTTGCAACAGGCCTTCATAACCTCATGGCCACTCCCTCTCTTCTCCTACAGAACCACCCTGCAGTTTCCATCATCCTTGTGTAGCCCACTTCCACGAAACCCCTTTGGTAGCCCAATTAGATGGGCCACCTCTGACTCCAACCTTGCTTTCAGCTCTGCACTGGCCCCATCTGCCTCCTGCGCACAGACTCAGGGACCACATGGGAAGTGCCTTCCCTGAAGGAAATCATCACACCAGCGCTCAGCACAGGTGCTGCAATGGCGCAGAGGAATAGCTTGCGATGAGCTCAACCTTTTCTCTTAAAAACAAAATGGCTTTTCTTTGATCAATATAAATTAAATTACGGCTGAACCAAAGCATCAAAGCTGCTGAGTCTGGAGAAGAGAGCTGCTGTGGGGCAGCCCAATAAAGTCTGCATCAACAAACAACAGGCATGTCCCCAAAGAGACACCTGTGCTATCTTCTTGCAGTTGTTTGAAGCTTCAGTCTGGAACTGAAAATTGAGCTTACTGAGATATGAAATTTTGTACTAAAATATTGTTTTCTCTTTATAATATCAGAAAATGTTGTTTTCAATTTCAAATTTTAAATCAAAACCAACCTATGAAATCTGTTAAGCTTTAATTTTTGCTGTTTCAGAGATCAGAGATTATTTTTATGTAAGTTCTCTCTGGTAACCAGACAACCTATGGCCATTTTGCAGTCATTCCCAATGAAAGTTCTAATGCCATTAGAGAGTAGCTGACACTCAGCCTTGTACACTTCAATTGTGAGGGCTACAGAATTTATAGTATCAACATCTCTTTCCAATTTTCCAGAATAAATGTCCAACATATCCTCAGAAAAAAACATGGTTCTTTTCATAGAGACAGGAGGAGAAAAAGAAAAAAAACCAAAACCAAAACTACAACAAAAACTAACAAAACAAACCCCACAAGCAATATAGTCTAATCTGCAATTGAAAATCAATCATTATTAAAACGGGTAACAGCATGAAAAATACAGGATGATTTTGGGGTTCTCTAAGCAAACCGTATGACAAAGGCAACCTATAATTAAAAAGAGTTATTAAGAAATAACGTACAAAGCAAGTAAATTTTACTTATGCCAACTAGCAATTATTCTTTTTATTTTCTGTCTGCTCTAATCTCAGGGCCTGACAAAAACAACTCTACAGAAACAGAAGGAGATAGGGATGATCATTGGTCTGTAGAGTGAACTAAATCCGAGTTCTCCAATCTGACAAATAAACTTGAATTTTTATTCCTGTATTATTAGATATTATTCCAACAAGCTCACCCCTCCTGCAGTCCTATTTCCCATCTGCGCTCACCTGCAACACCACCCAGACTGTAACTTGCTACTAAACTGCCTTTTCCCTTTCTGTGGCTTTAGATCCTTTAAATTTTCTTGATTTCTCTAATATTTTCATTCAGAGATTCAAATGACTAAACTAAACCATCATATAAAAATAATTTTTTCTTTGACTCATCTTTCATCTTGTTAAATCCTTGCCTTTGTGAAAAAAATAGTCATTCCTTCTTGCTGCACAGCAGTCTTTTATCTTACATCATGACAGCACTGACAACACAACAAGCTCATAAAATACACTTAAATACGAATGTTAGCTCACTTTAATAGTGTTTTTAAATTAAATCTAATGACAGAGCACCCAAAAAAAAGTGAGAGTCTATATGAACAATGTTTCATGAAACAGAATAAGGAAAGTCAGATAAAATAGTTGTAGCAGGTCAAACCACAACAATAGTAGATTTAGTATGGAGCGGCAAGGTGAACAAGCAACACCAAGCGAGGTGACAGAGACTTTGCTATCCCCTCATCTCATAGGAAATGCCCAACACCAAGAGATACCTGAGGCTTAGCTTTCCTCACTGCCCTGTATTCATACCATAATCCTGCTGTGATTGTGGGAAGTAACTGCCAAGAAGTCACCATCATGGACACTCACTATCAGCAAGGACCTGAGAAAAATACTCAAGGGATGGTTTTACTCCCATTTATTCACTGAGGATGGGTGAGTAAGGACAAATGAGGACAAAACGAAGATAAAAACCAAGCATCCCAAAATGAGACTGGTTTCCATGTCACAATGGAATTCAGCATTTCCATGGTTCAGAAGTTATTTTGTGTCACTACATTTGGTGTCTCTTTTCTGCAGATACAACTGAGAAAATATGCAACTGAACTAGAACATGGTAGGCTCCAGCAAGGCTTGGCATTGCACATAAGAGCGCTCTGGCACCCAGCCGACAGCAGACTATGTTTAACAACTAATGATATACATTACCATAGCCTTGACACTAAAAACACATATCTAGTGACAGTCATTCTGGTGCCATTTAAATTCATATATGTCTTGGGATGGTTTCCATCCATGCTGGCAGACAAACTGTAATGAATAAGGAGGCTGCACTTTGCAGATAAATAAAAGCAAGTGTGGGATGTACCTAAATGGATCTGACAGATTGTAAGAATAATTTAAAAATATAAGAGTATAACACAGAAATATTGGCATTATCTGTAATGAGGACAAGAACTCATGAATCATATACTACTGCTAGACCAGAATAACAGGAATAAGTATCAGAGATGTTCAAGTCTTTCCATTTACAAAGCAGTAAAGTAACAAAGTCCTCGTGCTTCATATCCAGTAAGTGCCTTTTCATTTGTAAATGCCTAAACTTCCTATTAAAAAAAAAAAAAGATTCTGACCATGAAACACAGAGCAAAGAAGCAGCTGTTTTTGTCTCACATGGAAAACCAGCACATAACTAGGAGGAGATATGGCAAAAGATGTTGTAGGCCATATCCCAATCTCTGAAAGTGCAATGCAACCCATGCTGGGGCTGTCCCTGAGGACTCCAGGAACTGCATCCCATTACACAGTGCTAAGCAACCTTCCTAATAGCCACTACTAGTCATCTACTTGTTAAAGGCACAGTTCTGGCACAGAGCCTGGAAAGGATGAACTAGCTCATAAACAAAAGCTAGAAAGCCTTTTCTAACATCTATAAATTTATTACTTTGCTTAGTAGCAGGAGTGACACATTTAAAGGCTTGCTAGGTTGGACAAGATGCTTTACACAGCTCAGTATCAAAACCAGAATGGTACTAAAATAAAAACACAACAAATATTCAAAATAGATATGATTTTTTGTTAAAAAACAAAAAACACACACAAAAAAAATAACCAAACAAAAAAACCAAAAAACCCAAAAAAAACCCCAAAAAACCACCTTTAACAGCCATCCCCAAATTACCAACCAATTCTTAGAATAACCTACTTGTTTCCCTTCTTCTATTTTCCTTGTATCTTTTCCTTCTGTAACAACTTCTTTTCATCTTTCATCACTATTAAACTAGAAACAGGGACTACAATTTTTTTTACTAGCTTTTTTCTAGAAAAGAAGTACCATACAGTACACCATTTCAAGAATATAAATGTAAAATCTTGGGAAAAAAAAACTACCAAGAAAGGTGCAAAACCAACACCCTGCCTACTTGTAATGTGTCCCAGTATCTTTACAGATAGAAATAACACTATTATATTTACACAACATTAATACATTAAAGGGATATTAGTGACCCCAGAAGATGACTGTGGTCTGAGCTGTGCTAGCTAAATAGCATGTAAATAGAAGAGGCTCTAGTTAGTTTATTAGTTTTGCATTTTAAAGTGATTATTCACAGAATCCTGGTTTAGGGATAACCAAAGTGCACCTACACCTTGTGCAGGTATTTTGCTGTCAATAGGGTTCTTCAACCCTTTTTGAAAGTCAAGTTGCTTTAATGCTGTTGCATGTGAGACACCCAAAGATCATAAACACTCCAAAGCACAAGCCTTTCTTGAAAATGTTGATTACCTGCAAATAGTAACAGCTTGTGAATGGGAACATCTCACTGATGAAAATGAGCACTACACCATATGAGCAGGAAGTGACCTTTTAGTTCATTGTGGCAATTATTCATTAATATAGACTAAAACATTAATTACCACGGGAGCATTCACTGTAAATCACTGCAAACCATGAGCATGCAAGAAAAGGCCATCAGAAATTATTTCACTTGTGCATCCTAATCTTGAATTAAACAA
Organism: Picathartes gymnocephalus; assembly: GCA_013390045.1. Lineage (NCBI taxonomy): Eukaryota > Metazoa > Chordata > Aves > Passeriformes > Picathartidae > Picathartes > Picathartes gymnocephalus. The sequence continues at coordinate 29,317 of WEKY01041095.1, forward strand.
TTTGTATTAATGTATTGATGTATCTCTATTCTTACTGTACAAAACAATACTCCCTCTCAGCTAGCATGGGCTCAAAGCCCCGTGCTGGAGTTTCTTCATGTACATTCATGCCAGTATAGTGACAGAAGGACATTTGAAATGGATGTTAGATGTTTATAGCTTGTATCAGTCATGGCTCAACGAGTAATTGAAGAACTGATTAAAGACATAGGGGCGACTCTATACCTTCTGGCCAGCCTACACATGCATATGGATCCATACACATTGTAACAGTAATGAAGGAAGCCTGAACTACAAGCACTGGAGCAAGGTATTCATTGAATTGCATCTCCTGTAGATATCATGTATGGTCCATTTTCATGCTGACTCCAAATACCAGTGTGGCAGGTGTACTTGTTTCCATAGGAGATGGACCGTAATTATTTGCCAGGATGACCAAACTTACTATGTACAATCTGAGCAAGAGGGAGAACTTTATGGAAAGGACCCCAGCTCTTCCCTATGCCCTTTTATAAGTACATTTGTTGTTGTTGTTGTTGCTGTTGTTGTTGTTGTTGTTATTAACCCTCCCTCAACAGGCTCAGAGTATGAAAGTGTACAAAAAATGTAAACAAGAAAAAAGTATGGAAAGCTATTTACTCCAGAAATTAGGAGAAAAAGTTTATTTTTGCTCCCTTTTCATCCTTATACCCAAATGCATTAAAGCTATGACTAAGGCCACAAGCACCTCTAAAAATAGGTAGGAACCACTTAGCCTCACTAATTTAGATGACCTGAATTCACCAGTGATCATGGCAAAAAGCCCATGATTTCTCACACTTTAAAGAACAAGCTTTGAAAAGACTAACAACAACAGCCAAATTGCACCTGAAAACAAGCAAGAAGCCAGCATTAAACAGACTATTTCAATGGCATCAATGCGTATTTCTCAGAACGCCTTGGATAAGTAAGATTTATAAAGATAAAAATAGGAGGGAAGTTAAAAGACTCTACTTGGTATGCTTTGAATCACATTTATTAGAGGGATAGATCTTATCTACTCAGAGATATGACCTTAGTATTACAGCAAGAAATAAATAAAGGCCTCCTCTGTTTAGACACACTCCTCATAACATTAGTAGAATACTATATGTCTTACTGCTATTCAATGAGCTCCCACTGATTTTAAATTTCATTAGGCTCATAAACTCCTTCCGTTGGCAGAAAAATTACATTTTCTGGTTTCCAAAACTGCATAATGAGTCACGACCTAGCCCTTCTCTTTGTCGCCTCAAAATACCCTTTTCTTGGCTAATCTCCCCTATATTTTCAATTTTCCCCCAACACTCAGATGGATATTTACACACACACAGAGGTAATATTGCAGAGCACTCAGTTTTTTGTTACAGAGCTGGGGATGCTTTATATAGGCTTCCCTGCAACCACTGAGTGAAAGCAGCAGAGGAAAAGGCAGTTTCATATCATATGTCTCCTGTCTTTGATTAATCTGCAAGTCACCCATTTTAATGAGTCCTCATAAATAATTCAATTTCTAATCATGCTTTAAGCCCCCTAACCTGGAGAAGAGAAAAAAAAGGTAGAAAGGTAGGGAAAAGGGAGGGGAAAAGTGTGCATGTTGGATCAAAAAATGCCTGCAGCAACTGAGCTACTCTTACTTATTCTGGCCCTACAAAACCCAACTCCTGCCTAAACCTTGAAATGATTCTCTAAAAAACATGACAGGATTACATAAAAACGTTGGGAGTTTAAGACAATAATTCTGGAATCTGCTTCCTTTTCACTCACTTTCCCTGTTGCACAAGGTACACGTGTGCTTGAGACATGCTCCTTCTCTGGGTGAACTGAGCATGCTGACCCCTCCTATGCTGGTGGGACCAGCCCCCTGCCCTTGCACTGGAAGGGAGTAAACCAGCCACAGAAGAACATCTACTCTTGATTCTTGTGTCTTATTTCTCCTCTTGGAACTCTTTGATAGGGACTAGGAAATCCAATATTGGCTACTCTTTTTCTCCCTTACAATTCATTGTTGGAACTGCCCCTCTGCCCTCCTCCAGGAAATATTCATCTTCCTCTAGGCAGGATTTCACCTCCCCCTAGATTGGCCAGGACTTCAGGAGGAAACCATTATCAGCATTATGAATTATACCTGCCTTATCCTCACAGAGAAGTTCTGAAATTCCCTTTGCACCCCGATCTCACTTTTTCACTGCAGAAAAAGCATTGCTGCTAAAACTCTTTTCTTGCTGCAATCAAAATGCATTTGACATACAAAAAGCTGGTCAAGGTACAACTGACAGCACACAGACAGCTGAATGATCGCCTCCTACCTACAACTATTTTTTAATTGCAAGGAGGTCTCTCAATACACAGCAGAACATTTGCTCATTAGCACTACAGCACTATTTCTCATACTGACACTTCCTACCCCTCCTCCTCTCCCATCTTTAACAACTATTCCTAAAACACTTGCAAATTGCAAACTCTCTGTGACCTGTGGGGTTGGATTTATATTGTGCATATTAATGCATTTTTCTAAAACTTCCTTAAAAAAGTAACAAGCAATTCAAACTCACTATGGCTTTTGTCCAAAATCACCAAGATTTACTTTGAATGGCAGCTATTTGGTTTGTCTTGTTCCTCCCTGAAACAGTATTGTACATTGCTACCATATGCAGAGCTGGTGGACTTCCACAATTCTGATATTAGACTTCAGGTTAGAGAATTCAGCCAACACTGTTACACAGGCCAAAGCTCATTTTGTCAAAGCTGCTGCAATGGTATTTTATAGAAGATAATGATAATTTGCTGCAATTTTATTAATTATTTAGTAATCAGAAGGTCATGGGAATGGCCTATATTACAGAAGGCAGGGCATTTTATTTAGGAAACACCGTTCATCTGAGACCACATATTTTGACTTCTCCAATTTGTCTTACATCCAAGCACTGTAGTAATAAATAAAAGCCAGAAAAATATATAGGTTGGTCATCTTTAGTTTTGCTGTATCTTGTGATATATGTGGCCAGCCATCTTAGTAATTAAAGCTGCAGCTAAGCTGCTGACAAGGAACATTTACAAACGCTTTGGTCCATGTCCCAGCCTGTCCTAGAGCCAGATTTACACCTATGTTGCCATTTTATCACCTGCAGACTCCTAGGAAAGGAACAGGCTACACAGGCTAGGAGTGTAGCATCGTGCACCCATGCCCAGGCAAGGAGTGTGACATGGGACAATGTTGAATGCACTAATCTTCACCAAATCTGTGCAAAGTAGTCCAGAAGAGTATTTACTCTTCAGAGAGCAATTAATGCAGAATTAAAATCTCTAGACACACTTGACATGGCTTGTCCCTAGAAAGTTAGCCTGAGATCAAGCTTTAAATACCATCTCCCTGGCATTTCTGTGCAAGCAACGTTGATACTGCTGCATCCCATGGCATCACTGAGAGGGCGAGGAGAAGCCAGACAAGGTTCAGTGCATTGGATTTGCATGTGCTCCACACAGGCTGTCCCAGCATCTCACCTGTGAACACTTCTGAAAATAATGAACATGAGAGTCGTGTGTTCTAAGACTTCATTTGTCTACACATTCAGGATAGCTATAATCTGTCAGGCAGAAGATAGTGTGATGAGGTCTCTAACTTCACCTACTAAAATATTAGATATCTTGCCTGAACTAGTTATCCATGTTTCCTCTACGAAAATACCTGGGAACACTTACCTCTCTTCTGAAGAGGGAAGTACATGTGACTGATTTAGAGAAACAGCTGCTTAGACAATTCTGAAAATAGTTGGATTGAAACCACACAAGAAATCTGCAGCAAAGCAAAGTCTACAACCAGCATTTCCTATGTCTGAGACTAAAGTTCTAAATATGGGGTCGTTCTTACATTTTCTCACACAGGTCCCCATCCAACAAAAGCTCATGTATAAACACATGCTTCCATTTTTTTGTATGCTATTACAGTTTTGCATAGAATTTGTTAGGACTGTTCATAAGCATATAATTAGCATAAAGCACACTTGGTTTTTTTCAAGTCCAGGACACAAGTGGAAGTTGACAGAAAGAAAAAAGCTGTAAAATTATAAATATTTATTTTAAAAATTCCATAGACTATGTTAAAGCTATAACTATAAATACCATGTGTGTCAGATGGTTTCTCCTGGGCTAGATTCTTCACATACAGGCACATACTAAACACTCCTAACCACTCAGTGCTGTATGCTTGAAGAATTAACACAAAACGAGAGCATTCCCACAAGCTCAATTAGTGTTTTGCATGTTTTGTGCACTGGTAATGCCCCAAACCAATGAATATATGTAATTCCACGTTTGCACAAATCTCATGTCCTTTTAGGACTTGGCAAAACCCTCCCCTTACAGAAAACCCACACCTTCTTAATTCTAAATTTCAAACAGAACTGAATGCCACCGGAGGCAGCTCATTTTTCTAATATTGTTCTTCCACTGCATGGTAGCTTCTAACCAAGATTGCTCTTATCACTAACAGAAAGATCTGTTCTGAACAGCGAAGGAGCTAATATGTTCCACATAAACTTCAACTCGTCAATCCCTCAATTTCTTCTGATTAAAAAAAAAAAACAACAAAACCTCTCCACCAAAACAGAAAAAAAGCCCTGAAACAAAATTTAAAAAAAAAACCAAAAAACCCCAAAACAAAACAAAAAACAAACAAACAAACCAACCCACCCTCCCCCCCAAAAAAAAAAACCCAAATAAAATAACAAAAACACCAACAAGATTCACCAAAAAATCCTCATGGAGGAGAATAGATGCTTTTTAATGTGCATTTGTAGATTTGACTTGACACAATTTTTTTTTTTTTTTCCAATAAATGCCAGAAAATAAACTCTCTGTGTTTTTGTGAGCTGTCTCAGTGAGTCAGTCCTGAAAGTTCATTACAAACATTAATCCTTTATTGCTGTAAAGGTACATATAAACTTTGCACTCTGGAAGAGCTTGCTACAAAGCTCAGTGGCTAAACCAGAATATAAATACCAGGTGGCTGAAAGATCATGTTCCTGAAAAAGCTCCCCTCATCTCATGATTAAAATATGAGAATGCCCAAGACTGTTGTTTAAGTCATATAAGGAGAATATGTTGAGCTCCATATGTGTCCTCCTTTGTGTATGTGAACTTCCTTAGCAAGCTTTGGATCCAGCATTTGAATTTTCAATTTTCCACATGGGTCAGGGTTACCCAGGGCTGAAATCTCACCATCTGTTCAGAAAATACCAGCTTTAAATGGCAAAAACTTTACACTTTTAACTTTTCAGATGGTGAGGAAGAGTGCAGCACCCTGTAGGCATGTATCTAAACGAAGTCCTCTCTCTCCCCAAAAAAATCTCATTCACTTTTGGGGCTAAGGTGAAACTAAAATCTGTAAGGACAGATCTAGAGCTTGTTTACATAGACATGGAACAGAAAGTTGACTCCAGGGTACTTCTAAAGTGGGTAAGTTACATTATGCTTAACATCCATCCAGAGAAAATTAAAGTAGGCATGGTTAACATGGCTTTTTGATTTTTTTATTATTTGATTTATTTATTAGTTTATGAGTCTTTTAAGGCAATTACCCCCATAAAACATAAGCCTGGGAAAGTGTATATTCCTCCCACTAGTGAGAACACACTGATTCCTGGTGATAACCTTCTCAGTCTCCCTGGGTTTACCCACCACAGAATGACACTGAAAACCACAGCAAGCTAAGAAATCACCTGCCACAGACCCACTTGGCTACTGCTATCCCTCATCAAGGCTTCCTGGTTTCAAAAAAGCTAAAAGGCAAAAATGTAACTCAGATCATCTCTCACGGTAATGCAAACATTTTAAATTATGTCAGCATTTACCTAGAATGTTTGCCTCGAAAAAATAATTGAGCATTTTAGCAATAAACATATTGAAAAAATGGAAGTAAGATAAAATACATCCAAAGCAGAGAGAAAAGACAGAATTAAGCAGATGATTTTAAATTGTTCTAATGAGTTTTTAATGTAAAATATGCAAAAGGTAAATCAGAAACATTTAAACAAGAATCCTCTTTAAATGTTTATTTGAATTTCTTGGCCCACCTGAAATAACAGCCCCAGAAGCAGGAAAAAACACAGCCACAACACAAAGATCTGACATTTCAGTCCTCATTCAATACTGAATATTACATATAGAGTGGCAAGATGATTATGAGGGCAACACATAATAAAATGTGTACAAATTAATTAGATGAATATATAAGAAGGGAGTGTTGTAATAGTAGCAGAACTATTTCTGAGCTCTGAGCCTCAGAGGTGGGGTTTGTACCAGAGTTGAGGCTCTTGTAGGACCCACACCTCAGAGGGATTTCACCTCTGCAAACTCTGTTCACAGGTTACTGACTGTGAATTCTGGAAAGTTCCAGTGCAGGTTGTCAGAGTGGTCTGTGTTGACACAGGGATAGCTGCTAAGTAACTGGTGCATCAACTCTGGTTTTAGATGAACATGCAAACTGAAGAAAAAGGCAAAAAATTATGTGTACTCACTAAGAAGCTACTGTAACTTAGTGGAAAAACAATAATTCTTTACAATGTTTCATGTGCCTAAGCCAAAAGAAATATATTTGGAATTGTAAAGACATCTTCTGAATGACTTCATCTGAAATCCACAACCACAATCCCCATCTGGGTGAATCCTGTGCCATCAGTCAGAGCCCTTTCTGATAAGTTCACCAGGCATTAGCACTTAGAAGAAAAATAAGTCTCCTTTTCCTCCATTATCTAATTGGTGTCTAAACAGCTCAGACTACGACAAGAAGAGCAGAGTAAAACAAGTGCACGGCTGCCTGCCTTCGCCTGCTAGGACAGCCTTCACGTTTCCTGACATTTCAGATCTCACACAGTGACCAGAGCCTCATAAAACTGTCTCCTGCTTTCTGCTCTCACCCATCTTCCCCAGGCAGCACTGTCACTTTCCTCACAACAGCAATCTGGGAACATTAATCTCCCAGCAAATGAATCCTTCTACTGCTGTCTCTGGCATCAGGAGCGGCTCGAGCGCCGGCTGCAGCGCTCGCAGGGCACAGTCCTGACACAGTGCACTGTCCTTGCCTGGTGTTCCCCTGGAAGAGGATGAACTCGAAAGATCTGCATGAACAGATCCCTGAGTTCACCTGCAAGGTTAAGGGGCTCAGTGTATTTTAGAAAAAGAATGTAATTTTTACAGATTTCTACCATCCTTCTCTTTTCCTCGATCTATTGCTTCAGTGAACAAACACCTTGCACGATCTTATTCTCATGAGCCCACATAGTCCCCATTTAGACTATGAATGACAAATATACATATTCTGAAGAAAATAGAGACCACATACAAAAAGTGCCAAATTTGGAAATTATTTCACTAGAACTACTTCCTGTAAAATAGCTGTAGTAATTACATTTGAATTATATGTAGAAACAAATTCAGTTTTCTTATTTCTCTTTCACTTTAATTCAGTTCCAGAAGCTCTAGCTTGAGACTCATGTTTATTCTTTCTGCATAATTCTGCAGCATAGCCTGCAGCTGGGACATATTCCACAGGATACTCTTGGCCTCTGGCTGTGAACTTCATTTGGAAAACATTAAGGGAGACCCTAAAGCTTCTGCTATGAGATGGGCTGGGACCATGCCATAACAAAGGTCTGGTAAAAACCAGTGATTTTTGCCTTTTCAGGATGAGATCAAATGTAAAATTTATTCTTACTTGCTGTTTGGCAGCAATGATAAATTCAATTCTGTATTGAAACAAAATGGACTATTGGGTTGAATTTACAAAGTAGAGTTTGTAAGATGGTATACTTTTCATCTTGAAAACTGTAATTGCTCCTTCTGCAGCATGGCTAGCTGTCATAAACCATGAACAGAAAAGGCTTTTGAGTAAGATGCAAAATAAAAGCGTCCATTAACTTAATATTTAATGATCTCATTCATTAATATTTTTTTGCAAAGCTGAAGTAAAAGCAATTGTATTTTGTGATTAAGTTCCAAGCTACACAGTCACAGCAACACCTTGGGAATGAGCACAAGATATTCTCTTACCTTTGCAATTCAAAACTGGGTTTGCATTCCTATATGGAACAAAATGCTTTATCAATAATTCAAGTAACAAAGTCTGCTGGATATTATCTTACAACTGGAAGAGTAAACAAGCACTGAAGCTTAGAAAAATTGATTGACACTACATTAGCAAGAGGATCCCATTCTACTGTATTATTGTGGCTTTATTTTAAGTGTGAGATATTATCTCATCAATGAGGTCCTAGAAATATAGTTGTTCCAAAGAACAGCTCCTCTTCTCTGCGGAAGGTTGTCAGATCACAACCCTGTGTGATCATAGACCACTATGAAACAAGAATAACTCTCTTCCCATAAAACCCTTCATGAGAGAGACACAAAAAATCACGGAATTTGACCTAATGTGCTCTCCAGAATGAGCAGCCTTGCATATCAGCACAATCCCTGTACACCTGAGGAATGTGGCATAATGAACGACTCAACTTTGTGAAAGGACTTAAAAGGCATGAAACAATTCACAACACAAGTATCCTGGAAAAAAAACCAAAAAACCATCAAGGACTGAAAGTTTCATTAATTGAAAGAAAAAAAGGTGGACTGTGAAGAAGAGAAGGACATTCTTGATGAATGCACAAGAGAGAGGTTTTGGAACCTAAACCTAAAAAACTGAAACCAAAAGTGGAGAATCATTTGGACACAGACATTAAAAAAAATACTAATCTAGTCTGCTTTTCCAGGGACAGGGAAAGAAGACAGAGTCCTTTTCCTACAAAGGTTGTTACTTGATTCAGTGATATAACCAAAAACTGTAAATTAGTGGTCATGACTAAAGAAGGCCAAATAATGCATATTGAATTCTCTGTGAATTCCAACATATCTACTGAAACCTAAGGCATGCCTCTTTGGGTGTTTTATTTATTTTATTATTTTGTCAAAAAACAATTGATACTGAGCAAGATTTTTACAGTGCTTTGGGCTAATAACAGCTTGATCTGCTGTGGGAATGAAGCCTATGCTACCCTGAAAAATGTCTCTAGATCAATAAGAAAACCAACAAAACAACAAAAACTTGCAGTTACAAGCTCCTTGGGGGAAAAAAATTGCTCTTGTTATTACAGTTTGGGACTCTGCTTTCTGTCTCACAACCTCTCTTCAAAACTTCTTTGCATTTCCCTTCTCCATGGGGATTTTGAACTTTTTCCTTCCTAAAAACAAAAACTGAGCCTGAAGAAGAGAAGCATAGTTGTACTGTATCGCTGGGCAGCAAAGAGAGGGGCTGCCATGCTGAAAGGCAAGAATTAATGCTTGCATGTAACTGATGGCTGGCAACAAGCAGAGCACAAAAGTGGTTAAATAGTGAGCCCAATGTTGTTCAACACCTTCACTGGCAGACTGGATGATGAGACAGAGTAAATACTCAGCAAATTCAAAGGTGACACTAAATTTGGCAAAATGGCTACATATGCTGAATGACAGAGCTTCAAACCAAAGAAACTTGAGAACTGAATCAAAAGAAACTTCCTCTGGATCAACAAGGAGAAGGTTAAAGGTCTGCACCTAAAATGGGACGATGCCGTGCAGCAGCACCAGGTGGGAAGCTACTGGCTCTGAGCACCCTGCAGGAAAGGACTTGGAGCAGAGGACACACCAAAACTGCACCAGCACTTGTCTCTCATTGCATGGAAAACAGCCTGGCTGTCAGCTGCACCAGGAGCAATGTGGACAGTAGATGCAAGGAAGCCTTTATTCTCCTCTGTCCAGCAAAGGTGAGGCAGCATCTGAAATACTGTGTCCACCTGAATACTTCCCAGTCCAATAGGGATGTTATTTCTAATTAGAAAGTGTTCAACAGAGGGCTACCAGGATGGTCACAGGCCCAGAGCACACGACCTAGAAGGAGAGAGCGAGGTTTTTCAGTCCAGCAAAGGAGAGGCTAAGGAGAGGTCTAATACAATCCTACAACCATTTGCTATATTGGCAGACAGTACAACAGGGGCCAGTGAAGACAAATTGCAGCTCAGTAAATTCAAGATAAACATCAGGAGGAGGCAGGTCAGTAAGGGAGTAGTGCAGCTCTGAATCTAGCCACTCAAAGAAACTACTGGATCTCTGTCCCTGGAGGCTTTTGAGACATGGCTGATCTGTTTGTAATACTGGCAACAGTCCTACCTTGAGCAGGAGCGTGGATTAGATGGCTTCCAGAGGTCCCTTCCTACTAACATTTCTGTGATTTGATAGTCACTGCCACATAGACATGTGGCACGTGGCAGAAATATTTAATCTATGAATTATTCACCCCCAGGGAAAGGAGCCAATGAGGTCTATATTTCAAAGCAGCATTTGGAGAACTATGTAACATTCTCACTCTTGAGCTGCCACCTGGGAGTGGCACAGAGAAAAAAGTAGGACTGAAGGGGCAACAGTGCCATGGGAATACTGATTCAGACTGTGTGAGTACAAAGGATGGAAATCTCTAGAAGAAGAAATAGGGGAACAGAAGTGTAGGGAAAAATGGGAAAAGATAAGAAGATAAGCCAGACGGAAGATTTGGAAGTGTTGATGGAGGCAGATGGAGGGAAACCTCTGGAGATTCCTTCTGATCATGAGGACTCAGGCTAGGATAAGGAGCATAAAAGAGAAAGGCAGGATTTTCTATGCTGGGAAACTGAAATATAATGAGGAGGCAGGTTAAGGGGGAGAGAGAAAAAATAAATAAGGACAAGCAGAGCAAGGTAAGTGCCAATTATATCCGGCGGTAATTAGGCAAAAACATTCTACCTAAAGTAACACATTTCCCTACAGAGCCCTAAGGAGAGTTCAAGATTCACAAGTTTCACTAATCTGCTGTGAGCAAGGATTTGTGTGAAGTAAAGTAGTTAATTTGGAGAGTGAAATCTGTGAGTGATTTCCAGTGAACCAAGAGAACTGGTTTAAGAGAGTGCCTGGCATAAAGAAAAAATTTATATGGTAAGACACAGATGGAAGGTGATGCTTAAAGACAGGATTTGTTTGTCCACCTTAAATGCTACTGCAGTCATGATCAATGAATCAATAGCTTTCAAAAAAGCTCAAAATAAACAAACAAAAACCCACAAGAACCCAACACATAATTAATGTGTCAAAGCAGATATCGAAAAACAATTTTTACATTTTCTTAGTAATATAAATCGACAGATACTGATACAGAATTAATTAAGAGCTACTGCTGACTGCTAAATTACTTCTTCCTAAACTCCTAATTGATCAGTCAGAATTTCTAAGTAAGTTAATCAAAGAGAAAGAATTTATTTTGCCTATTAAAATCATGCCTGTAGGAAAGGCCACAGGATCTAATCATTCCCACTGAATGCTTTGCATATGAGACAGCCCAATTTAACTCAGCAACAGAGATTTTAGGGCGCATATTTGATTTAAATCTATGTATGGAACTGATTTTTTTTTTAATTCTAAAAGAAGATTGACCTAATCAATATGGCAGAAGACTGTCTTTTTAGTGTGATTTTACTAAATACAATTTTTTTCAAGACAGAGTAAGGTTTGCTGAAACTCTGCATTACTTTTCTCGCTAGAGTCTGAAGTCACATAGCCAGTTGACAAACTTAAGCTTCTCAAACTGCTTTTGACAGACAAGATTTAAGTACTGTTGAAAAATTTACCAAACAATGTCCCCAAAAGTGTCTTCGCTATTTTCAGGGGCACAGTGCCATGTGCTAATGTATTGTGAAGGTCTTCGACAATATGGTGTTGGAGACCTTTTTCTCCTTTCTTTTTTTTTTCATTCTTCTGCTGTGATGAAATAAACCCTACAGATCTGGCCTCTATTTTTCCTTTTGTTGGATTCCTTCAGCCTCATAGGAATTCCAGTAGCAGAGCATTGTGTCTGCTGCTTTTCAATCATCTTTTCTATCTACCTCCTGTGTCCTCAAGCTGATCTGACAGTCTGAAGTCTAGAGAAGCTACACAAGAGGCAAGAGATGCAAAGGCCTGAATTAGCATCAGATGACCTTTCATATGTCCAGTGATTTCCAATTAATTTTATTCTTCAATTCTGAAAGGTTTTTTTCACATTGCTTGGAGCAGCGCTTTGTTGCCTATTCCTCTTTTTTGACAAGCAGCTTAAACTAGTACCAAATTAAGGAATCTTAAACTTTTTGCTAATTTAAGAACTCATTTAATATTAGCATTTCAATGCCAAACAACAATTACTGCATACAATCACATCTTTGCATCAAAGTTTTGAAAACCTGAGATGTGCATCTTTCAAAACAGCTGCTCTTGGGAGCTGCAGTGTGCATCCAGATGAGAGCCAGGACCATATATTCCCTGTTGTTTTGGCTCCAACAAAAACATAAATCTACAGAAATAGATCCTAATGCTTGAGGATCGCATATGAATTCAACCAAAAATATTTTAATGTAATTAGATTCAAGGGTCAAACTGAGGTATCATTAGGTATGGATCTGCAATGGCATTGATTCTTTACTAAATACAAATATTCCATTGCCATTTCAAACCAATTAGCACTGTCTGGCTCTAAATGCTGCCTGTTCTCTCCCCTTCTCTTGTCATATGCACCTTTGTTATTTTGGTTGACCTGACATCTTGTCAGTTGAAAAACCTTGCTAAATAATTCATGAGAAGATTAGGGTAGAGATTGTTGTTAGTGCCCAGTCTTCTTCTCCTGCCACATACTCCCATATAGTTATCCACAATGAATATTTTTATCACACTTTCTTCAAAAAAAGCATTATTGAAATAGATAACATCAGAAAATAAACAAGAGAAGCTAAGGTTTCTGTAGCACAAACAGAGATACACAGCACAAAGGCCTATGCAACTGTTATTAGACTCTCCTTTCTTGTGCCTTCCTACATCTGATACAAAAGACCAGCAGCAACACATTACTATCTCTCTGGATTTGCTCAAATGCAGGTTGGCAAGACAGGGAACTTTTATTATCTTGTGTACAGACAATAAATAGAACATCTGTCTTCCCCACACAAAACCCATCAGTGCTCCCTGCCTGAAGAGAGAGTCTGTGAAAATTGACAACTTGTCGAACTAATAAGATTGCTTCTGATTTTGCTGCTATCTCATGTACTCTCACAAAGGGAACTTCTTGTCTGTCTCTCCAGAACTGAGAAGTCCTTCGCCAGCATTCATACCAGAAATGTGCAGCCAACTCATCCTGGCAGTGATTCTTTTGATTTCATTTCTCAGGGTTTGGTTGGGGTTTTTGTTTGT
>WEKY01041098.1:6812-34128 GCA_013390045.1 Picathartes gymnocephalus
CATTTTAAAAATGTTTGGTTTGTCTTTGACTCTCTACAATAGCAAGTATGGAAGGTCTGGGAATTTGACCAGGCAATCCACAAACAGGGTTTTTCATTTAAATTGGTTTTGTTCAATAGTCAGAAAGAAATCTATGCTGAATCCTTGAATATTCAGGAAATCTTGAAGACTGACCTTTTGGTACTTTTCTGCATTGATCTTTTATGTCCATAGTCCCATGTGTGAGTGTAATGCATGTGATAATGTCTCAGTAGAAGTTTTTGCCTCTATCAAACCACACTCTTTGATATCTCACTTCTGCAAGATGAAAGACTCCCATAATTGGCCTCATCTTAGTTTGGTTTGTGGAGTGGCAAGGGAATTGTGCCCAATCAAAGTTGTGTTTCCAGAATTTACAGGGAAGGAGACAAGGAGCTAGAGACAAAGCATGAACAGTCTTTTCTCTATGAGTCTGATCTGAGTCTGGTACCTGAAGAAAGACATAAAGAATAGCTGTTATTTTGACAGAAATACAGTATCAGGTAAATAAGAAGTTTTCTCTTACTTTCATAGATCTGAGACAGAGTTTACTCAGTTTGGTGGCTTGATGGTTTTTCCTTGGCTGCATTTCTTCATACATGACTTTTTTCCTGGCTTTCCTTTCCTTATAAATGGGGAAATGTTGCAAGAACCCAGTACTTAAGGAATATAGGAGTGCAAAGTTTAAGATGCTGAGATGATGTTAACAGCAAAAGAGAATAGTGATTTAGAAGTGCCCTTGCATGTTATGTATATATTGTTCACAACATCCAGAAGATGTGCATTTGACAGAAGAGTTAAGCTTGTGCTCTCTTTGCTTATTTCATCCATACTCGAGAGAGGAGAGAGATGGAGGTCAGTTCAGATGTGTGGGTTCTGCTTGTTTCACCAGGGACATGAACAGGAGGCAGTAAGTCATGAAACAAGGATAATGTTGAAAAAAAATCACAAAAGCTTTTTCTGAGACAGTAATTTTCCCAAAGCCAAGAAAAGTAATTCTTCTCTTTTGACTTGGAAAGTATTTTTTATTAATATCATATTAATAAAACCGTCATTCTAATATTTAGTTTTAACCTCAGTGGATTAGATTGTAGCAGAAAGAAGGCCAGGCCTTTTGCACAACTGGTGTTGGGAGGGCTTAGTTATAAGAGAAATTCTGCATTTTATGTTCTCTGCATGGTATATTAGAGAATAGATTGGACAAATTTTTTGAGATTGCTGCTGATTTTGGGGTTTTTTTATTGAAGTACAGCACAGAAGTTCCCCCATACATATTCACATGCAGAACTAGTGTCAAGGGAAGTACATCTTGAGAACAAAAGGTATTCTGCACTTTGCAGAATAAAAAACGTCAACTACAAAAATGGAAAGAACATACACAATCAAAGGCCAGATCCACTTTCTGGTGGAGTGAGCAAGAGAGAGGTAGACAGATTTAATATGACATTATGTCTCATCAGATAGAACCAGCTGTAAAAAGAACCTGAGAGACAAAAACAGATTCTAGAATGGGGCTTTTCTTCCTAGAATAGACACACTCCTGCACTCTCCTCTTTAATATTAATTCAGAAAATAGTATAAGAATGAAAAATTCTGGCTCTGAGATGACACTGATACCAGGAGTGACATTATTGTGGCCTTTTGCTGACCTCTCAGCAAAAGGAAGAACTCAAACACACTGAAATTCCTGGGGTGTCAATAGCAGCCTGATTTGATCTTGGACACTGACAACCATGTTTTACATGTTTACTGTGTTTTGCAAATCTTTGTTAAGTGTTTGGAATTGGGAATTGGGGTTTATGGAACACTGGGACCAATCATCCACTACAGCTGAGAGTAGATGATGGAAAATGGGATGGCAATGAGGAGTTGTGTCTGCTGGGATGTTGAAATTACAAGAAAAAGAGTACATGGGAGCTAGATGTGCTTGGAAATCTTATGGTACATGGTTATGCATAATACACATTCCCTATGCTCTTCTTCCCAGAACTTCTCAAGGGAGGCTCCTCAGCATCTTTAATTGCTGTGTAAATGCAAAACCCTTTTGGGGCAGTATGTAGCACTGAGCAATTGTTCTCAGGACTGAGTAGGGCAGGTCCTACCAGGAGCTGCGTCTGAGCAATTCTGTTGATTTCAGAGAGCTCACACACACGTAACTGAGAAAGGAACCTGGACCATCTTGGCTATGCAAATCAATAAACATGTTTGTGATCATTTGGCCTCTGGCTCTTTAACAGAACATTTCCACGTGAAACAGTTTCTTAGGGATTTTTCAGAAAGACAGGAAATGCAATTGTTAAAGTGCAACTCTTCAGGGTTCCTTGGAGCACTGAAGACTGCCTAGTTTCATCCAGCAAGCAGGTTTTAAAGAAAAAAACCTGATGAATACCTTATTAAACAGTAACTAGCAAATGTTTTACAAAAGGCCTTGTTTCTTTGAATAAAACTGAGATAAAAACAACTGGTATTCATAGTCAAAATGGGACAAAATGCATTGAAAAAAAAGAAGTCTGAATTGAAAGGGTAAGAAACTGATTCTGGAAAAGTAAAAACCATTTTGATACATGCTTATGCAAAAAGTACTTGTGAAAGTGCTTCTTTACTATGCTTGAGTTCACATTCTATATTATGTCTGTAAAGGAAGGTAAAATATTTGCCATTGTCATCCTTAACATTTGTCGGTTATTTTCCTTAGGGTATCTGCATTCTCTAATCCTGGACTGTTTCTACTAGACTAAGGTTATTTGTCCTTCCTTTTCCTTTCCTTTATATTTCCCTGGATCTCTACAGATACAGAATTTGTTAGATCTCACTTTTTCTCTCAGATACTTTTCCCATCATCAAAAACGCTATTTCTTAAGGATCAAATCCACACCTACATGGTGATAATTTGAGAATCCCATGAGGAGACATGGGGTGATGCTGCCTTACTGACATCTGCAGATATTTTCAAGTTTTCAGGAATGATAGAAAATTAAGTCCTGAAAATCAAAGACAGCATATGCAAAACTAAGACCCACCCAACAGGGTTGCTTCTGAAAATCTGTCTGACTAAAATATAGATCATGCAAGCCAGAATCAAAGAAGAAAACTGTTCCTGTTTTATTCTCAGTTCTTCCAGATATATTTCCTAGAGGGCAGTTTGCCAGTACAGGATAATGTTACCAAAACATATTATTCCTTCTAGCAGCCAAGTGAATCACTGGAAGGAAATACATTGGCAAATGAGAAACAAACCACGAGGCAGAAAAGAGCTGCCTTGAACAATGGTGGGGAGGTGGTTGCCACAGCCAAGGTAAGAATCAAGAGACCCCTCAGAAAGCATTCCAATGACTGGGGCAAAGCTTATTCAGGATCTCTTCCAGGTGTGTCCTTTGCTGCAGCAGAGCGCTCCATCTGTGACACAGGTCCAGTGCAGTAAATTTACATTGCATCCATGTAAATCCATGTAAATGATTTCCTATCATATCTGTGAAGTTACTAAGCTCTCTCTGCTGATGGAGCAGTGTAATTGGGACATAGTGGTGGAGAAACTTTAACTTCATAACAGTAACAATGTTACAGCTGTCTTGGTATTCTACAAGAATATTGCAGTCTACTGTTCCTTATCTGTTCTAAATAGTGCAGATTTTGGTCCCTTTTAAAAGTATAAGGCTTTATTTCTTTCATGATTTTTAATTGATTTATCCATGTTTCTCCTCAGTCACCTCATCCAGATATATGTCGTAATCCTGTAACATCAGATCTGGTGAAATATTACTGTATACTTACACTATTGACTTCAGATAGAGATGGTGCAATTGGGGCAGGTAAAATGTGAAATTTTTGCTTAAGGAGCACAGACTGATGGTACCACCATCAAGGATGTAGTTACAAAATCTTATACAAGAGACAAGTCTGATTGCTTACTTCTCATCGTATTAGAAGTGAAATTCCTAAATTCAAAGTTGGAGGCTGGAACCAAAGAGACAATTCCAAAGTTCAAGCAGAGTCCTCTACCTTTCCTTTCCAAGGGGTAATGGGCCTCACTGACTATTATTAGAAGTGATTTGGCACTTCAATATGCAATAGGCACAGAGTCAGATTTTTCAAAACCATTACACATCTAATTTACATTGACTGAAAATCCCATGAGACACCTAAATACCTCTGGACTATCTTACTGTGCCAATTCATAAAGCTCACTTATCTTCTTCTTTTCTCACATTGAGCAAACTCCTTATTTTTACCATGTGAATAACTATAAATTCCTGTTCCCTTGATTGGGATGCCAAGTTTACATGTAAACAATTTTCAGCTATTATGGGAAACATTTGTAAGCAATGCTTTCTTTTTCTTTTTTTTTTTTTTTTCATTTTTTTTGAATATTTGTTGCAGTTCTCTGCAGTAACCCTGCTGCTGAGCATGTGGATCAGACTCAGATCAGGGCAGTGTGATGCAACAAGCTGAATTTCTTGACTGACCTTCAGCCTTCCCCCTCCATGGCAATATACAGCCTTCTGTTCTGCTAAGTGAAAGTCAGAAACAGGGACCAACTGAAAAGTAATTCTTTTCACTCTTTTGCAGAAACAACAAAATGGTTGCTTCTGTATATGAGAAATTCTTTTGCTCATCTCTACTGGAGACTGAATTGTTTATTGTATTGACTGTCCATCATTGTGGGTGGGTTTCAAGAGATACGACAATTTATTTGTATCAGGGCTTGGAGGGGGGGTGCTGTTGTGATACCTTAAATACCTTTGCAATCTTTTTTTTTTCCTTTCTATCTTTCTTTCTCCCTCTTTTCTTTTTTTTCTTTTTTGAAGCACTAAATCTCAGCATGACTATATCCTGCAGTGGAAAATTACTACCATTCAAAAATGTGCCTTGCTGCATTACGGTCGTATATTTGAAGACTCAAAGCTCTATCTGCAGCACAAAGGAAGGCTCAAAAAATGACTTAGCATCTTTGTTCCTTTATCACAACACTTTATGGCAGCATTTTCTGCTTGGTATAAGTCAATGTATACTTGTGGAATTAGTAATTTTTGTGCTTTATTTTATATAACAATTATGCACATTCATTGAAATGTCCTATTATCGTTAGTATCTATCTGAAATTGTTTCTAGTAGGGTCAGAATTGCTCCATGAATGAATTAATTAATTAATCAATCAATGTTTTTGCAGCACCAGATGACAAAATTTGAAATGACCTATCTCTTTATCAAAATGATTGCATGGGAATATATTTAAAATGAGATACTATTTTTAGACCAAATTCAGGGAGACACACTCCTTATCAGCTCTGTGTGTAAGATACAAAAGGTAAGAGGATCCTGCTACACCTACCCTTTAGGGGGCTTGATTTTTAAGAATTTCTCTTTCAATATGCACTTGGATCCACATTAGAAGCAGTCAGAGGCTTTTAAGGGGAGAAAATCTCAGGACAGTGTACAGAATCAGAGCCAGGGTCGTGACCTTGACTATTGATCCAGCCTCTCTTATTTCCACAGCTTGCTGAGGCTTGTTCTTCCAACCTGCTGGTGTACATTAGAGCAGAAATCCATAACATGGCCATGTTCATCCAAGCACAGGAAGAAACTAAATTAAATGTTAAAAAACAATCTGAGGCTGGAGTTGGAGACAATTCATCATGATCCTAGACGTCAGGCAGGTAGGATGACCAAGAGTTCCTCAGCCAATAGACCCCAAACAGAATATGGAGGGTCCTCACTGCCTCATTTGTCAGGTACCGAGCAGATAGTCGGAAAAACACTGAGGGAAAAATTGTATACCGAAGGTCAGCATTTTAATTCCCAACCATGCACAAATATTCATCTTTTGGAATGCAACCTGTAATTGAGGTTTAGGGGAGAAAGGGACGGCAATAAAAAAATACCTGACATTAATAAATTAGCAGTTAAAACCAGAAGAAAATAAAATTTAGTATGGAAGTAGGGTAGTAAAAATTGAGGTCCAACTGAGTTCTTACAACTCTGGAACAAGGTTTAGGAGAGAGAATTTGACTACAGACTTGAGTAACCTATTAAAATCAGCAGTCTCTTTCAAAGGTTGTGTCTGTGGACTGCTAACCCTCCTTATTGATGAAAAGGCTTTATAGCTGTATGATCTGGGATGCATAGAATGGAGAATAAAAGAGGGATTCCGTAGGCTGTTTGAACTGTTTAGAAACTGCTCTTGGCTTCTTCTTAAACTGTTTTTATTTGTACTGGACACAGAACACATCCCTTATGTACTCACCCAAAACACATAAACTGAAGAATGCATCTCAGGTGGCAGTATTTTCTTCTGGGAACTACAGAACATACACACCTTGGCAATACTGTGCAAATACTGTGGTGATTGAAAATATTCACAAACCCCAATGAAGTCTGTGTGGGTGCTGTTCGAATTTATCTGGCTGCTGTGAAAGAAGAACTTGCCAGTTTTGTGAACATGAATTAAATTTCCTATTGTGGTTGAATTGTGTTCACTCTCAAAACATTGATAAGCAGGTATCTGAGCTGAAAATAGTCTTCTGCCCTTTAATTTTGTTCCTAAGTTATGTTACACTATTTGTGCGTTATCAGCATGTGCTGTTAAACCTCATCATGCTGAATGCCAATCTGATGAAACATAATAAGACATAACACAGTTTGACAGCTAATATTTAAAGAAGAAATCTTATCTCTCACTATCTAAATAGCAAAGGGCTCCCATTCAGACACTTAAAGATTCTTAGTGGATAGCTTGAGAGAACAGTTAACCTGAACTTTGTCAGAATGGTTCCCAATGTAGACAGCAGATTTGTACGTGTGTGAGCTTAAAACACAATGCATTCTCACAGACTGGTAAATTCACACTGAACAGTTCCTGAACTTCCTCTTTACTTTGTAGTGCTCCAAGCAAGAATATGTAGGAAAATGAGAGTGAACTGATGGAATTTGGTTCCATAGATATCTCTTACCAAATACTCTGCAATATCCAAATGAGATAATGTATTTTAACAAGCCAATAAAAAATGTGGGAAGGATGTGACATATCAGGTATAGGAGTTTGCTGAACATAAATTCCTGCATGCTGTACATCACAAATTGTTCTGTTTTCTTGTCTGGCTTTTTTCAGTTAGCCCAGGGTGATTATAGTTTCATTTTCCTGCATTATTATTACTTTCCATTCACACAGGCTTAACAGAGTACTTGAAGATCTACATATTGGAGAAGATCTGTACTCTACTCTTTTTCAAGTGTCTAGATTTTTACTTTCATCCATCATTAGCCTGATTTTTAACACCAAAAACTAACTTAAAGTTAATACTGTTAGCTTGCAGTAATTTCAAAATAAAGGAAAATTATGGATACTTATGGATAAATATTGGGCTAAAAATACCATATGCTGAGCACTTGATATAAAAGCCTCTCTGATTTCCTAATTTGTGAAATTTGACTTGAATGTATCTGAGTTGCATGATAACTTTCTAAATTGTAAAACCCTTTGAAATTATTCAGGTTGAAAGGAATTTCACTACTAGTGAAAAATCCATCTGCTCCCCAAAACACTTCGGGTTTTTTTTTTTTCTGAAAATATAGGATCAACTTTATATCTGGCAAAATCAAGCAGATTTTGTTGTGTGTACGTCTGCTGCCACTGAACCGCAGAAGTACCCCTGAGCCAGACTGCCAAGCCTCTGTGATAATCTCTGTCCAGATATGAGTTGTGCCCATCCAGAGCCCCACTCTGAGAGATGAGGTCAGCACACACCTCCTGATGATGCCTCCTGGCCTCACCTATGCACATACCTGTGCTTGCCAGCACCCACACAAGTATCAGCATCAGATAAGCTTGAATCCTTGGTAAGAGCTAAAACCAAATGCAAAGCCTTTCTCAATTCATCCAAGTAGGAACTGTTCTGATGGCTGTTCTGTAGCTTTCTAACAAAGGGGTACTTCCCAGTTGTGCTGATAATGCTCCATGGCTGTTCCCTGCAAACCTTACTAATGACAATATTTAACTTTCCAGTTTCCCAATAATCAAATAACAGAAAAACACAGCAGCAAGGTGGGGAATATTCTTTCAGGGAAATTCAGGCAGATTTTGTCAAATTCAGCAACACTGAAATATTAATTTCCCGTAGCACACTAACATCCTGAATCTACATACACATGGGTGTTGTGTTAATGATTTAGTGTGTTTGAATGAGCAGTAAGAGGCAGAATGAAGGAGAAACGTGTCAGAAGTTATGCCTCTGAGAATCCACTTAGTAGCATGACCTAATAAACTAATTTTTTTAAAGATGAGAAACATGCTTCTGAGAAACTTGATGTTATACAGCAGCCCTAAACAGTTTAGGGAGTCAAAAACACCAATGGCTCATAGGCAGCCACTTTGCACTGATTTTGCAGTCACTGTTAAATCATATAAATCTACATTTTAGTGCCCTAATCTAGTGTTTACTGCACCTTAATCCAAAAGATTTTGAAAAGTTATCTACAGTTTTTGGGTACCTTCAGCTGTGTGTGTTTTCCATAGACTGAATGCGATCCTACATATTGTTTCACCCTGGAATAAGGAAATAATACATGAATGAAACAGGCATTGTTTAGCTAAATGTAAGCTGAACTAGACTGCAGCTTTTACTGCATCACATAAAGACTCTTGAACATTGTTATCTGACCATAGAGATTTCTGAAATGCCATTTAAAAAAGCATTTTCCCTTTTCATTTGGAATTGGTATTCTTAACTTTTATACCCAGTTAAGATCTTAAAAAAAAGATTTAAAAACAGTTTTGTGGTACAACAGTTAGAATGAGAATCTATTAGGATATGTAATTTTAATTGCTTGCTTAACTTAGCTGTGAAATTTGACCCACCTTTTTGTTGCACTTGAGCCCACACTTCCTCTTGAAAATACACCAGTGCCGTTCCCCACTGCTTAGGTAATAGGCAAGACTGTGTCTGATAATTTGCTTCACTGGAGTCCTTGCATTTTATTTCTTGCATGAAGGAAAGTGCCATCAGTATTTAGATGTGCAGCAATAGAAAGAGAACAGGGTTAAAAAGTAAGAACTTAATTCATTGTGGTCTCTTTATGGACTCTAATCCAGTAGAACTCAATAATGTTCTGCAGTGAAAAAAGTACCATCAAAAGTAATGTTTGAATCTTTTTTAGTAGTACTGCACAGTTACGACTGTCTTTTTTAAGACATCACAGAGGACTTAAAGCACTATGACAGATAAATGCAGTCTTTAAAGCTACTCATGCATTCTTAATGGACAGCCTGTTAATTTGAGGTCTAGGTCAAGAATTTGAATGCCATTCACTAAACACCTCTTTGTCAACAAAAGATAGTTTTCCCTTAGGGTAAATTGTAACTCATTAATTGTAATTAAATTAAACATATGCGACTACTAGAAAACCCAGGGTGCATTCTGAGGAACATCATCCTAGCAGTCCCTGTCTGAGTGCTGGGACGTTCAGGGGTTCTGCAAGTGAGGGGGTAATATGTCTACAGCTAAATAACACACTGAATAAAGAGTGCAAGTATTAAACATCTTACACAATTAATATTTTTTTTTCCTTTGAATAGTAAATATAACAAAAATTTTAACATTAAATATCATTTGGGATTTTTTGCAAGTTTAAGCCAATAGACATTATATTCAAGATATTTTGCAACCATAAGAAGACATAATTTTAAGCCTGTATTTATGTTTATTGCCACAATTAAACTGTGTTAACAGCAGAGACCTTTATATTTAGAAGCTCTGTATAATCCATCCCCAGATTCTAAGTTAAGTCAGTTTGGTTGTCAAAGATGAGTCCCTAATGGGCAATGGTCTACATCACAAAGCCATCAGGTAATTGCATATTTGGCAGTTCCTATTAGGCGAGGCCCAGGCCTGAGCTGGCACACTGAAGCGTTACATCACTGCAGATTGGAGACAATGAAACAAGGATTGGGATGCAAAAGATATACTGGTTTGGATATTGCATTTTTTGGTCAAAATGTGTAAGCAGATTTTTTTCAAGAGATTTAGAGTCTTTTGTCACTTTTCTGCATGGTGAAGATTTCTATTTGATCTAAACTGAAGTAATTGGCTTTAAGGGGTTTTAGCAACTTCATTTTTACAAAAGCTATTTTTTTTCCAATTTATTTGCTATAATTATTATAAATTCATTAAATGCTTCACATATTTTTGGGAGAAAGAATATTTTTATTAGAATGTTTAGTTTGCTTTCACATGAAAAAATATAGTTGGCTGAGAAACAGTGTGCTGAAGTCTGATACACGGGGAGAGAGGGAGCTCTGGTGCATACAGATGCTGCCACTGCACTTGTGATCTGAACAGTAAGTGGCTAACTTGAAGACTGAGGACATTCAGAAACAGTAGATAACTGACCTTGTATTTTTGTTCAGCTGAGATATGTGCTTATAAAAATTCAGTTAACATGCTCTCTGCAGTTTCCTAGCCGCAACTCTGTTGGGAGCACGTCTCTATTTAAAGCACGTGTGTTGTTTAGCATCGCTATTTGTATCAAAATCCCCACTGTGAATAGTCAAGTGACAAATATTAAAGTGGGGAACCGTGTATAAACAGGAGTGCTAGGATCCTATGAATGTGTTTGGAAAATGTCAAATGGAGTGTAGGTGGAAAATATACCTCATGGAGGGGAAGATATACCTCATCTCTCTCCTATGTTATTTGCTCAGGAGAAACATAATAGCGTGTTATTATTAAACACCCTGGTATTGCAGATGTATTAGCTCTACGTAAAAACTAATCCATGAACTCCTGCATCTAAGGCTTCTTTCACATTACTGACTATACAATCCCAGGATCTCTCTCACCTTTGTCATGGATCTAGCCATGAGGAGAAGAGCATCTCAGCAGCAGTAAACATCCTGTGTTCAGGGGTTCTGACTCAGAGAGGCAATTTCACTAACAGATGGCCAGCACTGTAAAAAGTTTGAATCTCTCCCTGCTGTACAAAATGCAAGCTACTGATATGAGTACATGAGAAATGCAAACTCCCAAAGAAGGCTGCAGAGCAGAGGGAAACACGAAGGTAAGTATCAGGTTTGCTTCCTTCGTTGACACTAGAAACACAATCTTGAGAAGAAGCCGTTTCCTGGGAGGTAAATAAGCCTTGATGTGAATGCTGGCTCTGTCACAACTTACTCCTGAGGACTGCAGTTAATAAACCTATATAGCACAGGGAATTCCTATTTCCTTCTTCATGTTACAATGTAGCAATGCTTAGATAACACAGGGTAATGAAGGTAGGAATTATTGGTTTCTTTGACAAAGCTTTGTCCAGCTTTCATTCAGCTCCTTTAATAGAGCTTGGCATAAATCCTTGTTTCTTCATGTCTTCTCTTTTCTGTTTATTTCCTTTGGAGAGCTTGCCCTATCAAAAACTTTCTGAGAAATTGCTGATTAATCTCTGAAAGCCTCTGTTTTACAAATAGCAAGATGGAAGCTGGGTGGGGTCATATACACACTGGTCTCAAACACAGCCTGTGAAGTTCTTTGCTGTGCCCTCACTGTGATAAGCTCTTCTTTCCCTTTCTCTATTAGTGATCATGGTACTGTTGGCTCAAGTTTCTCGCCTGTCTGACACAGTGTATCTATGTGACTGAGTGATGATCAGGAGGTGGCATACCTGTTTTGCTTTCCAACGTGTTGTAGACTCCTCATCACTCAATGTGTGGAGTACACTCCTGCTTGCTTTGTCCCCTGGGGGGTTTTCTCATCTGGTTTACTGCATATGGAAAGAAATCGCTTTCTGAGTCCTGACATTCATACATCCAGTCACCTCTTGTCCTGCTACCAGAACCTGAGAGAGAATGCCCTCTCCTTCCACTTGACTTGTTGAATTTTCTATCTAAATCCATAGTTTGGAAACCATGATTGGAAATTTCCTACGTGCAATATGTGGGGCTTTGGCATGACATTTGGCCTTGTCTGGAAGTCAGACACTTGTAGAAGATGCTGCTCATATCTCAGCAGGTGCCACTCCTCTGGAGGCTGGTTGAACTGAGCAGATTATGGCATTTTCTGACCTTGAAGGGACACAATCTTGAAACTGCCCATCCATTTTCCCAAACCTCAAGGTTTGCACTAGCCTTTAACAGTGTGGCCATGGCCCTTGACCACAGCTCTTTATCTACCCAGGTGGCCGTAGGCCACTCAATCACATTGAGCTTTGTTACTGAAAATTACCTTTAATCATTCAGCTGGGACACATCACAAAATTTAGGATTTGAATCCCATTGGCTCTGTTTTTATTAAAGTTGCAAGGAAAGAAAAAAATACCTGTCTGGTTTTAGTCTATCTGGTCATCTCAAAAAAACCCCCTTATTTTTGCTTCTGCAAATACTAGGCATCCCATAGCAAGTATTGTGTCATTTGTAAGTACACCATGATGACAGTGATCACAGCTTTATCACTGTGGTCACAAGAAAATAATGGAGGTTCAGTAAGTGCAAGCAAAATACCCCTTTCTGGCACCCTTAAGGGGCTGCTTGTGACCAGAATCTAAAGTCAGGAAGGACTGCAGTGGATTGATGAAGGAGTGGTCACAGCCTGCTCCCATCATCCCAGATTCATCAAAACCTCCCTCCCCACCCAGACTAAGTGTGGACATCGGCCAGAAGTGCCACTGCTTCTGGTTTCATTAAATACTCTATAAAATCTTCCACAGATGTGAAGAAAGGAAATCACAGCTAAAGCTAGTAAAAGAAAATAGTTCACACTGAGAAAAAGCACTGTAATACATCTTACTCATGGGCTGGTGTTAGCTTAATTGGGGGCGTTGAATTTCTAGCTGTCTAGCTGGATGATTGCCATTGTTAAGACCTGTCAACTATTTGTGATTTGATGAATTGAGTGCTCTACTTCTCCAGAAAATGAAGTTTTATGCAGATACGTCAGTGCCTTGGTACATCATTGCTAGGTTTTTTCTCCAGTGCAAGCATCTACTGTTCAAAACATTAGATCAGACATTACTGAAAACTTTTCAATGGGAAAAAAAAATTAGTAGGTCACTTCTATGTCTGTAAAAACTCTGAGAAGCTATTTTTAACTAACAGTATTAATATTTTCTTTCCTGTGTGAAGAATTGATGACAGTTTTCTGTGGGGATATGTGTATCTCTATTAGACTACTTCTCATGTCAAGAATCTTCATGTTTCTTGACAATATCAGACAAAACTAATATTCTTTCCTACTTGCTTAGTTTACTAGTTTAGTTGAGTGATACCAATTAAGAGAGGAGTATGGAAAAGGAAATTCTTTCTGAATATGCCAAGAGAATATTAATAGCCATCTTCAGCCATTTTTATAACAGTTGTGTAACAGCTCCTCATATTGTCCCACAATGATGACAAACAGTGACTTAAAAAATTTTCACTCTTCAGGAAGATGTAACAGAATATCTTGCCTCATGATAGCAATGCACAGGATAAAATACTCCTTGCTGGGACAGCCAGACTTGCTGTGTGCTCATCGGCCTCACCTGTTGACAGAGCTGGTGCCACCCCCTGACACACTTCTACATTTCAAATATTTTCAAAACACTAATTTCTTCAAAGAAGAGGATTTTAAAAAAAGAAGTAGTTATTAAAGTTAGCTGATTATATTGCCACTCTTACAAAGAGATCGTTTCCCTGTAAGTGAACCGCTAGTTGTTGTAGCGGCACACGGTGCAGATGCTGTGGGGAAGCAGCCCATGCTCACCCCGAGGCCACCCTGACCACGCCGTGAGGCCCTGTGGGACACCGCAGGACCGGGCTTTGGGCACGGCAGGGCCTTGGTAGGAAGCGCTAATGAGCTAATGGTCCTCCACAGGTGTTTCCCATCAATGCTGATGAGCACCTGAGGGAAGGTGCAAGGAGGAGCCCCGCAGGGGGATGGGATTGGGACCTGGCACTGCCGAGGGGATTTGTGTGTGCCTGAGGCTACCAAAACCCATGAGGGCAGAGGTGCTGTTGTCCTGCCAGAGTAGGGCTGACAGGGGTGCTGGGGAGCTGCCATGTGCTCTGGAGGAATGGTTTGTGTGTGTGTGCAACACGCAGCCGCCTTGTGGCATAGGGCTGCTGCGGCTGTGTGGGGCCAGCCTCGGTGGGCCCCAGCGTGAGGGTGGCTGCTCTGACCTGGCATGAAGAAGCCAAAGGTTTTGCTATGGAGGGCTGTGCAAGGCCAGCTTTTCCTGCTTGTTTCTGCCAGGTCATGGGGCTGCATGATGGCTGAGGCTCTTCATCTGTCTCTGAGGCTGTCATGCCTGAAGTGAGCAGCAGCCTCTTGTCTCCTCTATCCTCCAGACAGAGCTCTCTGTTTAGCTTATTAGCTTAGTGACCATAACGACTCTGGGACAGAAAAAGAAATACTTCAAGGAGCTCTACTGACAAAGGAGGATGGATAAAAGGCATCATATGCCTTTCCGTGGCAGACTACATAAGGACACTCGAAGGCCAGAGTGGTGTGCAGTGCCTGCTGGGCCGTCTGAGGAGAGCAGCTGAGACACAGGTAAGAGATGTGTTGGGTGCCGTGGGTGCTCACCCCTGCTTTGGTGTGTATAATTGAATCCTGGGCTGAAGGAGTGTGCAGCTCCATGATGAAAAAGAGTGAGGCAATCGATGATAGAAAATATTTAATAATACAGAGAATGTAGTGGAAATATAGGGAACAAGACTGTGTTACTACATCCCTGGCTGCAGTACCCTTCTCCTGCTTTGGTTTCTTCATTTTACATTCTTGGATGTTTCTTATGAAAAGTAAAGGCTCAGGAATTCAGAAGCAATGGAGTGTAATTAAAATAAGCCATCTCACCTGTTGCTAGAGTTCTTGTTTGCTGTAAAGTCAGGAGACAAATATTAAGAAACCTGATCTTCTTAGGGGTTGATGCTATAGTACAGATTAAGGGATAAGATATTAAACAGCAGAGTTATTAACTGTTTTGCATCTGGTTTTACAAATGAAGATGGCAGAGATTTACTTAAACTACATCAGATATTTAAGGCTAACAGATGAAGAATTAGGAAGTGTGCAGATTAACACGAGTGATGATTAAGAAAAGCTTACAGGCTCTAAACCCTATTAATGTTTTTGACAAATGACAAGTGATACAAGAAGGATAAGCATAAATGTGGTTTGAAGGGGTGAGTAAGACCTTGGAAACAGGCAAAACTCTGCCTCTGGAAACAGGTAGAGCATAGACTACTTGGTTTGATTTTGGGCCCTGAACATCGTTGCAAGGATAAAATTAACTTTGACAAACGCCCAGCTCTTTAGATACCTCTAATTTACCCTCTTTGTGTGACCTATTCACTCTGAATTTGTTCGGTACATGTGTAGCTCTGGTTGCACAGTATTGAGAAGCACTCTGTGGCCTGCAGGTTGTTACCTGTTTGACTAAGGCAGACTTGAAAGGCAAACCTGGGTCATCTGGTTTATACATAACAAATAGACCTTATCCTAGCACTCCATTATTACTTCAGCTACAAGAAAAAGGACTCTTATTGTGGACATATGGGGTTTTGAGGTAATGGTTATTGTCAGTGTAAAATACAAAACAATGGCAGAAGTTTTACAGAATTAGCAGAAATACAAAGATTTCTATGTTTGAAAATTATACTTGTACCTCTTGAGCTAAAAAAATCTTAGTACCTCAGAACTCTTAAAATTTATATTTGGTAACAGTCATCTTGTCTTTTTTTCTGGTATCTGCTCTATCACTTTTGGGATAAAAAAACAAAAGGAGAAGGGTGACCCATACAGATGTCCTTAGGGATGGGGGAGATGCTAAGAAGAGTGTGTTTGAAATCCAACAAAATTAGAAAGGCTGAAAGAAAAAGATTTTTGGAAGTTTTGGGGGAGGGAGAAGGGCAAGCACATGTTTGGAGATAAAAAGCCTGAAATAAAGGAGAGGAGAGAAACAGAAAGGATGTGGCAAGAGGAATTTTATTGGCTCCCCACCAAGCCTGGAGTTAAAAGACTGTAAAGGTAAGAGAAAAAGGGAGCTGGCAAGTATTGTGAAGGAAGTGGGGAGGAGTTGGTGCCAGTACAGTGCTGGCTGGCAGTGCTTGGGAAATCTTCCTGCGAAGAGGGAAAGGGGAAAGCCCCATGGCAGGGCTGGAGATGCAGTAAATTCTGGATTATTGGATACTATTTTGGTGAAAGAATAAACACCACCAAGGCAAGGTGAAATGCTGAGGTAGGAGGAAATGTGCGGCCACCCTCCCCTATCCTTATGAGAGGGAAAGTGGAGTAAAATGGCAAACCTGGTTTTCATGATGATTCCTTTCTCTGCTCCATTTCAAGTCTGGGTAGTCTGCCTTACTTGGTGAGAGTCCAGGGATTGCATTGGCTTCTTTCTGTTCTTTTCTTAGTCATAAGCATGTTTTTTCTGACTTCTTGGCCTTTGCTTAGTGCCCCCATCATCCCTGAAGAGTCTTTTTGTGTCTGTGACAATGCAAAGTGAATAAAATTTATGTGAGCCTTCAAAGGTGTTGTCCTTTTGTAGATTTCACGTTGAAGCTTCTGCTCACTCCTTTTTGCCCTCAAAATACTACTACAGGGCTATAGAATACTGTAGAAAACGTTATACAGCCTTACGCACCCTTTGATTACCACAAGTAAAAGTTGAAAACCAAAGTGATTGTTACTATTGATTTCTCAAAACTCTTTAAGGCAATGTTAAGTACAACTGTTTATATATGTATTTTAAGAGATAGAGCTGGAGAAATGAGACTTTTTTTCCCACTGGTATAACCTGAGCAGGGCCCCAGCAAAGTCTGCTCAGGGAGTCCTGGCTCAGAGTTCTGATTAGAGGGGTTTTTCTCCTGAGACACCATTGGAATGGTTGTTTCACTTTTGAAGATGGTCAGATGTGTCAGAAGTGAAGCGATGCTTTTCTGAAATTGTGTTTTTGGTAAATCTTTCCTCTTTCTATTGAAATTGTATTTTAGGTTCTACTAATCCAGCCTCTCCAGATACTGCCTCTTCTTGTGTCTCTGTGATGCATTACCTGGGAAGCAGATTTACTGTAATGGAGGTTCTTACAGTCTCATGCTGCGTACTCTGAAAAGTGACTCTCATGGTTTTGTTAATTTGCAGAGATAATAACTTCAAGAGAACTTTTTGCTGAAATGGTGACTGAATTATTTGTTGATACAAAGAATTGGACTGTTAGATCTGATCCAAGAGCTAATACTCTGCTTTTTTTTTTTTCTGGGTATAGGTGACACTTTGTCTTACTGCATTACACTCAAGTTACTAGATCTGATTGAATGTTTTAAAATTACTCTTTTATCAGAAAATGTGGTTTGCCAGAAAACTACACAACAGTGAAGTGTTATCACCCTAGGCCACGTGTATTTGCAGGCCATATGTGCATCCAGTGATTGAGCACAGGCTCTCAGTATTGGCTTCCTTACTTTTATAACCTTGATGTTCAAATTTTTGACCATGCTAAGGGCTTTTTTTCCCCAAATAAGCTATACTTTGCCAAATAGGTAGAGTGAGAGAGGACTGGGGGAAAGGGAGTCGTGCTCCCTGAATGCTGGTTTAGCTGTATAACTGTGGGAAGCTGTGTCTCCATCTGCAAGGAGCACCACTTAGTGATCCCTCCTGTCCTGTGGGCTAGAACAGGGCAGAGGATGGCTTCCAGGCTGAGCAGCAGGAGGTGGGTGAGGTATCCCAGAGGGCATCAGGGTTCACTTTTTAACGTAAGGTTGGTACAGAATCTCTCTGCCTCCTGTTCAGTTACAGCACAGACATCCTGGCAGTTCTCAGAACATGGAGATGATGTGTGAATCTGAGGTTGTTCCTGTGGGAAAGGGAGTGTTACCTCATGGCAGTGAAGCTCAAGTGATGCTCACTTGCATCACAGACTGTCTTAAGGGCTTTAAATGATTTTTAGCCTTTGAGATTGAAGGGGAAGTTCAACTGCTGGGCCAAGCTTTCAAAGTGCAACATTAGGGGGAGATGTACAGTGAAAGGTAAAAACCTTTCAAGAAAGAAAGAAAGTTTCAAACAAAAATTTTTCCGTAAAAACAGATTTGAAGAGTGCAAAGGAAGCTTAAAGAGAAAATGTAAATGAGTTTGACTATGTCATGGCTCAGGCTTGTTCCTAAAACGATTGCAGGAACTGGAATATGTTAAAAAGCTGAGGCAAAAATTCTGAAAGCTCCTCTAAAAAGGGCAATTAAAATTGAAAAGCAACTTACAGGACAAATAAGTTTGTTTTTTAAGTCCACTACAGTAAAAGAGTAGAGATACAACTTAACAATATGTTTTTAATGTACTAGAGCAGATAACACATACAGGAGTATCCCTGTTTTAAATTTAAGTCGTGTTCCCTCTCTGGTGATTGCAGCGTCACCAAAGACTAGTGACCAGTAATGAATGGGTCGCACTCCAAGATCCCTCCAGGGTTCTGATTCAATCTTTTGAGTTATAGGATCAGGACAAAATGAACTATTTTTCAGGCTTGTAAATATGTGACAAATGACAGTGCAGGAACTATTGATTCCAATCACACTGATACAATGTTTCATAGTCAGGACAGACCCGCTTTACAAATTACTTGCAAGTTGAAGAGCAAAGCTATACATAACATGCTTCAAACCGTATCAATCTTCTAGGGTGTTTCTGTCACTAGTTGCCTTCAGATTTGAATAAAGTGCCCAAAATTGAAATGTATGTTTTAAATATTTTTCTGGATTAAGTCAGTGCAGCAGTGCTTTGACTTGAAGCAGAGTCAGAGTGAGACTTGGGCCCCTGACGCAGGGCTGGGGCTCATGTAGAGCAGCAAGCACGCGCTGTCATTCATCTAATGCTGACAATGTTTAAATAGCCTGTAAACGTGAATAATGGGCTCTCCTCTCTGTAGAGATGGTTACTGCAATTATTGCAGTACAAGAAATATCTAAAGATGAGTCTAGTCCATGTCAGCTGACTTTGAGGAGCAAGTTAAATTTTTGGGGAATTTCTTTAAACAGTGGGCACTATTAGAAAATGTGATTAAATTTTCTTTCTGTTTCTGAAGCTAAGATTATAATGGGAAGTAATTGTGATAAAACACTTGATTATGAATATTTAAGATTTCAGGCTGATAGATTATTGTTACCATCTTGGTAAAGAGAGTCAATAATGAACAAAGAAAAACTCATGTTGCATGCACATGTTGAATACACAATTTTCTCCTGGGAGATGCTCAGAGAAGCCAACTGCATGTGGCAAGTTGGTAGTGTTAGTTAATGAAAGCTGCCTGGATACTGTGTTAATGAAGGCAATATATAACCTGTACCAAATGGAAAAAACACCTCTAGTCCAGTGCCTGTTGTATAAAAATAGCTTTCTTGGTGATAGTTATTTGTTACAGCTAGGGCCCTACACTATTGATAATGCTTGAAATCTCTCTCTGCTGTTCAGCAAAGTCAAATGAAAACTGAAAATAGAACACTTTTCCTAGGTGGGGATAAAAATACAGGAAGTTTACAAAAGCTCATTTGATTAACTGGTAATAAATGGCTTACAGTATTTGTTAGTGGAACATGAATAAACAGCTTCACTTGAGGACCGCCCTTGGTCAATAGTAGTCATCTTCATAGGTGCAGCAGGAAAGAAATTAAAAGAAACATCCATGTTTAAATGAATTATCATTGCGCACTTACAGAAAGGGATACATTAATTTGAGCTATGTAACCATTATTTTTGTTTCCTGGCTCACTACTATTATCCAGGTTTCAGTTCTAGTTTACCATACTTATCACATATCTTATAGAGCACTGTGTGATGGTTTATTATAGACCTTTTTCCCTTCTGCTTCAAGGAATAAGCCATCTGTGTACCATAAATGTATTATAAAAAGCTTTACAATGTTGTCTGTGAGGCAGATCTGAGCAGTCAGTACAAAGAGCAGCTCTTGGTTTAGAAGGTACTTCTACCACTGTGAGCTCTCTGGACCAGCTGGGATTCAGTTCTGCCCTTTGCTTCATTCGCTTTCCCCTCCTTACTTCTAACCTATTTTTCTTCTCCATTAAAGTGTGATAAACCAAAAAGCAAGAGAGATTAGGGAAACAGTAATGCTACAACCAACCTCTCATTAGAAAGTCAAGCTTCTGGCAAGGCTGTAATTAATTAGTGTTTTGTCTGACCACATAACTATATCAAACCATATTATTGGCTCAGCCCACTCAAGCCAGGTCAAGCTTCAACTACAGACCTCACAAAATGAAATCTTGGTCAGGAAGCTATTTTAACTGCAGCATGCTTCTAAATCTAGGCTGTAATCGTCTGGATTTGGCTGTGCAGGCTGCAGTTATAACCCAGTCCATGTACAGAGAATTCAGTTTTGTCAAACCAGGCTTGTAGCTTCCCAAGCAAATTTTTCCTCAAGCTGGAATCCATTTTTTTTGCTGCTTCACTTGGTTGATCAGTGGGTCTCATTCAATGATAACGTTGACTTAAACTATCTCAGAATCTCTCTGGCTTACTGAAGGCAATGGTAATCATCTGCACTTCATAGACCAACAGCACAAAATGAATAGAGATTTTATTTACTCCTTTCCCAAATCTACAGGAGGATGCTGCTTCAGTGCTTCATCAAGGGTTTGGGGAAATACTTAATTGCAACTCTGTCACTAGCTTCTGTTACTCCTGGAACCCTGTGCTTGCTGTTCCCTGAGTGTCTAGGGTCGCAATTTCTGTCTCAATATTGAAAAATAAATCTGTATAGTGTTGTATACAGCAATTGGTTTTTAATCTCTTGCAGTGTGAGATTTTGTGTTGGCATCCATACTATGAGAAGGGACATTGACTTATGTCTTTTTATTTCAAGCAGCAAGTGAAAACGCAGTAGGATGTTCCAAATCCTCTACAGAACACCTGTGTGGCTTAGAGCAAACCTCAGAAAAACTCAAGTTCAAATATCACAGTCTCTTAATGTTACCTCATCAATTCAGATTCAAATTCTGCATGTTATGGTAATCCTTATTTGATGTTGGCTAGTAAAAAAATTAAAGGATGAGAATAACTTTTTTACTCCCCTTTTCTATCAGTTGTCTATGGAAGTTTGACATTGCTGATGTTTTTGCCTTTGAATGATGCAGTTCACAGGGTAATTTGTACTGATGCAAAGGTGTAAGAAAACAGAAAATTTCTTATTGCTCCCTTAGCATCCACAGTAGTGTTGCTGGTGATGAAAAAACCAGCTGCTGTGGCAGCTCCATAGAAAAAGAGATAGACTTGGCTCCACTTTCCCTCACTGTACTGGTCATTTTAGCTGATGTTCTGGCAGAGTTCACACTACCTGTAAACCTAAAGAAAAAAATATTTCCAGTATTTCTGTGGAAAATCTGTAGGAAGGGGAAATAGGCCAGCACTGTGATCCTCAGCTTACTGTTCTCAGAAACACATACTGACTCCAGTGGAGAACTTTCAGGGGAAAAACATTTCCACCTCTTTCTACTCATGGTCCATAGAGATCTCTTTGCTGGAAATATTGGTATCAAAAAGCTCTGGGAGGTTTTATGAATAAACGTGCAGTGCCTCCTTGGGTAACGCAATTTCTGGAACTGTCATTCAGTGTGTAAGACTCTGTTCCTGAGAACAGAATTCCCAAAGAATATAAACTTATATCAAATTTTTAAGCAGGCTGTATTAATCTTGGAATTGTAGAATGGTTCAGGTTGAAAGGGACCTCTGGAGATGGTCTTGTCAAATCACCCTGCTCAGGCAAGGCCATCTAGAGCCAGTTTCCCAGGACAGTGTCCAGGTGGCTTTGGAATATTTCCATGAATGGAGATCCCATAACCTCCCTGGGCAATCTGTGCCAGTGTTTGGTCACCCTCAGAGTTAAAAAGTATTTTTCGATGTTCGTACAGAACCTCCTGTGTTTCTGTTTTTGTCTGTTG
Organism: Picathartes gymnocephalus; assembly: GCA_013390045.1. Classification (NCBI taxonomy): domain Eukaryota; kingdom Metazoa; phylum Chordata; class Aves; order Passeriformes; family Picathartidae; genus Picathartes; species Picathartes gymnocephalus. The sequence goes on from WEKY01041098.1 coordinate 28,732, forward strand.
CCTCATGTCCTGTCAGTGGGAACCACTGGAAAGAGCCTGGCTCAGTCCTGCTTGCACAGTCCCTTCAGGTACTTATATACATTGATAAGATCCCCCCAACCCTCCTCTTCTCTAGGCTAAACAGCCCCAGATCTCTCAGCCTTTTCTTAGAGAAGAGATCCTGCCCTCTCTATCCCTCAGTCACCTTTGTGCCCCGTTGTTGGACTATCTCAGTGTGTCCACATATCTTTGCAGTGTAAACTTGTCAATTCTTGGACCATTAGCTAAGATCTGCGTCTACACCCCAAGCCTGGGCTTCCAGTCTGCCACTTCCTTTGCTTGTAACAACCAATAAAACTGCAGGAAAACTGGTTCGTGTGGCTCTTACAAGATTCCATTCCCGACTGTCATGCTCTGTGCCATGTGGACAGTTACTTGCTAAACTTAAGAAGGTAATAAGAGCCTTTAATCTGTTAACTTCTCTTTAAACTCATGGCATTAAAATGAAAATCCAACTTATTCTATCCTTTAGAATGTGAGATTACAGGCTTGATGCAGCCATATTAGTGAAGGGAGCTTTAGGGGCTCTCAGCAGTGGCACCCAGAGTCCCAGTGCTCCTTGAGCCTGGACTGCTGGTGAGAAGGGATTACATCCTGGCAGGGTTTTTTCACAGTCCTGGAAGGGATATCTGCTGTCTCTGAACTGACACAATTGCAAGGCTGCTCCATCTGCATGCAAACGTTGCAGGGAGTAGCAGATGGCTGACTGCTGTTATTAAACTCTGCATCTTTCCCTGAAGAATTAAGGTTGCCCAAGTATAATAACCTTTCCTTTTTATCTCAGAATTCTTCTTGAACAACAGTTAAGAGGGCAAAAGCTGCTGATAAAACATTATCCCTTCATCTTGGCCACTTATTTAGATAATCTGTGAAGTTTTTATGATGTAGAAAAAGAAAAAATTTAATATTTACTTAACATCAAAATTGGAGGAGAAGCAAGGAAGAAAATCTGTTCAGTTTAAGTGGAGATTCAGGTGCATGAATAAAGTTCTGGTGTGTAATATTTCTACAATTATTAAGAAAGGAACGTGTAATACTTATTACCACTTTTGTGCTGCCAGGATTTTACAACATCACTAAATGATCCTCCCATAACCTCTGGCTCCTTAGCATTTTTCCCCACTCAGAGGAAATGTTCTTTACTATCCATGAAAACATAAAAAATTATTTCATTTAAAATTAAACATGTACATCCTCAAATGTTCTTCTATATTTCATTAATACTGAGTAATGTCACCCTTCTAACTGGTAAAATCCATTCTAATAGAGCAATATTTTTGAAAGATGTAATAAAGTGGCCTTTGAAGGGTCCACTACTTGTAAATTCAGTAGATATTACTTTAATTTTAATGGCATGAAGTCCAATAATACTTTGCTCATTCACTCAAGACTTTTCTACTGTAAAAAAAAAAATCTAACTCATATTCTCAAAATTCATATCTGTTTTTCAATTTAGTGTTTTCAGAGTCTTGTATATATTGCTATTTTATTCAGTGTTTAACGCAAGCTCGTGTGCATGATTTTGCACGCATAGATAATGTGCCATTACTAATAGTCCAGTTTTTAAACCATATCAAGCCACTTCTCCCAGCATGAAACAAATTAACTATTGGGGATCTAAACCAGAAATCATTGATAGATCATAGTCAGGTCTTCAGGGTTAGCTTGAATCATAGTGCTGAGGGTGAAAGGTCAGAACTTCAAATACTTCCCAATTCATTATTTCCTTTCTTAATAACATGCGCTTAGGTACAGCTGTTACTAGTTCCAGGTCCAAATGTGTGGCCTTCTTTGATAAAGATAAGATTTCATTCAGGAATACCTATGTGCAGTTTCTCCTTGATTTTTAGGCTGAAGCACTTAAATGATCAAACCCATTGCCAGGTCACTTGTACTCACCATTCACATACAGCCTCCCAGTGCACCATCACATGCATCAAATCCTGAGTGGGGCAGGGTAGAATAGGAAGAACACCCTTTACCCTTTGGTAATGAGCTATTTATTGTCTATTGAAAAAAAATTACCTGGAAATTGAAGGAATTAAAATGGATCCTTGGCTGAAGGGATTTTTTTCATCCCATTCATGGAGACTTCCTTGAACTTCTCTCTACACAAGAATAGGACTCATGTCTGTATTGGTTCATGAGCCCTTGTAGAGATATTCTCTTTAAAGGCATGTCCAGGAGTAGAAAGGATATCAGCAAAGTCCAATAATCCCTTCCTGGCAGAATGGGTCCCTGTAGGGCCAATCCAGTTGGTGTATATTGGACCAGTCTCATGGTTTATGAGGTTGCAGACCCCAGCAGCTGGATGGGTGTGTGTTTAGGGGCTGTCTCACCTGTTCTGCACAGGGATTAAGTTTTAAAAATCTGCTCTTGTGAGCACCTTGTCCTGTGGTACTGACCCTTTATGTGGGTTTTTGCCTCAGCACCGTTTGCCAGAAGCAGTGTGTTGAAACACTTCTATATTGGAGACAAGTGTCATTTTTATGGTGCTCTCCCAAGAGGATGGTGCTAACAATTTTCTTCAGGAAGCAAGGCTGGATTTGTGACTGGTATTCTCTTAAAGTAGTATTGTGTCATTTGCCTTTGTCAATGTTTTTAGAACTTTAATTTAATCAGTAGTTTACAAATGGCTGAAATTAAATGTCAAGTGAAATTTCAAAATCTGGGTAAATGTATTAACTTTAAAGAGAAGCTCTCCTTTCCTATTCCAGGTAAACAATTAGTGTCTGACCTTCTCTAATTTTGTTTTTCTCTCAAGTATTTTTATTTCCCCCTAACATATTTTTTTATTTTTTCTCTTCTGACTGATAGGAAATGTACCATGGTGGGTTTTTTTAGTGTGTTTTGTTGGTTTTTTTCCTTTTTTTTTTTTTTAAAGCTGTGGTACTTTTGTGTTTTATTTCATCTTGCTCATTTCACTCTCAATCCACCAGTCCCCAAAGTAGTAAGTCACTCCCCTGTGCTACAGTGCACCCCCCAAGTGCAAAGTCAATTTTTTCCTCATTGTGGAACTTTTAGGGTTAGCTCTAGTTAGGTACCAGGTGAAAGCACACCTGGGTCCTGGCTGCAGCTTCCACCTGGAAATTCACTGATGCTAACAAAATATTGTGTTCCCCAGAGATATAACACTTTATTTACTTTCCCAAAAAGGACTTACAGTTCTGTCATTGAGTTTGTCTACTAAAAAATTGTTTGTTGTTAGTCTTGGCCAACTCTTGCTGCTTCTATTTAAAGTCCAGGTGTGTCTTTAGTAAGAACTGTGTTAATGATCAGCTAATGTGCTGTATGTATTCATTCTCATTCTTCATCACACTGAAAGAACAAAATATGTAACCAAGTGAAAACTACTAGCATATGTTTCAAATGAATTCTTGGAGACAAGTTGTAATTTTTTTCCTCTTTAATGAAGACTTCATTCATTAAGTGTTGTCTTTTTCTTTATTTGTCAGATACAGTTTTACGTGATCAGCTGAATGGATCATTCCATGTTTGTTTCTACCTCTGAGGTGTTTTTTTTGCTTAGCATGGCACCCAGAATACTGTTGCTTTACAGTTCAACATTAATTCCAGGGAGCAGATAACATTGTTTGCTTGTCACGGTGCTATAATACTTCCATTGTTTCTTCTCTTGTTTAATATATGACTCTAGAGAGACAGTGAATGTAATTTGCTTCTAGCTTTTCTAAGCAGAAACATATGGACTGTCATTGGTCAGTGGTAGTAGTAGAAATGTTCACAACTTCATAACTAAAAGTTGTGTAATTTGAAAGAGAACAGAAGGCTATTGAAACATATGGTAGGTCATTGTGGTTGACCTTACAAGCATCCAAAGTGATTTCAGGGCCAAAACTTAATCAATAAATTCAGTTTCTTTCTAGAATAAGTTTATTTCTGTCATTGTCAGGAGGTAATCTGTGTGCATCTGAATTCTTATCAGTGCTTCCAGGTTGAAAATTTTGGATGCACATTGTGCTCTCAAGCTGAAACTTGGGATGTGACATTGCATTGCACGCAACCAGAGCTGAGGTCAATAGAGAAGCAGCAAAGCCCATGTGCACACCATCAGTGCAAATTGAAACACAAACGTGCTTAATTTATGTATAAACTGTTCACACTTTCACTATGAGGAAAAAGCCTAATCAGAGTATTAAAGTAAATGTTAATATAAGTACGACCTACATATTCAAGGTTTATCCTACAACATTTATTGGTTGTTAGTCTCCAATTCTGACTTCTGCAGTTAGCAGTATTCTGTTTGATTCAACTTCAGAGGGAGAATTGGGTAGAACAATATTAGCAATGAAGTCTAATTTGCGTAAAGTAGAAATTATGAAATTAAATAATTTGCTTAAATTATTTAAAATTGAGGCTAAACAAATCTGTAGGTTGTCATTGCTGTCACCACAAATCCTCCTTCTGCATAATAGCAAAATGTCTGAGATACTGGGGAAGAAATAACTGGTTTGAAAAGTTAAACCTTGAAAACAAATAAGTGGAGAAGTTAAAGCTACATTATATTTCCATAAATTCTGATTTGTTTGTAAGTACACACTAGTGCAAAGACTTTAAAGGAGTCTTTCCATTCATTTATTTATAATGGGATTATTCTAGTATATACTATAGAAGGGATTTTCAATGCATCAGCTGCTATTGTATGACCATATGTAGTTGGGTCTAAATGCTTACATCAGCTGCCTATTATGTGAAATTAATTTTTGGAACATATGCTGTTGTATTTATACCATTGTTGTTTCATGCTAGATTAATTCTTCAAGGGTTATAATCACATGACACTTATCATTTTAATTATGCCTCTTTAGTTGCAACATATGACAGCTTTTGACTTCTCACCCTCTCCTTCTACATGTGTGACAGAGAAAATTATTAATAAATGCCTGTTTATTATGTAGTTATGCTGTACATGTCCACAGGGTGTAGGTTGGCCTCATGTATTTTACCCAGAGTACAGTGTCAGCAGAGCCTTTGTGGTTTGCTAATGAGCTAAATCCTGCTAACACCACACACGCTCTAAACTGCCAAAAGCCCTTTACACATTCAAACACATACAAAGACTCAGCTGGGTCCTTTGTATAAAAGATTAACTCTTTACTCCAATTAAAGATGAGCTGGCCTGAGTTGGTCCAAACAATTAAGAACTGGAAGTAATGAACAAAATTATGAGCAAGGTGGTTTCACAGCAACCTTCAACCTTGTGGTAGTAAACAGATCTTTTTGCAGGTTTTTGAACTTGGTGGGGAGAAAAAATTGGGTTCTTGAGAACATTTCCTCATGTTGATCTCAGAGATGACATTTGTCAGACATCCCAATTTTGGGAAGTCTCATTTCTAGCAA
>WEKY01041100.1:0-18363 GCA_013390045.1 Picathartes gymnocephalus
AGGCTGCCTAGGGAAGTGGTTGAAACCCATCCCTCCAAGTATTTAAGATGTGTAGATGTGGTGGTGCTTGGGGGCATAGTTTAGTGTTGAATTTGGCAGTGTTGGGAAAGAGTTGGACTTGATGATCTTTGAGATCTTTTCCAATCCAAACAATTCTGTGAATTTGTCTTTTCCAACCTTAACAATTCTATGAATCTATGATTCTAAGTTTTGTACTTCTGAGATTCCAAGGTCCAGAGCCAAAGAAAGATCAAGAAAAAAAAATAGGGTTAAAAATGCTCTTGTCACTAGTTTGATTTAAAATTCGTGAACGACAAAATCTGAAATCTAGAGTAATTCCATTAATTTTGGCAGTATTAGTTAAGATGCTAGTACCAAAACCAACTGCTGCAATAAAGGCAAAATACCAATTTTCATGCCACAGTACCAAGAGCTGTTTTCTGTTCCAGTCTGAACTAAAAAACCAGTATTTCATGGTACCAGATAAGTAGACAAACGTGAAAAAGTATGACATATTATATGTGATCTCAGTTCCACAGATACTTCCATTTGACTTTTTTTAAACTGACAATTCAGTTAAATGAAGGTCATTTCTGTTCTATTTGCCCTTAACAAAGAGACTAAACTTCCATGAAAAAGTAATTCAGATATTAAATGTCAGTGGAAAACATGCCAGCCCATCATCATGCAAACTACCATAATCTTCTTTGCAGAGACTCAGTTTTTAGTTCAAGCTTTAAGAATAGTTTTCATAAGGATGATATAGATAACACTACAGCTGAATAACTGGAAATTCTTGGACCACAAGCTTTATCAACAGAGGGAATGTATATATGAAAGATTAATAATGTTTGATTGTGTTAGATCTCTTTGGGCCTCTCTGTGTGTAGGTCTCACTTTTTTCTTTCTGTTATGTAACTTATTTTTACCATTTACAAAACATAGAACTCAATAAAGATGCAGTGGCTGTTACAAAAAAACCAGCCCAAGCAAGAGATAAATAAAGCCCAAAATAAATATTTTCTACCTTCCTGTACTATCGTTACTGACTATCTAAACCATTTGACAGGAATATAAATAAATCTCACCCATATGTCAGACATGGCCTTGTCTGAATGACAGCAAATGAAAAAACAAAGCAGAAAGAATAAACGGAGAAAAGGCTGAAAAGGCTGAAAGATAAGGACAACAGGGGAACCATTGCTATTGTTTATTGCAGAATTAAGAAAAGAGGGGCAGCATGGATGACAACATTGAAATGGATTTAGAATCTCAAGAGTACTCCTTACGATATGTCTCTGATCAGGGTTGAAAACACATTATTAGCGAGAGCCAAATGTAATAAGAGATCATCTCCTCTGAAAAAATAAATCCAAGTCTGTTGCATACATAAGGAAATAAAACTTGAGTATAGACTGTTTCTCATAAAGGACTGATTTTCTGTCTAGATAAGAAAAAAATCATATGGTAACGTACTGGGCTAATGAATATACTGTGTCAAGGTTTGGGGTAAGTCCTCTCCAGTTTATATTATACCATATTTGGACTTCTGCTTCATACTTCTAAATTCTGACTTTTTTGCTCTTAAATTTGGCATGCATAATGCAGACAGAGTTAAGCCACTTGAAGCCCAGGCTAATGAAAAATTAAAGAAAGTTTACACCAGGCACAGATCGTAACTGCTAGGAATAGCAAATTCAGTCATGCCTCAGAAAAAGTATCGATGGATTTGAATTTCAAATGGAGACACTAGGGATAGACAGTAACACAAAGATGTAGCTACTCCTCCAAATTCAAAACCATTGTGTGAGCAAAGAAATATACCTGTAAACCTGAACTTTTTAAACACTGAGAGACGTATGAGAAGGAATGCTGAAGTTTTAAAGGTGTCAAAGCTAGTGAAGACAAACAGTAAGTTGGCTTCTCAGAGAGAACACACTGAACCACTAAAGTACAAAGAAAGGTTATCCTGTTGTTGTTGCAGAAGTAGGGGACTGGGACATTTTACACCTTCCCACATGGAAGAAATTGAAAATCCTGCTTTTAGGCATTGCCTGAATAGAGTTCTGCACGCTAGAGATGGATTTCTGAATTAGACTTTATAAAAGTATCTCCCAAAGTGTATTTACTTATCTGTAAGCATATTCCTTGACCTTAGTTCAGGTTTGGCCCAGTGAAATAAAAACGGGCAGAGGCCAGAAACACTTACTCCACCTTACATGGTTATAGAATCATAGAATTGTTTAAGTTGCCAAAGACCCTAAAGATTGAGTACAACTGTAAATCTGGCACTTTCAAGTCCACTGGGATCAGGACAGCACAGTAATTCTTTCATCTCGTCAGCACATAGAAAACCACTAACCACTTTTTCTAGACTTTTTTTCTAATTGTTTTTTTCAATTTTTGAAAAATGTTGCACACGTGAACTGCAGTATGGCAAACATGATCTTTCTTTGATTTTGTGAAAGCTTGAAGACACACTGAGACCCCGAGGCTTCAGAAACAATAGGCTGGAAGCCAACACTTGCTGAGAGCCATGCCAGCTGGCTGGTGAGCACACTGCCAGCCACAGAGATGAGCCAAATGAGCCTTACTCATAGCCCATGGGAGTGTGCCCTGCACACCCACTGCTGCAGCAATCCCACAGCATCTGCAAGTCATGGCCAACCCCAACCCTTCCACTTCCCAAGCAGTAATTTTGCTTCCTAATGGTAATGGTAGCATTCACCCCTAGTTTTGCATGTTTTGCTAATTAGACAGAGACGTAAGGAACTCGAGTTTGTAATTTCACAGAAAAGTAACTCTGAGAAGTGCCAGTGAATTTTAGGTGCCAGGACTGTCTCACAGAGCAGCAATCCAGCTCTTTCCCCAACCATCTGCTGAACGAAGAGGCTTTGAGAATAGATCATATGGATACAATAAGGTCAAACTAGAGCTCATGCAAACTATGCTATTTCAGTGCTGAACTTTCAAATCTCAGTCTACTGACATGCTCCTAATTAATACTGGAAACTAAATTTGTACGGATGCAGCCATACAGTTTATTTACATATATGTGTTACATGGCAGCCAAATTAAGTGTGACAGCTTGTTTACTATGGATTCCTGCCCTTCCTGGGAGCTTTCAGACACAGCACATTAAGGAAGAGAGCCAAGTAACAAGTCATTAAACAAATGGCATTAAATATTGGTATACTTCATGCTTATCTTTTTGGTATGTAAAAATCACAACTTTTACAGATTCACTGGCCGTATTTTAAACACTACTATAAAAAAGTTAAGCAGGTAGATGGTGCAAAAAACCACAGCTATTCTAACAGCCACCCTCTCTCTTATTAATGCCACTTACTAATTAGCTGCAGGCAAGAACCTAGTGTCAAGTTCAATTTGACTGTTTTGTATGGGCACCTCAGACTAACAACCTGTGTATTTTAAACACAGCACTATCTCCCTTCCATTGTCAAGGGTTCCTTGATTTTCTCTTTCCAAAAGTTGTAATTTAGTTTTCCAAATTAATATTTAATTATTTTGTTAGGCAATTTACATGAAATGTAAAGCAAAATAAATAAATGTTTTGCAAGAAAGCCTGTAATGAAGAGTAAAAAGCAGCAGCACCAGGCTGCCTATGGTAACTCTAACAAGACAGAGAGCCACTTTTAATCTTCCAGGAATCTCTACCAGCACGTAACAATGCATTGAAGACAGTTTTCTAAACATACCTCTTGATCTGTGAAGATCTCAATGAAATTATTGAAGGAGAAGGTCCCTGACTGAAGAATGAGTTCTCCTGTGTTTTCAAAGCACTGGCCAGTTAGAACAAGGAGCTTGTGCCTTGCAGCATCTGTGATCATCAAGCGCACCTGGAGTGAAGAAGAGAAATACATCAATTATGGGAGTAACCACGCGTTTCAATATTCCACTGAGAACACAGTTTATCTCTCCTAATTTAAAACCAGCATCTGGAATAGGACTCCCAAAACATTATGGAGTTATATGGCTGTTTACAAAAGACAGTGAGAAAGGGGAAAAAAGAAAAGGTGAAAAAAAGGAGGGGCAAAATGCAATTAGAAAGGAGGTCTGAAGAATAAACCAAATTAATGACATGGAAAAAATGGCAAGCAGCAGAACAGAATACAACTTTAATGAAGAAATAATTTTTTTTAACAAGAAACTTATTCATAGTATAGCTCTTCGTATACTTTTACAGAATTGTATCAGGACAACCTTGGTAAACTACTTAAGAGCACATGCTTGTTACTTCACTTGACCCTCACTACAGCCACTAATTATTCTTGTTTGCCACGCCCAAGGGGGAGATTTATGTGCATGCTAAGAGAAAGCCATATATTCTAAATTTAGGAAGAAAACTAAACAAAATTTGTGTAAGATTCTATACTGTTGGGTAAATGCTTTGCAAATACTTCAAAAGTCTTACTGAACACTGAAAAACCAATTCAGTCTATGGTAAACTATGAATTTCCAGCACACTAATTCCTCTATTAAGGAAGAATTAAATCAAACCAGAACAGTGATTCCGGAACAAGACTATCACAAGGCTATCCACATAATAAACTAAATGAGCAAATAAGCAGAGCCCATCTGGGACAGCTCCACATGATATTGCATCCAAGCTCCGTCTCCTTGGAGATGACACAATCAACTCAGCTCTCCTAGCAAGATATTCTCTCCAAGGTTTATATGGATTGTTATGCAATCAATTTTTCTAAATAACTCTTGCAAATGCTGGGAGGCTGAGCCAGGAAGGCTCAATCTGAATCTCTGCTGAACAAGTCACGTTTCCAGTACAACTGAAAAACAGACACTGGAGACTATCTATCTCAAAGAAGATGCCAACTCTACCATGTCTTCACTGTTGTTTTATTAAATAAGTGACCCTGATGCTGAGCAGCAGAAAGTTCCTTTAATTAAATGTAGGACTAGTGCTGGTCTGCCACTAATTGCATTAAATAAGTATAAATTCAGAAATATCATGTATGGATTAAGTGTATCTATTTCTATTTCAGACAAAAATATAGATAAGTGCAGCAAACATCTGTCTGATGTGCATTACTCAAATCTTCTCTGTTTTCACTCTATTAAAACCATATGAGAACTGGCTTCCTCTTCTAAGTTTTCTTTTGTTGCTGCCAGCAGTGCTCATCAGTCTGACAACTTTTGTGTAAACCCACCAGGTTTTCCAGCAGTAAAACTATTTTCTGACTTGTGAATCACTGATATGTGACAGTCATATAATTCCCCTTTAAATTCTTTTATTAACTGACAGTAAGGCATGTTCTGCAGAGTTAGCAAACTATGCCAAGAAAGTCAGTCAATAAATATTTGCAGATTACAGATCATAATGTGTATACATGGAAGACCTTAAGAGACACATAAATTCTGTGTCTGGGTACCAATAAGGTTTTTTGAAGGACTATCAGAAATATGTCTCCTGATTTCAAGACCACTCAGTTTTAGAAGAAATACTGCAAGGTTATGATTCCATTCAGTTTAACTGTTGGTTAAAGTTCAAAATTGGTTGAAGAAAGTGCACAGCAAGATGTAGACAGTCAAAACAGAGGTTAAGATGGAGTGTGAACAGAGACTGGCACATCAGCAGATCAGTGGTTTCCCAAAGCACAGGAACAATAAAGCAACAGAGTGGTGACTTCCTAAAAAGGAAGTAAATGTTCATTGGGGTTTTCTTCAGGAAACAACAATCTCTCTCCCTTTGGGCTTCTTTTTTATGGGAGGTGTTTGGCATTTGACAGAACACGACAGGAGCTTCGGACACAACCATGCACGGACTATCACCAGGTAAGGCTATTAACAGCCAGATTACCAGGTATATTGTACTTATTTCTATTTTTTTTGTTGTTTGTTTGTTTGGCTTGGTTTTATTTTTTTGCTGTTGCTTTGCTTTGGTTTATTTTTTTGTTTGTCTGTGTGTTTTTTCCTGAGTGAATAGATTCCAGTTCCTCTTCTGGTGAAGGCAGAGCTTCATGGTATATCACTGTCTCCCCCAGATGAACCCTGGAAATCCTAATATATGAAATTAAGTTTTTTATTTGCCACAGTGAACACAGAATGTCTACTCCAGCTTCTGATTTAATTCTGCCACCTCTTTCTGATCGTCTCTTTCTGAATTGTGTCTGTTCAGAGCCTTGCTTAGCCAGCCAAGTTAAATCTCATCTGTCTGACTGTGACCAGTTTGGCACGATGAAACCAAAGTAAAGATCGCCTCCCACAGTCTTGTGAGATGAAATTTACAGTAACATAGCCAAACATCTTCCAGAGCCAAAGGAGTAAGCCCAGGGTTCAGAAATCATTAATGGGTGTCAGATCATGTTCGTCCATGTAGTCATCCATCAAAGGAATGACAAGCAACAGTAACAGAAATAGCATTTCCCTGCTTTTAGCAGTTTTTCATCTCTTCTACCCCTCCACACATGTACACATGTGATGGCTTTTTACTCTGAATGGAGCTGCTATCCTGGTGACCTCCTTGTCCTTACCAAGCACCTCCAATGGCTTGTAAGAGATTTTCAAGCATCGTATTTTAGTAGGTTAGTTGCCTTTGACTAAGGTGACTTTTAAACTTCTACAGCTTCAGAAATTTCATTGTCTTGAAGTCCTTTCTTCTGTTTGTGTTCAACATAATTTAACAGTTGACAGCAAAATAGTTTTTTCACCAATTACCACCAGCAGAACCACTTTATCTCCCAAAAGAAATGAGACTGTGGCAGTGCTTCCCAGAACAGACCAGCAACGCAATTATCCCTAATATTTCAAACTTCACTCTCACTAACTAAATAAATCAATTTTGTCTTTGAGCTACACAATCGGTTCTTTGACTCTACTGAGTTCATAAGGAATTCGTAGTCCTCTTATGGGCACTCTCCAGGGTTCACTAATCATGTCACACGCTTTGTGAAGGACAGACATATCAACCTAGAGTCACCACCACATATTTGGTAATTCCTCTCAAAGACCCAAATTCGTCCCTGGGCACCATCAGGCACTTTCTTTATATGTAAAAAAGGCATCCAGAGCTACCAAACAATGACAAAGCAAAAGAAAAGCAGAGGCAGCTTCACCACAACAGCCTCCACTCCATGAAGAAGAGAATTTGATGCATTATGAGAAAAGGAATGCTGGGATCAGAGCCGTGCTTCTGTCCTATGCTTCTGACAATTTGTCATGAATTTGCGAAACTAGGGAAAAGATCAAGTGCTGGGTGACATTTTTCATTATATTTATTCCAAATATACCCTTTCATTCAGTCAGGACCTGCTCTCAGCGTCTGCTAGACTTTTAAAAATAGTATTTGAGTTTGTCAGTCTCTAAGCTGGCGGGCAGTGACTGATGATCCATAATCACCTCAACCACATCTGCTTCAGTGCCCTCATCATGTCCACTTAATGGAACTTTTATGACATGTCCAACAAAGTATTTCTGACTTACCTCAGTACTAACTGCTTCATCTGAGGGATTGATGAGGACTACAGTTTCTAGGACATCACTTCTGTGGTGAAGAATTTTCTGACCTGCAAGGGTAGAGAGGAAAAAAAGAAAAATGAAATTCAACCATTATGGTATAAACCAGGACTTTCCATGATTTTGCTACATGTCTCACTGTGTGACCTGGCTGGAGGAGTACCCGTAACTCACCTCGGTCTCACAGAGCTGGTGCAGGTAAGCGAGTAACCATCACCAGCTGAGCATCTGATGATGATGGTTACTCCCTTGACAAACCAAGTGAAAACTAGAACCCACGCTGCCAAAATGGTCCCTTCAGGCTTCCACTGGTATTGATTAACACTGTGACACTGCAAAAAGGTCCCTATGGGGATTGTTAGACACTAGCCATGGTGCCCTACTTTATCTCACTCCTGCTTACAAAAGCTGTAGCAAGCAATGTCAGGCAACAAGAGTGACAGCATACAAATAACATCTAGATCCTGAATTAGTAAAGTCTGAGCAAGTTTGGAGCAGTCTTGCAGCCTACTGGCTTTCATATGTAGTCTGTCTGTAGATTAATAGTGATATTCATCTGACTGGGAGTGGATGCCAGGAAAACAAAACGGGACTGTTGATTTTTTTTTTCCCCTTATGTTAATTGGCAAGTTCTTATCAGGGTCTCTTTCTGTGAGAACTGCAGTGAGATTAATTAGCATTGGACTGTCATTCAGAAATCCAGACTGGTAATTAGTCTAAAAAACCAGAAGAGCTGTCCCTTCTGAGCAAACTGCTTGGTGCAATATTAATCAATTAAAATAATTAATTAGGCTTAAAGGGAGTACGGGACACAGACCTATTTGCCAACTTTGAAAACGTCCCCTGTAAAGAGATGTAAATTAGCAAGGCTAAGGATAGTCAGGCTGAAAGGAGCTCCACATGCTTGAGAGCATCTTGTGAGAGGAAGGGCAGCCAGCCATTCCCACAGTGTCCCTGACTGGGGCAGGCTCAGTCTGCCCTACCCATCCCAGCAACGCCCTCTGCCTTCCTCACTGACCTGCCGGCACCACTCCTGCCTTCTTCCTCCTCCTTGCCCCCTCAGCTCCCACTGTGCTGCATCTGTTGCTCTTGCTCTGGCGAATCTCTACATCTAGAAGCACGTGAGCTTACAACCAAATGACAGAAAGTGATGGAGAACGAAAATAGTGTCCTCAAGTAAAATATGAGTTCTCAGGCAAAATTAGAGGGTTGTAGTCTATTCTCTTGTGCATGACAGTGCCTAGACACTTGACATCTACTTAGTTTGAAGAAACCTCATTTTCTTAACATATATTCTTTCTGCTGTACTTCCTTGAAAGAAGGAGACAGATTATATATTACAAAAGGGGAAGAGGGCAGGTCTCTCCCCCTCTGCAACATCCAGTTCTGATATTACCCTTTGCAATTCAATTTGTTTTCATAGTTTTGCTTCCTTGCCTATCAGAAATGCACATATAAAGAGTTACAGTCAATAAAACATCCAGATGGCTCTGTTACTGCAGACTCCTTCAGAAGATGTTCTGTGCTCTAATATTTTAGTTGTCTGTCAGATTTCCCTTACATTGAGAGATTAGGTGGAGTTTATTGAATCTTATTGTTAAGGAAATGAAAGAAATCATCACCCTTTAGCAGACGCTGAAATTTCTTGCTTAATAGGTGGTGACACCGAGCCTATATTTTGCTTCAGGCTAGACTAAACCTCATATATCATTAGACATGAACATATTAAACACAGGTAGAAAAGAAATGCAATAAGCCACATGCAAATTTAAGACAAAGATGCACATCTGGCTCAAAGCACACACTTTGGACTTAACTTAAGCTGCTCCAAGTTTTGTGTCTGTGTAGCTGGGGAGGATTTGACCTGAGAGTCGCAACTGCTGTTGACCAACACCAATGGTGGTTACTTACATCCTGCCAGACACCCTGCTCTAGTGGTTGTGTGGGTTCATGGGCCCTGAGACTGATCTCCAGAGGCAGGCATGCTGTCTGCACCATGGACATGGTGCCCACTCAGAGATGCATCTGTGACTGACTGCCTCTTCAACTCCTTGGCATAAACATGTTACTGATTACCATACAGGGTGGGGACCCAGCACCGGCGGGGTGTGAGTCACTAGGAGGGCTCCCATCCCGTGGAACACCTGGGAAGTTTGCAGCTACTTGCTGATGTCAGTAACATGGTCCCGCTTGAGAAACAGGAAAGACTTTGAAAAAATATGGGCAATTTTGTAAGAGTAACGCAGGCTTGTTGCCCAGATAGATATCCCGAGGTGCTCAGCTGGAATGAAGGCGAGTCTCCCATGGGAGCAGTTTTATCAGACAGAAATTAACTATCACAGTGTGGGAGCAGAAAGCAGCAACAGCACCTCATAAACTGGCAAGAGACTGTGACTTACTAAATTACAGATGGGAGTGGGAGAACCTGAGACTTGTGTACATCTGGGGTTGCTTTAACTCTTCCGGATTTTTGCAGCCTCTCTCTACGTGTGACAGATCATTTCTGTGATTTGGCAGAGGAAGAAAGGAAGAAACTTCCACATTGCACAGAAGTGGTTGGGTGGATAGATTTTACCTGCTTATAGTTTCTAAGGAGCAAGTCAAAGACCCCTCAAAAGACTTTCGTATAAAAATATTATTTGTGTTTGGAAGAAATCCAAGTATCTGCTCATCTTTTGACTTTATTAATTAAAGCTTCAAATTAAAAACTGATATGAGCAGAGTCTGGCAGCTGTTTGATTCAGAACAAGAACAGAGAGAAGTAAACAGCATGTGAAAATTGCTTAAAATTGCACTCATCAACCCAGTTTCTATGGCAATAGGATCCTAATGCCCCCCTATTCATCCAAATATCAATGACATTTATTGTGTGATTATTGAGATGGAGATGGTGTTAGTTACATTTCCTAGAAAAGTGACAGAACAGTTTTCTTAACTTACACAGTCCATTTTTTCAGGTCAATCAAGCAGCATGAACATGAGGGACACTTTGAACATGTTAAATTTGTGCAAACACAAAATGCAAACGAATGGCAAGGGAAAGAAATCTAGCCCTCATTCAAATTTTGTTTAACCAAGCATCACTGCTGACACCCTTTTTCCTAGGCATGCCTGTGCAAACCAGTTCTTGGGTGTGCATGCTGGAACAGGCTACTCAATAGAGGGCTTTTCCACCAGCTTCTCCTGCCACTCCAGGTAGACATCAATATTCACTTGCTCCCTATCAATACAATTCCTGCACAAAGTAAACACAGAGGAAGCAGGCAAATCCCTCCTGTGGTAATTCTAAGCAGAAAGGGTGAAAGGAGTATTCACCCTGGAAGTAAGCCTTCTCCCTGAAGATGGTAAATGACCCCTGACCTGGCACTAAAACACATTTCTCTGGCAACTTTAAACACCTCTCATTTTTCATTGTAAAGAACTTCCAAGTCTCATTTCACCACCAGAAGACATGATGGCTGTGTTACATCAGCCACTGTGCTGGGTGGTATTAACAGATGGCACAATTTGCGAGGCTGGCTAATGAAACTTCCCACAAAGCCATGAATATGCAATGACCTCTCTGCAGATAGAAAGGTTCAATGCTCTGCACTTGTAAGTAGCTTCAGAGTCCAGGTCCCACTAGATGTCCCCTGGTCTTATGGAGGAATTTACAGACACTAAGGGGAGAAATCCTCCAAAAGGAACCATAAAACATCCATCCCTAGAGTTCTAAGGAATGATTAGAATCTTGAAAGTCAATATTAGAGCTTGTTAGCCACTGTGCTGGGAAGAAATAACTGATGTTCAAGAATCATCTCAACTACAATGTGTTTCAGATTTACCATGTCTGATGAAGGCTATTGGAAGGCTATCATATCCCTTGAACATGATACATTGAAAGCAATAAATTCCTTTGGAAAAAAAGAGTTTTTGCATAGCCAACAGTAATCTAGTAACTCATACATTTTAAGTAACTTCAAACTGCTCACTATTTCATCTGCTATTTCTAATGTGGACTTCAAATTTGTCCTCCAAAACCAGGTATGTTAACTTTGGGTTCTTCATGGTTGTTCTGTGTTATTGACAGAGTACTCAGAGTCTGGATGACTGGTCATCTGATGCTTGCTATGTCTTGTACTAACTGAATAAATCTATTTTTCCTTGTTTTCAACAAAACGATCAATGGCTCTAAGTTGTCAAATAATACTGTAATCGTGACCAGCCCCAAATATCCTGTCTGCCTGGAGGCACTACATTGCAACAACAATTTCAGACCGTAGACAAAGGAACAAGATCCCCTGTTACGGCAGATTATCAATTTTCTGAAGAATTATTGCATAAGTAATATGAAGCACTCCATCCTCTTCACTTTCTTTGTTGAGCAATGGATACCAAAGCACACTAAGCTTACTGCAGAACTAAACTGCAAGCTGGAGAAATAGGTCAGTGTCCAGCACTGAGCAAGGTAGTGATTTTACAGGGTCACTGATGCAGCTCTGGAGTTCTGTATCTGCAAGTAAGAAGAAAATTATTTGCAGACCTGATGGAGAAATGGCTATTTAATATCCAGGCACTGGACCACAAGAACAGGACTTCGGAAAGCTCCTTCCTGGAAAGGTCTGAAAGCCCTGCAGGTGATGCCGGGGACCGTGGAGGGTCATCCCTCAGTCTTGTAACTAGCTGACACAATGGGGAGTGCCTAACACAGGCGTAACTTCATTTATGCCAGAGAAGATAGATGCACTGCCTCCAGGGCTCAATTTGGCCCAATGGCTTCTTAAATGTAGTCTGTCTGCAAGGAAGGTATAATAATTTTTTTCCAGCAGTAACTCCTATATATGGATGAATATCAGAGTATTTTACACATTTCTAGGTGAAAATAAAATCCTGCTAGGATGCCAAGCTAATGTGACAGCTGTGAACAAATCAAATAATGAGCTAACATTGCTCAGCTATCTGATGGAGCCAAAGATTTGGAAGAATGACACTAACTGCAAAGTGTGACTGTTTTCCTGATGTGATGGTTAGTTCAGATTCATATCTAATGTTACATGCTTTTTATAGGGAATTATGTGTTAGCTCTGCAAAGTTATGTTAATCTTTCTTGCAACTGATCAGCTGGAATACTGAACTGTGTTGTGACTCTCCAGAAAGCATAAATCTCTAGTTTATTTTCTCCCTTTCCCTGCATAAGTGGAATTGTTATTTGAGTTTCATTTGGTTCAGGTGCAGCTTGGTGATAGTTAAACATTTTTCCTACCCACATCTGACTTTCAACAATTTATTAACTATAAGTTCTAAGAGGCAATGTCCTGCAGTATATTGTATTTTTTCATTTTTAAGCTCACGTTAATTTAATGAAATAAAGCCTGTTGCATACAATTCCATTTTTGTTCTTGGGTAAGTCCTTATCTGTCAGATCTCATTTGGGTTCATAACTCC
This sequence comes from Picathartes gymnocephalus, assembly GCA_013390045.1. Taxonomy (NCBI): domain Eukaryota; kingdom Metazoa; phylum Chordata; class Aves; order Passeriformes; family Picathartidae; genus Picathartes; species Picathartes gymnocephalus. Next base: position 12,919 of record WEKY01041100.1, read on the forward strand.
AGATATAACAGAGCCCTGAAAGTGGGAGGCTAGACAGAAGATGATTATGCAGTCTGAACAGTGACTGCAAGATTCAGCCTCCAGTTACTGTACACGAATCCAGTTCACCAATCCTTGCTCAGGACTCTTAGACAGCAGTGAGAGAATGCAAGTCGACCTGTTTGCACTAATTTTCATAGCTGGATCGTATTTTTTGCCTCAAACTTTAATCTCTAATACTTGCAGACTTATAAGCTGAGCTGTGCTAGGAGCTGCTGCAAGAACTGCAAGTGATTGCAGGGACCTCACTGCTCTGTGACCATTCCCCCTGAAATATCCTGAAGTTAATTCAAGACATTACATCATCTTTTTCATACCCTGTCCATCAACAGACTGATTGTATCATCTTTTCACACTAAATATTGATTTCTTGCATGTTTGCCAACTTTGTGTGACATCTAATCTGCTGTCAAAATACAGCCATTTATCAAGTAGAAGCAAACTGCTGCCCTTTTACTCCCATCTGTTAGTGCTGGGCAAATTAGTACTTTCAACTCTCATTTCTCACCTTCAAAAAACTATTTCTCACATAATTCTTGATACTTTACAATTTCAGGACTCTATGAAGGACTCCTAAAGCATTAAAAATCAAAGATTATGCTGAAAAGTTGAAGGAAATCAGTCTAAAGTAAATAACAAGAAAAGTTTACATACTATAATTTTAATGTCTACTAAAATAGGTTTATCTCCCAAAAAAGGGAATATCCTGCAAAAACTGAACCAAGGGGTTTCATTATTGATTTCACTGAGTCTCTGGACAGAAGTGAAACTTAAAACCAGTACTTCTGAAGACCTCAGTAAAATCAGAGTCAAAAAATGCCAAAAAACCCCACTTATTGTTTATATTATGAACTTGCAACAGTAGTGGAATCCAAGGCTTCCAATAAATGGGTTCACCCTTGACTTTGCTTAAGAGAAAATACACCCAATTGTCAGTCAACAGCATCAATTTGTTCAATGAGTTCAGCTACAAGTTATTGCTGTGGAGCACTAAAATTCACTACCAGTTGGAAAAAAGACCAGCGTCTTTGTGAAGTGAGTGACAGTCCTTGATTATTGGAGTACTTCTTGGATTAGGAAAGCAAACATTCCCGACCCATCCTATGACAACCAATTATTCCCAATACGTAAGATTTCATCTTTCTGTGGAAACTACACAATATCCTAAGCAGCTGTAGAGACAACAGATCCCTGGCAACAGTCTTTGCTGTCTCATACGATGCCACAGCCTTGCATGGCTGTCTCTGAGCTCTGCCATTTCTCTGTCTCTGAACTCTGCCATTTCTCTTCTTCCATTGACCTGTGTCATTCACAATTCACATGACAAGTAAAGCTTAAATCCCAGAAGCCTTGTACACCAGTATTTAGTAGCACTGTGATTTCAGCAAGACGATGGCAAGCACAGGACATAAATCTAAACTGGAATAGCTGGAATTATGCTTTCCAAAAGGAGAGTGCAGCTTTATGGTCCTACTCCAAGAAATGATCTCCTGTGATTAGAGAAAGAGGAAAAAAAAGAGTGTTTAGAGAGCAGAGTGGTTTAACATCAAGGCAGAAAGAGACGAAGGAGTGATGGGTGTTTGTTAGGGGGCTATGCAATGTTCCTAGTCATGAGACCTGCCTTAACCAACATCATGGCCGTAGTCAGAGTGGCTTTGAGAAGACAACACCTCTTTCCAACCCAAGTCTCTGACATGGGCTTTCACCAACAATTTGTTTACCTATCTCCCTCATTAATCGCTCCTCCAACCCTGAAACACAGTTTCAGAGATTCTAGAAGACTGCTGCATTCATCAGTTGGTTTGCCCTTTGATCCTTTTTGTATGAATTATATAGCATTTTCCATTATTTTCAAGGCAACATTTAGCACTTATTAATATTCCAGATAATGAAAATTGAAGATCTTACTCCAAAATATCCAGTTTCAGACCAGATTCCTAAAATATGTATCTTAATTGTGTTGCAGAATATTTCCACATACTGTTTTGTAAATGTAACTCTGTAGACACTGTGATCTCTAAACAACTACTTTCATAATTTATTTTATCTTTAGAACAGATCCAGTAAGTGTGACAGAATTTTAATCTCGAAAAATACATACAGGGAAACAATTTCCAAGGTCATATGGAAACAGAAACATGAACCTTTAGAAGCCAACTAGAATGCTGTAGCTAGACAATCCTTTGGTTCATCACTGTGTTGTGTTTTAGAGAATACTGACTACTTAGAAAGCTAAGCTATGCATAACGGATTTTTTTTTTTTTAGTGGACTCTGTTAGCTACTTTTCAGAGCTAAAATTCTTCCATAAACTACCTCCCTGACTGTTAAGATATCGGTATTATTTAACACTAACAACATCATCACTGCAGACCTTGAAACTCTAGGTTCAAATGGCAACAGAAAACAGAAACCAACATACAGTGAACTTTGCAAGGAATTTGTCTGGGACTATGTAGGCGAAGGCCAAGCAATTTCATCTTTTCCTCTTGCAGATTCAGCATGTCACAAAATTGAGGCAGGCAGATAGGTAAATGTGAGATTCTCTGTAAGCATTTGTCTTGAGTTACACATCTCTAGATTACAGAAATAATAATCTAAAGAAGCTCTTAAGAGCAAGATAGTAAATTAATGGCATGTATACCACAGTCAGCCCTACATTTTTAGGCTTTTTCATTGTCTCTCATTAATCTCTCTCCTACCCCTAAATCTGAATTACATAGAAAATAGCAACGATTGCTCTAGGATGCACTGCGGAACTGGTCCATAGACCTGCAGACTTATTTTTCAGCAGCACAGCACAGTGCCCCAGTACTGCATAGAAACTGGAAGCCAACACGCACCACATGATGGGAGACTGCAGCAATGCAGAGCTGACTCATGAGTCCTGAAGGTCAATAAAAGTCCTCAACTGAAACTGCATTTGGGAGAGTTACTAACCAGGGAGAGAAGGAGAGCGGCACAACATCAGACCTCTTCCACAAGCTTCTCTGTCTAGAAAAAAGGAAAATTTCTTCTTTTACCTCTGGAAAACATCTTGGACCCAGGAACTAAAATAATCCTGAGCAGAGCTGACCATTTCCCAGTATAATTTATTTTAAATAGTTCCTGCAATGTGGTATTTTAACTTTGGTCTGTTATTCAGAAAAGGAAACTCTCATGTCTCAACTGTCAAATAGCCAAATAAAATCTTATTTGGGAAAAATGCTACTTCTTTCTTAATACCCCTATCTCATACTTCACGGTTTATCGAACACATCACATTTCATAATTCACAGGACTGGTTAGAAGCTTAAATGTTCTTTTGTTGTACCAAGTGACCGGTATATTCACATTACAGACAAAACTGTTTACTGGGCTGTTAAAGATGCTAAGTACATTTGTGCACCAAACATGCTTGGCACTTTTTCCAAGGGCTGCTTTTTATAGGAAAAAATCCAACCAAACAAACTATTGGATTTATTTTAATTACTTCTTAAAATGAAGTACGATTGTGCCAATCTCCATTAACTAGCTTAGCATCTGCCTCAAATCCAAATGTACTCCATAGGAATATTGCCACTGAGATCAATGAGGAATGGAAAAGGTTCTTTGATTATGAAGATCTGCTTTTGAAATCAAGATAGGAAACGTCAAGAATTATGGTTCTCCTTAGCGGTATTTAACCAAGTAGCCAAGACCCTTCCTCTATTTCAAAATAATACCCCACAACCTCGGTTAAATTTATTTTATTTCCTTTCCAATGTTGGCATTGCTAAAACCTCCTTTTTTTTTACATCCTTTCACTTTACCTCCCTGTGCTGCAGTGCCTGGCTATGCTACTCAGCCCACACCATCCAGACTGCCAGGGAAGGGAAGTTTTTTCCTTTTCACTGCAGCACACTCTGCAGATGCTTCCTTGCATTTCACCACAACTCCCACTTTCATAAGGAAAATGGAGCACAGCAGCATCAGGGAAAAGATAATGTAAATTTGAAATGCATTGCAAAGGGATAAATACTGGAATGAGTATTTCAGAAAAAAATCATTTCAGAAGTTTGTCTTTCTTGTTCCCAGACATCTCTACCTGAACATATTTTTAGTCTTTTATTTTTCCTTAGGGAGAAGTATCTGAATTTTGATCACTTCAGAAGGTTTCTGTTAATGTTTCTAAATTGCTGCAGTCTTCTTACTAATGGGTTTTCATCACTATGGCAGCTGAAGCCAAACCCAAAGCTCCAAATAAAATCCTCTGGAGGATATTTCTGGTCTTGGTATCATGACTTTATATGCAATTAAGTTTTAAGTTCATCTGCCATTTCTGTTGACAATCTGACAAGTCAATACAACCTATAAGGGCTTCACACATAGGGAATCCATTCTTTCCCTAGAGCACATTTTCTTTGCCATGCATTTATTAAAATCTCTCAGTTTAGATACAATTGTTATTCTTCCTCCTAGTTCAAATCAGAGAGGATTTCCTCACCTCGGCAGCCCACGAATAATGAATGACAGATCTGTTTGCAAGCACTAAGGCTGTTGTAGGAGCCTTGCACTGCAGATTAGACACTTTACTTGGCAGTATTTTAAAATTACTTAGGTTTGGATGTTCCTATGGTCTGGGAATCAGTAAATTTTCTTGGGAAAAACCCCCACAGTTAATAATCCACCCTTGATACCTGTACTCTAATATTTATTATGTACCAGAAAACCCCTATGTTGTTTGTCAAAATATGTCCTTAAACATAATTTACCTAGTGGCGTTCTTTGAATAACTGTGAAGTTCTTCTTGTAACATCACAGGTTTATTGCTATTCCCTGAACAAATCACAGAATCATCACAGCTGTGTTACAGTGGAAAAGTTGTAGTTTTTAATACTTGGAGGTTTTTCTTGTGCATTTTAGAAAACTGGCATTCCATTGAAAGTAGTATTACTATCAACTAACTCACCAGCTGTGGAATATCCCTGAGTCTCCGCAACCACTACAAAATATAACCAGATGCTCTGTTTGTAAGCCTTTAATGAGAACCAGGTATAAGCTTTTCCCCTGACAATTACCCGGCTTCCCGGCTCCATAGCAAAACTTGCCCAAAGCTTTTATTCTACTTTACATATAAACAGTGTTGCTAATCAATTTCTGGATTAAATTCACTGTCACTTTCTAGCAGCAACCACTTTCCTGGTCTGAAAGAACAGAGCAACTGTTCCACCCCAAGGCAGAGACAAGAGAGAGCCTCTTAAAAGCCTCAAAACACTGATTATTTTTGCACACTGACATGTGTAATTCTTCACTGTCATGGTTTTATACAAATGTAATATGAAGTCGATTGCCTCTGTGTACAATACAGGCAAACACTATTAATTACTTGTAGGTTTTACAGAGAAGAAAATGAGAAAGCACACCTGTTTCAGCACAAAGGAAACATT
>WEKY01041103.1:2836-13958 GCA_013390045.1 Picathartes gymnocephalus
CTAAAACAATCTTAGAATATATAAGATAAAGCACAGCATAAAATTAGATAAGACAAAATAGGTTAAGAAAAAATAATTTTATATCTTCCTGAAAACAGATGCCATTGATATTGCAGGGAGAGGCAGTTGTAAATGAGAATTACTAATATTAATCACATTTAAAGGTATGATTCAATCGCAATATGGTCAAAATCTTGCTTTTATGCAAGTATGACTATGTAGAGTCTCATCTATTATAGACCTAAGTTATATTTATTTCACTGAAGATTTCTCCCCCAGATTAAATAGCAGAAGTAGAGAGCTCTGGAGGGAGATAGGTACAACAAGCCCAAAAACCAAGACAGAGGTCTTTGAGAAAATGTGGAGTTTCCCTGACTACAGTATAAATCATAATCTTTGAAAACCTTAGCTTTATGAAAAATACTCTTGCATTTCATTTCATATAAGAAGCCTATAATATACTCTCCTTTAAAGCTCTTGACTAAAACAGTTGACAAAATCATCCAGGGCTGCTTTTATGATGCAGCCTACTGCATGAAAAGCAAAACAGAGAGCAATCTGCTGTTTTAATTACATGCTTGAAGCAAATGCAATATCTGCAGCTTTAATAAACCTTGACCCTTTAACTGAATGTGCCCTACAAACACGTTAATGCCCATCTGGGAAATAATCCAATGAAATAATCCAATCAATCATACCAACAGAGAACGACTGTTAGATTGGCAAGTGAGGGCTCATACACTTTGGTCAGTAGCAGGATGTTCTCTATTATCTTGTTGCCAGAGCTAATAGAATTCCATAAAATTCTTCATCCTTATAAGCAACTTGAAAATCCTACAAATAGAAAGGAGAATTTTCTCCCCGTTACCATACTGATGTTTACTGCCACCAGCTATGCTTAAACTACAATGAAAGATTCAAAACTTTCCAATTTTGATGTTACAATGGCTAACAAAGTCATAGAACTGGCTAATGTCTCACAGCTAGGTAAAATGTCTCTGAACCAGTGAGGTCCAGCCAACCAATATTGATTATTATATTAATTTAGAGCCACTGCATCCTGATAGTTATCAGGAAATTTCAAAGTGCAGAGACAGAGTTACATTGCTGGCAAGACATATTTGCTGGCATAAATACAAAGCTGGCAGACAAATAAAAAGAGAGGAACAGGTGATTGGCCCAAGATTGGAGAAAGAAAGCTTGTCTTTCTGTTTCCTGCCCAGATATTCTATTCATTCTGCCTAAAATGTCATGTTTTTAAAATTGTTTTTNGCCTAAAATGTCATGATTTTAAATTGCTTGTATAGGGCCCTACCCATTGGTCAATGCAATGGGGTTTTTTAAAAAATTGATTGTCTCCAAAGGAAAATGTGAGATCAGACTCCAGCTATTAGATTCATAAGAATTTGTGGCTGCTAGCAAAGTTTCCATTCATGTTAGGCTTTTTGTTTATTTGAATGTTGATTCTAGAAACCAAGAAAGCATTTAATTAATTCCTCTAAGGTCTTGAGCAACCAGCAGAAGGCAATAGCTTGTATTCATTTCTAACCTTAAAAAGCAAGGGTTTTCATGAAAGTCAAACACTCATCAGCGAAGTGCAGACTGTAAAGGAGCATTTTATTCCTACTACCTTCATCAGAAACTGTAGAAAATGGCCACACTGAAGACGAGACCCTCTTTCCAATTAAAAAGCCTAATTTGGCAACAAAGTTGCACAGATAAATCAATTTTCTGTTGGAATTCATAACTGTGTAAAATTTACGGTTACTAAGCATTAAAAGAAACCTAATTTTGCTGTATGTTGAAAAACAAAGCAACTACAGGAAAGCATTAAAATTTTTCTCTTCTTTTTATTTTTCACCCTCACTCAAATGATTCTTTTAGGATATTTTGGAATATTTTATTTTTGCACTATCCTGATTACACACAACTTCCTTGGAGGCACACTGTTGTGTGCAATTACTACAAATCAGTAATTCATTACTTCAGATCAACACTCTCTCTTTTTTTTACTTTCCTCGAGATCTGATGACGTAGCTTGCATTCTTGGGAGACCAAATATTAGCAGTAACCATGCCACTCCCTTCATACCTAAAATCTAGCCACATTTATGACTAAGACAAACAGAGGATAGATTCTGACTGAGAGTCTGCACACATAAACGGGCACCAGAAACTTCAGAAATTAACCTGGATAGCCCTTATATTTTTGTATGGGATATTCCCATGCAAATGAGGGAGAGTAGCTCACAGTATAAGATCAAAAGTCCATCCAGAAGTGTAACACCTCTCTGTCAGTGACCAAATACAGATATCCTGGTAATGGTGTAAAAACAAAGCCAGAATATGCCAACACTTCTCCACAATACTTTTTCAATCTCCAGTGGTTCAGTAAAATCCTGAAGAAGAGATATTATCTTTATTCATGTATTATCTGGTGAACTTTTCTTCTGTTAATTAGCTTTCTGAACAGGTGTACAATTTCAATATCAAAATATCCTGTGGGAAAGAGTTCCACAGTATAACTAATTTTGTTAATTTTCAACCTACATCTCAAAAATATCATTTGAACTCTCACTTGCTTTTGTAGCAAAAAAAAAAATTATTGACTGTCTTGTCCAGGCCATGGCGACTGTACAAAATTAAGTTTTCCCTCCTGGGCTGAACATTCCTAAACAATTTAGTTGCTCCTCTTATAGAAGCTATTTAATCTCTGATTGCTGCTATTGTCCTTCCTTGAACCTTTTTCTAGCTCTGCCCTGTCCCTTCTACATGGTATTTTAGAAGTGGACATAACCTGACATGCTGTTTTGTTCCCTATTTGTGGAGTGATCATTTCCTGCTCTTTTAGTGGTAGCATTGCTCCTGCTGTGGTGGCCCAAGGACATATCAAAGCAAGCAACTTGGAAATGGAAGTAATATGTTTATCAAAAAAAAAAAAAAGGAAAAAAAAGATACATTTGGCATGTGTTTCACAAAANAAAAAGGTAAAAAAAGATACATTTGGCATGTGTTTCACAAAAGGGATCATGTGATGAGGAACAAGCGTAATACCTTAAAAAATGTTTTATTTTATACTTGCTCCTTTGACTTTTACTGAATGTAGAACTGACATTTTCACAGAATTATGTGTTACATATCCAAGACCTTTCTTTTGTTGAACTGCAGCAGGAAGTACAGACTTTGTGACCCTGCATATAAGTTAGGGTTATTTTCTCCACATTGTGTGTTACTTTCCAGAAATCAAAACCATAGAATGATAGAATCATAAAATACGCTGAGTTGAAAGGGACCCACCAGGATCATTGAATCCAACTCCCGGCCCTGCACAGGACACTCCAAGAGTCACACTTGGCTTTGTCCAAATGCTTCCTGAACCCTGACAGGGTCTTTCCACCTTCGATGGATTCGATGGCTGCTCACAATTTAGTGTCCTCAGCAAACTCACTTAGTATTCCTTTGAGGACAACTGATCTGCAATCTCAGAATACCCATCTGAAATGATTGCAAAAAGTTAATGACAGAATTGCCATATTCCCAATATTTCGTGTAGAGGTAGTTTTCAGGAAGACAGTAGTTCAGCTATATTTCATCCTGAATTTCCTTTAGATCTCCTGGGTAAATACCATATAGTCCTGGCAGTTTGCTCCCCGGGGGAAAATGTAATGCTGACTTGCCAGTTGGGGTTAAAACACCACAATTTGTTTTACAACCTCCTCTACAGATAGTTCAGTTTAAAAGAGGTCTTCAGACTCCTAGTCAATGTGACTTCTGGAGTGTGAATTTCTTAGATCTTCCGCGCTGAGGAAACGTGCAAGAATCCCTTTGGATTTTCTGCTGTAACTCCTCCTCTCATTGATATGTCAATAGAGCTAAATGACTCCAAGGGGCGCTCCCCACGCCGCAGGGCTTTGACGAAGAGTTTGCTTTTAGTTTTATGCGTTTAGCAAATAGTCCCTAAAACATTCATTGTTGGTCTGTGATTTGTGTCATTATGTTTATTTTGTCACTTTTCAGGTTTTCTTCCCTTTGTCTTGCTTGGACACGTTTAAGTTTTTTGAAGGATATTTTCTTACCTTTTTCAGCATTTCTCTTACTAATTTTCTGTCCATATCAAGACTGCAAAACTACGTGCTTAGATGGAAAAACAGAGAAGATCCTTTTGTATATAATTATTTTTAAAAAGTGTTTAAAACCGCCCTCCCCCAAACACATAACTATTAATTTTATTGGTTCCTTACTACTTTTAAAAGACTGTTTTATTTGTTGTTTTCCTTTTTTGACATGTTATATATTCACAGTAATTTCGTTTAGTTTTTCTGCTCATTCTTTCATGCCCTCTGAAAATTTTCTGCTCATAATTTGTTATAAATGGCTGCATTTCTTTACTCTTTGACTTTTTTATTTTCTGTTGGGTGGAATCTACGGAGCACATTTTTAGGTTCAACTATGTCACATGCTGATTGCAAATGCTTGAAGTCCGATAGTTGTGATTAACATGCAACCATTAATGCATCAGAAACAGAATATGTCATGTAAGCAAGAACTTTTCTGAGCTGCTTCACACAGTTAAAGTATATGCTGAGATCTTAAATGAAAATCAATAGATAGCTATGAAATGAAAATACCTCGGGGAGATTCAGATTCAACTGAGAGCATTCTCTTGGGGAAGTGCACACATTTTAGACACAAACAAAAGCCATTTATTGAGAGCTGAAGAGAGACAGAATTCTAAGAGTTTCCTTTAGGAGGCTGATTCTGTCCTGTATCCTTAGCACCCTACAGATAAGCGTCAGGCAAGTTTAATGTTTTCTTTCAATTGGCTTAGCCACAGAGAAGAATTGTTGTCCTAAGAAAACATATATTAAATGCCCAGTCTAAGATGACTCACATACTATGAAGACCTATAGATCTTGTCTTTATCAGAGACTCAGAAAACAAATTTTCAAAGGATGGAGTGTCTGAGATGACTGATGTAATGAATTACCTAATCAATTTTCTGCTGAAGGACAAGGCAATTTCCTGTCTAGACTATACTGTAGAAGTGCTTGATACTAATTATCAGCAAGCAAAAGGATAGCTGTCTGTGACTATTTGCTGTTCACACAAAACCCGCAGAAAATGCTGCAAGTTTTTAAAAGTAATACTGAGCTGACTAAAAGACAGGATACACAATAAAACATAACATCCTGCTCTACTCAGTGTTTCTGTTGAGACCAGGCAGTGTTTGCTTCCGACTTATCAATCAGAAGAATTGTGATACTAAAGGCAGCCTTGCCTCAGGTCCTCTCTTACAATCTCAAGGCTGCATGACTGAACTGTGATACTCTCCTATCTGTTATACCAAATTAATAGAACTATTTGTGAAACAAAATGCTTTTTGAAAGTAAAGGTATCACAATTTGACTGATAGGTTGCTTCCCTTGCTCAGCCATTTTTGTCTCTATTATTAAACTACAATTTAAAGGACAAATTAAAACAATTCTTTTAGTTTCTGAACTGGATTTGTCTCATTAAATGTACTTTTACTTCGCAAACAATTTCATTTCTTTCATTATTTGTCACACACTTGTTGCCACTATATATGTTCTACTGGGTACTTGCTATATCCCTGTCACAGGAGAATCACCCGTTTATCACCTCTTTAATGTTAGTGTTAGTAGTTCCTTGAAACAACTAATTCTAGAATTGCAGCACTTCCATGTGTTTTTATCCATCACATATATTCGGCTAATGGCTTAACAGAAAAAAAAAAAGGCTTTAAAATTTTCAAAGGTGGCTTAGGAGCACTGTGGTCTTGCTTAAGGACATGCATACCTGTCGTGGTTTCACAATATTTGATTCTGACACCAGAAGCTGATTTCCAGTACAGTACAATAAGAAAATTTTCAGAGGAAAAGCCAAAAGAGAAACACTTGCCATCAATTCAAGACTGAAGGACTGAATGGCAGAAATGCTCTGAAATTTCTTTTAAATGTTGAGAGTATTCAGTAAATAGCAAGAGATGCTAAATGCTTTTCAAATTAATCCACTACAAAGTAGGTGGGGGGTTTTCTGGGGGGTGGGGAGGAATGGGTATTTTATTGGTTTTTTGGGGAATTTTTAAATAAACCCTCAAAGACATAAACAACCTAGGCTGGAAGGGGCATGTGGGGATCACCTTGTCCAGTCTCCTGCTCCAAGCAGATCCAATTCAGAAGTCATGTCCAAAGTGGATCAGCCTTTATCTTCCCTGCATCCTGAGGCTGAGTTACTCAGATCTTCACTGCATCTGCTCTTCTGGCCTCCCAGCGTCATTGCCTGAAGGCAGAATCTGGGGCAGTGGAACACCGAGCTGAGCTGGGCATCATTAATGAAGGGAGAAGGGTCAGACGTGATGGCAAATCCTATGTACTCTGCAGCCTTGGGTACCACAATCTTTGTGTCAGGAGCCAAGGAGCTCTGTCTCCAGAGCTGCCTCAGAGCTGTGCTGGACATCTTCCCTACAGCCTAAAAGGTGGTAACAAGGTCATTTCACTATTTTAGGGATCTTTTTTTCTAGCATATTACTTAGCACAGTTTTGGATATCCTTTGATAGGTGAGCTTCACATCAGATAAACCAATAGGTTTATAATTTCTGAGTTGCATTTCTGTAGGAGGTTTCTTTTTAGTGATTCGGTAGGTTGCACATTTCATTTGTATTTCCTTGCCTTTGCAATAGTTTAATTTCATAATTACAAAAAAGGAATTTTACGTCATTGTAGGACCAGGAAAAGAAAAGAAATTAGAAATAAAAGGTCACTCATTAACAGAGGTTTTGTAACCCTATCCTGAAATTATGGTTATTACTATGGCCTTACAGAAAATCTGAAAGAGTTTTGCACCACAAAATGTGGAGTTATTTGAATTAGTCTGCAGACTCTAGAATACATAAAGCATTTTGAATGCCTGAGAGAGAAACAGTAACACACTTAACAGTATTGAGCGCATTTTTGGCACTAAACAACAACAGATCTTACTCCTGACATATTTTATCTGTCCTATTCAGCAAAAAAATACTTTAGCTTTAGGGATAACTGTGCTGAAATAAAAAATGTATATAGATTTCAGGGATTAAGCCTGTGATAATGAACATATTAAATATCCACTTAAGAGCCATTGGGAGTACTAGGACAAAGCTGTAAGGCAGGTATCTCTCTACTATCTCAGCACAAGTAAAGGAAGTGGTAGAAGTATTTTCAGCAGCTCTAAAGATCAAGTTTAAAGAGTATTTGAGATTTTTCAAAATTAATTACTATGTTTTGTGATGACAGAAGGAGTAACATAGGCTGTTAGCATACATCTCGAAATTAAATCTGCATGCTATGTAAAATAATACTCTTCCACTTCCACAGCACTGCTGTGGACTTCCTGAAATGAGATATTAAGGAATAGCACAGTTAATCATATTCTGATGTCAGAATATGATTAACTTCTTTTTCAGAAGAGGTGACTTTAAGAATCAAATTTTCAACACCACTTTTCTAGTGAAAATTGTTTCCCAGTTATAACCTTCCTGTTAAAGAGATCACATTAACGAGGCACCTATACACATCTTGCCCTTGTATCACAGGTGCTGGGACAGTGGTTGCTTAGTGCCAGAATGAGTGTGACTGCAAGTACCTGTGGAGTTAAAGCTGAGCTATAGTCAATTAGTACGGCTCAGATTTCCACCCGTCTTCAGGCCAAATCTATTCAGGGCAAATTAATTTCAAATTTTAGTGTTTGTCTGCTTACAAGTCTCTCAAATATTATATCACAGTGCCTGCCTACAGATGCAGGGGTGACACAGCCATTTAGAAATGTGTGCAAGAACACACTACACACACTGAACAGTGGCAGAAGTGTTAAAAGTATGGTGTCGTGTGTGTACACAGTAGGCAAATTGATTGGCAAGTCAGTACCACCGACATCTTTGCATTCAGCATGTCCATACCGTGACTGGGCTTAGAGACAGTGTGAGGGCAGCTCCAGCATTCCAGTGGAAATGGTGTATTTCACAGGTTAGGACCATAAGACAAGGCTAAATTCTCCTTTGTCTTGTGCATTATGTAGTCATTTAAATCTGGTGGATTGAACACAAATATGAATCAGAGCAGCAGTGGTGCAAGTACACGCAGTTACACTGGAGCTGGGCAGTGGGTAAGTTTACATCAGCTGAACCACCTCAAGAAGCTGCCTCCTCTTCCTGTCCAGGCGTTTGGTCCCCATGGCTCTCCCAGCACCATGCTGGTACAAGTACTTCTTCAGCCATTCATAGATCTTGCACAATTTCAGACTGAAAAAATTGGCTTTTAATGCTCAGGTGGGATATTTGTTTTTAATCCAGGTCAGTCCCCCATACAGTTCCCATGCAGAACTGTGCAGACCTGAGAGTTGGCACAGGAGATGAGGCAGCAGCACTGCTGCCGACATCAAATCACTGCCTGAGGGACAGTGTCTTGTTCCAGCAAAAGGTGTGTCCAATAGCCAAATACTAATTACAGAAAAACCTGTCAAAACTGGAATTACATATGACATTTCCCATAACAGCAGAGAAAATTACTGGAATCTCTCATCTCAGGCAGTAATGTGGTTGGTATCACCACACTCACCCCCAGGCCTGTGTTCCTGCATGCTGGCATCACTGAACTTACATCCCCAGGTGGAAGTCTTGTAGAGCTGCCTTAGGAGAACAGACGTGCATGCACACATCACATACGCTATATACAAACTACGCAAAACCTCTTTGCAGTCTGTGAAGCTCTACAAGAAAGTTGGCAAAATATTTCAAAATAAGCCTCAGTCACTTTAGCCTTTGCATTCTAACTGACTGACAATTTTGGATTGCTAGAGGAGGAAAAGTGTAGCAATTTTTGTTGCCAAAAACCAGTGCAAGGATCACTCTTGACTGCCATTTCCCTGACTGCACAGTGTTTTATATCCTCTCTGCACGAAGCAGTAGCAGTTACATTAGGTATATTACAACAACATCTGCCTTCAGTAAGAGAGAATATGCTCTTGTATTGTATAGGAAAAGTCTATGAATGAAGCTGATATAATTAACATTCGGTTTGAAGACAACACTTATTAAATAAAGAAAAACAGAAACTAAAGAGTAACCAGTGCATTACTGTGTACACAGATTTTTTCAGTCATTGGTATCAGTTTTATTCTGGACTTGTTATTTTTCTTTTCTATGTTAGCACAGTTCTGCGTGGTTTTCAGACACAAAGCTATATGCAGACATGTACATTTCATCCTGATGCCAGTATAAATGATACTAGATGATGCCAGTATAGATGATACTAGCTGATACCAGTATAGATAGCAGTAGATGATATCTCTGGCCCAGATCAGAAGCTGAAAGAGATTGGCTTCAATATATCCCTGACAGTTTATACCAGCAGAGAGAAAAGATTACTCGCTTTATGTGAAATGGAGTTTCAAAGACACATCAGAGCACTTTTGTAAAATGGCCTCAGTTTCTTCAGCAAAGAACTATCTTTATACTCCCCATCTCTTCAATAGGTGGTTTTCTACTTTTTCTTTCATTTATTTTAACAGTTAGTTTTGTTGATCTTTTTCTCTTCAATTTTTAGTGATATGAAGTTGAATTTGACTTGCCTTGTTAAGGTTTGTTTGGGCACTTAGATATAAAAATTTATTTAGGCCTCTGCAAATAGCACACATGTACCTAGAATGTACACACATATTCTGTACAAGATCATTATACACTCCAAATGGTTACTAAGAACTGTCATACATTGAATATGGAATTACTTAAACACCAAACCCCCCTGAATATCTGAAACACTCACCTCTCTAATGTTCAGGATCTAACCAGGACTCACAGTGTCAAAACCTCCACCAGATGAAGCACTTACTCAATGGTTTTTTTTTTTAAATAACTCATTCTCTCAAGAAATGGTCGCATTTGATTCAGCACCTCCTCAGTCAGAGTTTTCAGACTCCGTCTCTCACCACTCAGGGAAACATTCTGACCAGGACAGAGAGCCTGGAGGGTGCAGCTATGATGGCTGTGTGTCCCCTGGCTGCTGGTGGAAGTGGGGCACTGTGCAAAGGGGCACTTGGTTCCTCTGGGGCTGGAGCACATTCCTCTGCAGCTGACAGATAAAGACATGCAGGGGCAGGAGAGGATCCAGGGCAGCTTCCTCTTTTCTGAATCAGTGATTCTGCATTCTGTGGGAGACTCCCAGCCTGCCAGAGCTACCTTAAGGCAGCCTCTGACCTGGAGCCTGGCTCAGTCTGCATGGCACGGGTCGCGGATGCTCCAGAGCAGAGGTACAGGACTCCACGCTATTTCCAGCTCTAACACAAACAGAGGAAGGCACACTACATCACGTGCCTGAAAGACTAGGATACAGTCTGCATGGGAGTTTTTCTGAAACAAGGTTTTGAACTCTAACTTTCTTATTTGAGTCTTACTCACTTTCCATAGTTATCTCCATCCATTATCCAGGTACCTCCATGTAACAGGAATCTGAAAGGCTTGTTTTATGGTCCAGATTCAAGATTATTCTTTGTCCGTCATATAAAATTTTATTATCCTTGGTACTACTTGGTTTCTGAAAAAATATATATTTTTTTATATTTTATTGGTCTGTGCTGATTACATGAGCGAGCCTTTTCTCAAACACAATTAATTTCTTGCCCAAGTATTTCTGATTTCTGACAAAATGGTTTAAATTCTTTAAAATACTAAAGTGCACCAAAGCAGCTGAACACACACTGAACCTTAAGCACCCTCTCAAGGCAACATCTCTTCAGAGGGACTCTTAAGAGACATGGTTTAAGTACATGTTAACAACTGTTTTCCTGACAAAAGGATATGCTACAATAGATCCCATCCTGCTCTAGTTGAAGCCAGCATAAAAAGATATTGTCTAAAGCAGTGACTACTGAATTAGTTTTATAACCTCACTGTTTTGAAACTAATCTAAGAAAAATTCTGATGTGCTTAATTTGAACCATAACACTTAATAAACTCATAAAACTTTTTCCTTACGTGTTAAAATACAAGGTATTTTTTATAATGAAAAATAATTTGTACCCTTGTTTTCTTGAATGCAATCTCATTTTTAAAAAGAAAAAAAACCCAGCA
>WEKY01041107.1:0-18587 GCA_013390045.1 Picathartes gymnocephalus
CAGCTCAGTGTCATCTGCAAACCCGATGAGGGTGCATCCCTTCGCCTTTATCATTAATAAATATATTAAGTAACACTGATCCCAATACAGAGAGACACCCAAGAGACACCACTGGTCAGTGATGTCCATCAGGACTCTGAACGACTGACCACTACCTTCTGGATGCAATTGCTCAAACATGCTGTTATCCACTGAACAGCCCACCCACCAGTTCTGGTTAACTCACACACAGAAGCCCTTCTTGTTATTCTTTGAGTCCCTTGCCAGGTTCAGTTCCAGCTTTACCTTAGCCTTCCTCACCACCTCCCTACATAACTGAACATCTCTTCCCAGGTTACCTGTCCTTGTCTCCACTGTCTGTGCATTTGCTTCTTTCCCTTTAGTTTGACCACCAGTTCCCTACTCAGCCATGGGGTCCCTTGCCTTTCTTTCCTGATTTTGTGCCTCCTGGAAATTGCTAGCTCCTCCACTCTATGGAATACTTTCTTAAAGATCTACCAGTTCTGTTCCACTCCCTCCCCTGAGGGCAGTCTCTGAAGGGATGCAACTGACAATCTCCCTGAAGAGCTAGAAGCTTGCCTTCCTGAAGTCCAGGGGCATAACTTTATTCCTTACCTGACCCATACCCCTCAGGATTGCACCAATGCGTGACCACTGCATTATTCATAGCTTTTAAAGCTGAACTAAAACACAGGAAAAGAAAACCTCTTCATTCAAATCACTTAGCTGTCAGTGCTGGCCATAAAATTATTTTCTCTACTGTTACTATTAAATTATTATTAATAATGCAATTCTTACTAAAAAAGAGCAACAGCAATTCGTGTGTTTAAAAAAAAAAAATGCAGGAAGTATTTAAAATGCTGCCGCAACAGTAAATATCACCTCTGGCATATTTGTCCTGGAAGAACAGAGCATGATTTGGAATACCTAATTGAAATGTGCTACAGGAGATAAGGCTGGCTGCAGAGACTGACATTTAAAAGCGGGAGACACCAAACAAGACATGAAATATCACTGTTGCTGCCTCAAAGCAGAAAGCCACTTTCACAGAACTGAAGTTTTCTCCTACTCACCAGTTGCCCCTCCCCAGCTGACAGACACAGCAAGCAATTAACCCCTTCCCTGATGTCACCAGTAGTACCACCCCCACAAAAATATAAAGGTTGCTACAATTTCATGTAGTTATTCCCTCCTGCAAATCACGCAGCCCTGCACGAAGCAGCATGTCTTCTCTCTTCCCATTCCTTCTGTGCAAAACCATGTTTCTTCCCTGACACATCAACATTTCAAATTCCAGCAGAGAAGATGCTGGAAACCAGGCTCTCCTCCTGCCTAACCCTGCATGGCAGCACGTGCACCCTGTGCCTACTGGCCTCTGAGTAAAAGAGCTGATAAACTCCTCAACTGGAATGGAATCTAGGGATAGTGCCAGAATACAGAGCCAATGAAAAAATCCTTGGCACACAATGGATATTATGACATGTTTGGCTGCTCAATCTTTTGCTGCCTTAGTCAGAAGGAGCACTGGTGCCTTTGAGTCATCTGATCTGGTGTTGTGGACAAGCAGCAAGAGACATAAATCCAGCAGATTCCATAAATGCACAGTTTGCATTAACACTTCAAGCAAGGACTTAATTAGAAAGTTACAGTTCATTAAAAGAGCACCAATTAGCTTTTTCAACTACATGTTTTTTCCTGTGCCAGGATAACAAGGCAAAGATTGGGATGCATATCAGAACCAAGCACCTTGTGCTGCTCAGTGAAGCATCCCAGTGTTGTTGAAGGAACAGCCCTGGTTAAAAAGCTGGGTTTGAAACAGATGTTAGAAAATATGCTGTGAAGTTTCTGAGCCATTAGACTGTTCATGCCAATAGACTGATCAGTGATCTTGAGCAAAATGGGAAATCCTAGCCCAAGAGAAGGTATTTTTAAATTTAAAAATTAGATTTTTCATTTCAGGTTATCAATCAACACTTGCTTTCATACAGCACCAGTTGGTGTCTCCTTGCTTCCCTGAAACAGGATGGGCCATTGTTGAACGATACAGCATGTGGAAAGGTCCATGGTGTAGCCAAAGAGACTCAGCAGACCTTTTTTTTCCAGGAGTTATTCTAGTCACTCCTGATAAGCAAATAATAGTTCTATTCTCCCTCTGTTTTCAACTCAGACTTGCTGTGCAGGGTGTCATTCCTTTCCATGTTGTAGCACACACTGTATTTTCCTTCCACTANGACTGACAACTACCTTCTGGATGCAATTGCTCAAACATGCTGTTATCCACTGAACAGCCCACCCACCAGTTCTGGTTAACTCACACACAGAAGCCCTTCTTGTTATTCTTTGAGTCCCTTGCCAGGTTCAGTTCCAGCTTTACCTTAGCCTTCCTCACCACCTCCCTACATAACTGAACATCTCTTCCCAGGTTACCTGTCCTTGTCTCCACTGTCTGTGCATTTGCTTCTTTCCCTTTAGTTTGACCACCAGTTCCCTACTCAGCCATGGGGTCCCTTGCCTTTCTTTCCTGATTTTGTGCCTCCTGGAAATTGCTAGCTCCTCCACTCTATGGAATACTTTCTTAAAGATCTACCAGTTCTGTTCCACTCCCTCCCCNCTCCCCTGAGGGCAGTCTCTGAAGGGATGCAACTGACAATCTCCCTGAAGAGCTAGAAGCTTGCCTTCCTGAAGTCCAGGGGCATAACTTTATTCCTTACCTGACCCATACCCCTCAGGATTGCACCAATGCGTGACCACTGCATTATTCATAGCTTTTAAAGCTGAACTAAAACACAGGAAAAGAAAACCTCTTCATTCAAATCACTTAGCTGTCAGTGCTGGCCATAAAATTATTTTCTCTACTGTTACTATTAAATTATTATTAATAATGCAATTCTTACTAAAAAAGAGCAACAGCAATTCGTGTGTTTAAAAAAAAAAAATGCAGGAAGTATTTAAAATGCTGCCGCAACAGTAAATATCACCTCTGGCATATTTGTCCTGGAAGAACAGAGCATGATTTGGAATACCTAATTGAAATGTGCTACAGGAGATAAGGCTGGCTGCAGAGACTGACATTTAAAAGCGGGAGACACCAAACAAGACATGAAATATCACTGTTGCTGCCTCAAAGCAGAAAGCCACTTTCACAGAACTGAAGTTTTCTCCTACTCACCAGTTGCCCCTCCCCAGCTGACAGACACAGCAAGCAATTAACCCCTTCCCTGATGTCACCAGTAGTACCACCCCCACAAAAATATAAAGGTTGCTACAATTTCATGTAGTTATTCCCTCCTGCAAATCACGCAGCCCTGCACGAAGCAGCATGTCTTCTCTCTTCCCATTCCTTCTGTGCAAAACCATGTTTCTTCCCTGACACATCAACATTTCAAATTCCAGCAGAGAAGATGCTGGAAACCAGGCTCTCCTCCTGCCTAACCCTGCATGGCAGCACGTGCACCCTGTGCCTACTGGCCTCTGAGTAAAAGAGCTGATAAACTCCTCAACTGGAATGGAATCTAGGGATAGTGCCAGAATACAGAGCCAATGAAAAAATCCTTGGCACACAATGGATATTATGACATGTTTGGCTGCTCAATCTTTTGCTGCCTTAGTCAGAAGGAGCACTGGTGCCTTTGAGTCATCTGATCTGGTGTTGTGGACAAGCAGCAAGAGACATAAATCCAGCAGATTCCATAAATGCACAGTTTGCATTAACACTTCAAGCAAGGACTTAATTAGAAAGTTACAGTTCATTAAAAGAGCACCAATTAGCTTTTTCAACTACATGTTTTTTCCTGTGCCAGGATAACAAGGCAAAGATTGGGATGCATATCAGAACCAAGCACCTTGTGCTGCTCAGTGAAGCATCCCAGTGTTGTTGAAGGAACAGCCCTGGTTAAAAAGCTGGGTTTGAAACAGATGTTAGAAAATATGCTGTGAAGTTTCTGAGCCATTAGACTGTTCATGCCAATAGACTGATCAGTGATCTTGAGCAAAATGGGAAATCCTAGCCCAAGAGAAGGTATTTTTAAATTTAAAAATTAGATTTTTCATTTCAGGTTATCAATCAACACTTGCTTTCATACAGCACCAGTTGGTGTCTCCTTGCTTCCCTGAAACAGGATGGGCCATTGTTGAACGATACAGCATGTGGAAAGGTCCATGGTGTAGCCAAAGAGACTCAGCAGACCTTTTTTTTCCAGGAGTTATTCTAGTCACTCCTGATAAGCAAATAATAGTTCTATTCTCCCTCTGTTTTCAACTCAGACTTGCTGTGCAGGGTGTCATTCCTTTCCATGTTGTAGCACACACTGTATTTTCCTTCCACTAACCCCCTTTGCCCGATTCTGGAGCAATTTTATCAATAAAACCCAATACACAGAATTAGTAAACTCTGTGGACCACTGACTTGTGCTTCCAGGTGGAAAGCTTGATACACAACAGAACACAGAAGAAAAATCCTCATAAGGCTCATCAACCCTTATCACAGCATTTCAAAGAAACATGATAGAAATATTCCTTATATGACAAATATCTCCAATGATGCACCCCTGTCTCATATTCAAGTGTCCCAAATCAAGGGAGGCTTTTCTTGAGAATGCTTTAACTGTATCCCAAGAAGATATGCAGAACAACTACATGCAGACCAGATTGTAGTGTCACATATCCAACATGTGCCATTTTTTACATAAGCACCTACCTGTTTGTTTAAGGACTTGTAATAAAAGACAAGTGCACAACGTTTTGTTTTCTTAGACCTCAGTGACATGGGTTACAAGTTTTCATTAGAAGCTACCATTCAGAGCAGCTGGCCAACTTATCTGTATGAAGCCCAGCCCTACCAGAAACCCTGCTCTTCTCCTGCTTTCCTTCACACTACAGACTGAAGTACTCCTGAAACAAAACACAAAACCAAACAAACAAATGAAAAAAATCAGTCTGTGCTCCGTGGTTTGAAGAATTTGGATATGTTGCCAGCACACTTGAAAACCAGGAAAGGAGACTGAGGGCAGGGGTGCTCCATGTGTCACAGTATAATGTTATGATGCTTGAGATGCCTGTTGCCAACACTAGTGCTCCTTCAGTACCAATTTCTGCCACCATAAACTGGCACCACACGGAACGCACTGCAAGACTGGAAAATCTCTCTCCAGAGACATTCAGGTCAAGATCCAAATGCAGGAATTACACTGATTACACAGGAAATCTGAGACAAGACAGAAACAAAATGAGTGCAGTGCCATCAGTCACGTCAGGAGAGAAAATACTTCTCAAGTTGTTTGTCCAGGCTGGCTCACTAGAGAAGCAGAAGTACTAGAAGTGTGTTAGAAATCTGAGATCCAAGTGTAGTTACACAACTGGAAAACAAGGAAGGGATGAGGCTGGGGTTCAGATACCTTAGCAGATCGACAGAATCCTAAATTGACTCCAGAGCAGGCATACATCGGGAACAAGGTACAGTAGTATGTTATGCAGGAGCCCAAGAAATGGTGAGAGAGCTGGGGAAAAGCATTTGAGCATGTGCCTGAGCATGACAGCTTGCCTATGATTTCCTCCATTTGAAATTACTATTCCAAGCTCTTCACTTCTCCAAGTGAACTCATCCCATTTGAATTTGAAAAGCCTCTAGTCCAACAGTGAGGTATCACTGGAATTGCTGCTAGGGCTTTAATTAAGGCACAGGTTCAAGTCCTCAGCATGCCAGTATGTATTCTTCAGCATCCTATAAACACATAAAAAAAGTAAAAACAAACCTTAATCCCTTCAATCTCCTTATTCCTTCCTTTATTTTTTTTTTATTTTAAATAAATAAAAAGCCTTCTTGCCAGTTCACTAAAATGTCTGTTATTTTAAGAATGTGTCCACAAACAGGTCCTACACAGAATCATGAAGAAAAATACATGTTTTAGGTACCAATTTGAAATACAACTTACTTTTCGCAGCCCCTACTTGATTCTGCATCTTGTAACATCACTTCACATTGGGATGGCCTGAGCAGCTATATCAGGATGACACTGCAGTGGGGCTGGTGAGAGAAATACCTCCTAGTTGTAATCATAGAATGGTTTGGGCCAGAAGATCATCTAGTTCCAACCCCTACCATGGGCAGGGACAGCTTCCACAAAACCAGGTTGCTCAAAGATCCATCCGGCCTGGCCTTGAACACCGCCAGGGATGGAGCATCCACAACTTCTCTGGGTAGGCAACCTGTTCCAGTGTCTCACCACCCTCACTGTAAAGAATTTCTTCCAATTCTAAACCCACCATCTTTCGGTGTACAGCCATTGCCCCTTGTCCCATCACTATATACCCTTGTAAGAAGTCCTTCTCCAGCTTTCTGGTAGGCTCCCTTCAGGTCACAATAAGCTCTTCCTAGAACCTTCTGCTTTCCGGGTGAACAATCCCAACTCTCTCAGAGTTTCCTCGTTGGAGAGGTGCTCTATCCCTCTGATCATCTTGGTGGTTCTCCTCTGGACTCGCTCCAACAGGTCCATGTCCCTCCTGTCCTGGAGACCCCAGAGCTGGATGCAGGTCTCCAGGTGAAGTTTCACCAGGAGGAAGTAGAGGGGCAGAATCACCTCCCTTGCCCTGCTGGTCAGGCTTCTTCTAATGCAGTCCAGGATACATTTGGCTTTCTGGGGTGCAAGTGCACTTGGCTGGGTCATGTTGAGACTCTTGTCAACCAACACCCCAGAATTTTTTTCCTCAGGGCTGCTCTCAATCCATTTTTTACCCAGCCTGTATTTGTGCCCGAGCTCCCAACCCACATGCAGGACCTTGCACATGATCTTGTTGAATTCTATCTCTCTGCTAACTGTGTAGGGAATTCGGGGAAGGTTGTGAGGGGCAAACATGCAAACATGCACTGTGCAGTGTAAACTTGTCCACCTTATTTCTCAGTAGCTTCCAGCAGTTCTTCCTTTTTTTATTTTTTGGAAGTGCTAATGGATGTTGGCAGAAAAGGAAGGCAAAAGGAGAAAAAAAGAGAGAATTAATCACAGTTATGTACTTTTTTTCCTCTTACTAACTGAAATCCTCCGCAGTGACTCCTTTTGAGACTGCTGTGGGTCTAGAAATAGCCTGGACAATAAAAATCATCTCGCCAGAAAGATCTTCCTGCAGCTTCCTCTCCCCCCCGAACTTGCTTCTCATTGAAGTGACCATCCCTCTATATGAAGACAGCCTAAACCAACAGGGGATTAGATTAGCTTCCATTACCCATGAATTGTCACACATTGCCAGAATCCCCACATCTCTCTACTCTACTCCCTAATAATTTTTAAAGAGGCTTCTTTCAGTGACTGAAAGCTGACTAATATCAGCTTTTTCATTGCCTTTACGGGATGCTGGAGATTCTCACAGCTGTGCAAAGCCATTTTAGGTCTACACAAAGCATACCCCAGCAAATTAACTTTTAGTGTATTCAGTGAATTGCTGTGGGAGACCACTAACAGAAATAGTAGAACAGAGGAAGGGGGGAAAGTAGGGAACTGCCAGGCACGGACACAAGCATGGAAGTCCCATAACACTGGACAGAAGGAACCAGGAGAAGCCCCAAGGTAACACTAAGAAACATTGACAGGACTAGTGAGTTTTTGTTGTGGTTTTTTTTTTGGTTTGGTTGGTTGATTTAGTTGTTTTTAAATTTTTTTAAATTATATGGTAAAAGAATCAAAGCAAGCACATTTCTGTGTGAACCAGCCTTACCATTAAAATATATGGAATGTCCATCTCTCACAGCCAGAAGCTCAAATTTAACTAGTATTCATAAGTTAGCACCACTATGAGGTTGAGCCACATTGTTATTTAAGGGATGAAGCGGTAGGATTGTCTTTGTAGTCTCTCCCACTGAAAGGCTAAGCACTAAGACAGAATCAACAGATCTGAGATGGACATGGCATTAAGTTTCTTCTGGCATGAGATGACCTTTCAGAAAAACACACTGGAAACACTGATAGTCACTGAGCACAAATGCAATTACATGGTGCTGCCAGTCAGAACAAATACACTGTATTGTGGCCCCTGTGGCAGGTGAAACAGAATAGACCCAGCCCAGGATGCCAGACCTTAACCAGCAACTTCAGAATGCCTACTGCTATCCAGGCTCTTCTTCCACTCCAAATGGCTGGTCTTTTTTATTGTTGGATATCTTTTTTTTGCCCTGGGTTAAGCCTGTGGGTTTGCTTTTGCATACTGAGCTGAGACTGTTAGCATATTATCACACTAAGACTCGGGAATGCCTTAGCTCCTTACTGGAGATGGGGAGTATTTGTTTAAGGACAGAAAAAGTGATGAAACACTTTTGCCCAGCTCTTGCTTTCTTCTATCCTCTGCAATATATAGCCATCATTGTGGTGTCTGTGACATCCAACTTGGCCTGGTCCTAAAATAAACCCAGGTACAACCTACCTTTCAGCTGGAGGCAGGAGCAGCAGGTAAAACAACACCAGGACACCAACTGCCCAGGGTGCTTCCCTACAACTCCACCCACATGGAGATGCTAAGTAAACACCAGCTCATCCAGTCATGACTGCCAAGCTTAGCAAGTTTTGCTTCCTTGTCCCTCAGCAGTCTCCTGCCCATTATCCTCCTATGTATAGGATGAAGATTTGCAAGTGAACTTTTGGTTGTTCATTACTTATAATTCCCCCACACTTCTTTGCAAAGTCTGTGGCCAAACAGAGTCCTCCTCCTCCTGCCCTCTGCCTCTCTCCATCTTTCCCACCTCACAATCAGGTCTTTCACCAGCATTCTAATCTCAGCAGTGTCTGTCAGTGAGCCAAAGCTTGCTGAAATTAGTGAACAGCTGAGATCAGTTAAAAATTTCAGAGATTGTTTAAAATAAGAGAGTCGTGCAATGTGCTCAGTAGAGCATGCTACTGTCCCAGAGGATGTCTGACAAGCAGTTTGTACAACCATGGCCTTCCTTTAAAGGCCAGGACTGGGTACTAGGAAATGTGATTTTTATTCCTGGCTTGTCTAAAGACATATATGATGACAGGCAAGCATTTAACCTCTCCCTGTTTGCTTTTCCTGCCTAAATAATACTGAAAAATATGAAAAAGTGATCAGCTATGACTCTCTGACTCAGCTTTATCTAGAACAGCAGAGGTTCATGGGAGCAGTGGGCACACAAGGCCAGTCCTTAGCCTTACTGCTGGAGAAAATAGAGTGATTGATGTATTGTCAGGCAGCCTCTCCCTAAGTCACCAAAGTCTTTACAGTGCCTCAAACAGCTGAAGTTAGAAGACAACTATAACCCTACTGTGGGCCATTA
The DNA here is from genome assembly GCA_013390045.1 of Picathartes gymnocephalus. Classification (NCBI taxonomy): domain Eukaryota; kingdom Metazoa; phylum Chordata; class Aves; order Passeriformes; family Picathartidae; genus Picathartes; species Picathartes gymnocephalus. The sequence continues at coordinate 9,275 of WEKY01041107.1, forward strand.
TAGGGTGTCCAATCCCATTTCCTCCCAATAAATCTTTCTTAGGTCTGTAAGGGTCTAATGAGCTCTGTCAAACTGAGCTGTACGAGGTGAACTATGAATGCTGCAGCTGGGCAAACAGGACCAAATGGCTTCCAGTAATGAGCATACTGGCCATCAGGGGACAAGGTCTTCAGCCAAAGTTAGAAACTTCAGAGAAACCCTGAGGTGAATGTTCAAGCTTGCCCCTGGGTAACATCATACAACAAGAGCCAGAACTGCTAAAAAATGACACATTTCTTTGGAGTCTCTTCTGAAAAGCCAAAAAGCTTGTGCAGCAGTGTGAACACGCATGCCATCACTTCCCTCTGGGAAGGCAGTGCTGCATTTTGTTGGGTTTTTTTCAGGTTTTGCTGACTTCACTGACTGGAATAATAAACCAAATGGAAGGTCTGATTTTACAGGATGAGAGCAGTGTGTGAAAGTCAACAGTGGAGACAAAGTACTGTGGCAGCAAAGGGAGATAACTCATGGGGTGATAATCAAAGGAGGACTCCAGGCTGGAAAGGAGGAAGACTTGTCAGAATCTGTGGTATAGGGGAATGTAGAGCATGTAATGAAGACAGCAGGGTATCTGAGCACAACACAAGAATGAGCACAATAAAATGAAGAAAAATCTCCCTCTGAAAGCACAGTGCCTTTCAGACTCAAGCACTTATGGTCTGCTTAAAAGAAAGAATATTCATACCCATTCAAGTAGCTACAACTCTGTCCAAGACTGAGCACATGTTACTCATGAGGTGGCTCCAGCTGGGTCTGGGTCCCCCGGCCAGCACCCAGAGAGGCCTTAACAGGAAGGTAAGAAAGGATTTTTCAAGTCTCTCCTCTATAATTAGCATTTCATAGTCTCCTTAGCTAGAAGGAAAAGGTAGATGAACCTCTGATACTTTTTCATAATAATGAAAAAGTGGTGAGTAAAAGCCCAGGCCTTTCAATAAGCAGTATACAAAAAAAAAAAAACAAAAAAAAAAACAAAAAAAAAAACAAAAAAAAAAACAAAAAAAAAAACAAAAAAAAAAACAAAAAAAAAAACAAAAAAAAAAACAAAAAAAAAAACAAAAAAAAAAACAAAAAAAAAAACAAAAAAAAAAACAAAAAAAAAAACAAAAAAAAAAACAAAAAAAAAAACAAAAAAAAAAACAAAAAAAAAAACAAAAAAAAAAAAAAAAAACCCCCCCCCCCCCAAAAAAAAAAAAAAGCCAACCCGTGCCATTCTAATCAAGAAATCGGACCACCTGCAAGTTAGGTCTATGCAATTATTGTATTTGCATTTTACAGAGAGGGTATTATAAAGTAACATGACAGAGGAGCAGGCATAGTACCAGTATTTTTAAAGACTGAGTGCCCAAACTCAGAAATCCATACAATTTTCAAAGTCATCAATAAGCAAAGCTCCAGATGCTCCTACTCTCTGAAAATGCAGCTACCATCATGACTACCTGCTTACAAAAGAGCAGCACCTCCTAACCTTATCTAACTCACTTCCACTTCCCTTACAAATATTAACAATTGGAATGTCTACAGGACACTTAACTTCAAAGAGGCTGAGATAGTACATAGGACTCATTCAGTCTATGTAAGAGGGAGGAAAAAGTTACTTTTCAATTAAATGATAAGACAAACATTGTGAGGAATTGAGTCTTTTCCTTAAATTACAGTCCTAATTCAGTCATTACACATAATTATTAAATTTGCACAAAATGATTAGATAGGCTTTACTTACAAAAGAGAAATAAATGGAACTGCCAATGTTGGTATATATCACTATTTAAAATAAAACCAAAAGTCCTCCTTGGTGTGCAAGCCTGTTTGTGGGTGCATTTGCACCAATACCCATTTCAGACAGCTCCATTTTTCAATACAGTGAATAGTTAAAGGAAGATACCATCTAGATTCACCCTAGAGCTTTTGATGTATCCTATTCACAGAGACCATCATGGGTGATATAGTTCATATATTTGTGTTTAATTAAAAAAAAAAACAAAACAAAACACAACAAATGAGTAGAATTTGGAGCAATAATTCAGTTCTTTTCAACCGGGAGAATCAGCAATGCTGCAAGCAATGCAACAGCACAGTAAAACAGACTACAAGGAAATTTCCAGAACTGATCAAAGCTCTGATCTGTCAATAAAAAAGAGATCGTAAAAACATCTTCCACTACGTACTTGGCCACTAGGTCATATGCAGTAACATATGTATTCCCCTCATTGGAAACTATTTGCTTCGCTAGTGGTAACAACTGTCACATTTGAAAGGTGAAATCGTAAGCATGTCAGACATTTTATGTCTCAATTATCCGGAAAAATAAATCTGCTTCAAAATTCAATTTTTCCTCATCTACCTCTACTCAGCTCAGTATGATGTACTTAAATGTGAAATATGATGTACTTTAACAAGATTTTATAAAAGAAATAAAAAGAACAGCTGAAGAAGGATGCTTGCTGTGCAGAACTGCAAGCTTTCTAGGTCTTACAAAACCAGACTCTTACATATTCACTAGAATACCTATTGTAAGCAGTTATGACGAGATACAAGGAGGCTTCTAGGTACTTCTACAGATCTCAAAGCAAACATCAAATGCTGCATAGCCCTGCTGTACAGCAGTGGTTATTGATGTTCACAGAGAAGCACGTAACACTGAAGTGACAGAAGCTGTACCAGGGCTGCAGCCACGCTGGGGGCGGACAGTGCAGGGAGAGTGACAGCCACTGCAGCTGGCAGAGCAGGTGACCTGCCTGGCATTTTGAATCCCCAACACCAACGTGCACCGAATTAAGCAAACAATCCACCGGCTGCAAAACTGCAGAGGTTGCTGAAAACCCCGAGAGATAATCCTTGTTTATTCAGCAAGGCCACTTAACTGGAATGGGTAATACACCAAGGCCTCACCACAATTAATTGACACATTAATTGACAAACCATTGCCTCTAGCTTGCTTGATGCCAGATGCTGGCAGTTCTTGTGGGCTCCCTGGTTGCCCTCTACCCATGGACACACGCTGCTGCAGCTCGCAGGCTGTCCTGGGGACACAAGCGCTTTGCAGGAGGGTTCACCTGCTTGTGTAAGGTAACTGTTTCAGCCTCTCCGTCACCAAATACCACCCTTAGGCCAGGATTTCTGCAAAGGGAACACAGTAGGCTCCATTTGGAGCTCTGGGAAGGCAAAATGGAGGTTCTACAGCAGCTAGGGACCAAGGGAGAATATTAAACACTCCATGCCTAATCGAGCATCTTTTCAAATTAGCCTGACTGCCTTATTTGCTCTATTCAGACAGAACAATGAGCTGAAATGGTACAAAGCATCTGCAGCACCGAGCCCCACAGGCACCCTCCCCCTCCTGCTGTGCTGGGCCATCGCTCTAATACTTTTGCAGAAAGAAAAACGTAGACTGACTGGGGTTAAGAGCCCCTCTCTGCTTCTCTTTCCCCACTCAGTCCTGGTAACATCCATTGCCATGAGCCTGTTTGCAGAAGAAGCACTCCCACCTAAACACCTTTTGGTGGCTACAATCCCTTATATATAAAACTTTCAATTAAAAAAATTAAGACTTCCCTCTTTAATCAAGAACTAGTAAAGACTATCTCACCAGATAAACCACCTCTAATTAACAAACCTCATTTTCAAATAAAAATGGGAACAAACGTGTTAAACACACAGGGGTAGTTTGACTCAATGCAATGAGAAGTCTGTAAAAATCTATAGTTCATGATGTATGTAGCGGGCCAGAGGCTGGAATGATCTCTTAGGCCCCTTGCAATTGTAGATTAAAAATTTTATAAAACATTATTTCTCTGACACTTCACCGCTCCAGCCTCCATCCATACTCCTCACCCCACAAAGTCACTGTATCAAAAATAATGCATGAACAGCACTCCCTATTTCTGTGCCTCTTCTTCCCAGCCCCAGCTGGGTCACCAAAACATCAGCACTGGAACTTACAGGTATCCTGTATAAATTTAAGCTAGAGCTTTCCAGAGAGCAGCCATAAAAACTTTTTTGCAAACAGGGCAGAAAAGTGTAATGAGTTCAGAGCAAGCACTGTTTAATTAGGGCAGTACGAGCTGTTCTGGCTTCCTCAAAACCCCGATCATTCCAAAAGTCCCCTACAGTGTAGCCAGGCCTGCTGCAGACATACTCTCGCCTGTGGAATATTTTGCAGTAAGAAAGGAAAAAACTCTTCTGTTTCTCTTTGTGCATGTTTCCACCAAGTGCATGTGGCAAAAAGGCCCAAGGAGAAAGGAAGGACAGACCCCTTTGGAATACCAGATCATATTTGGAAAGGTAACAGTGATTTTCAAATTAGAGCAGCCTTTCACTCACCTAAATATAACATAAAAAGCAGGTCGTTATCCTCTGCTATTGACTTAATACCAAAAGTCATGAATTTCAGGAGTGAGGAAAAAATAGCACTAGCACCAGTGATCAAATAATTAAGGATGTGACCTCCAGTTTTTGGTTCACCTGGGATCTAAAGAAACCCATTTAAGAAATGCCTGCTGGTAAGCCCACCAAGAGACACACAGAGGGTAAGCCAAGGTGAGACTGATGTGCTTCTCCATTACCTGCGCCACTGCTCCCTCACCACACCAACATGCTCCAAACTTCCCTCTTCTTCCAGCTTACCACCTTGCCTGTACTTCTTTAGAAACTTTTTTGCTTTAATTTGCTTGAATGAAACAATCCCCACTTCTGCTGCAAAAAGAAAACCAGGAAGGACTGTGAATGCCTGCCTAGTTTAGAAAAGCTAATGTTGATTTTGACAACATCAGGTCATAAGGCAGACCTGTTTGTTTACATCCTACACACTGCTTGTTACTCATCTTAACAGCATCCAACATTACTGCCTGCACTGCAACAGCCTCAAAATCTTTACAATGTACAACTCTTTATCTTAAGAGTTGCCATATACTTTCCCTAACTGTTAGATTAATAATTTAAGATCTGACACTGATCAGTTCACCGCTCTTGTTCCTTGATGTGGAAAACAGCTGCTGCATAAGAGCTGCCACGGTTTACTTGCAACAAAAGCAGTTACTTTTAGTTTTCCCCTTAAAACAGAAGAAATATCTAACATAAAATAATAATGGAAAAGTATATATTTTGAAAGATAAAGTTTTGGTGAATGCTGTTAGTTGATGCATTCAGAAACACTCTTTCAAAATCATGTTTGGAAACACGATTCATGAAACAACTAGGGCAAGATGTTTTCTGCTGAGGACTCTTTGAGCCCACCAGAAACCAATGTCTCAGCTTTCTGGGCTTGCAGTAACAGTTGTTTCTCTTCTCAGAGGAACACGTTGAGGACTAAAATGACTTATTTTCGAGTGGTTATTCATATGAAATGAAAATTTCAAATTTAGAAATAGATAAGACAGATGCCCATACAGCCTAAGCAATGTTTTCAAGAAATAAAGGCTTTGATAGTTTCACATAATGAAGTACATGCTAAGGAGGATTCTCAATCTTATTTCAAGTTAATCTAAGGTATAATTTCCAGAGAAGAATGCCAGTTTGAAATAGCATCCAGCATTAAATCTTGGGAAATCTGGTACAACAAAGGTAACATAATAATAAGTAACGTAAAGTAAATGGTTGTTGTTGCTATGATATAAAATCTTGCATGTGTAAGATTGGTCTGTAATCTTAGTAGATAGAGAAACATCCAAAAAATATAATCGCATCCTCTCCTGTTTGTCTACCCCTAACCCGTGTCCAAAGTTCTTCTAGGCACTTCCTCACTTTCTCATAAGGAAAGGGAGAGTGAAAATGTGGCAGACTGCATTTCCAAAAATGAAAATCCTGTAATAGTTTTGAATCCTCCGTTATTCACATCAACTTATCTCCTCAGCAGTGAGACAGCATTCAGCTCCCACTCATCTGACCTAGACTCTTCCCCCATTCACAATGGTTTGAATAAAAGACCTACTAAAACTGATTTATCCTGTACTGCCTTCTGTTTGGTTAGTTACGGTGCCATTCAGTTTGTTACAGGAAATACCTCAAGCTGCTTCCGTAATTCAAACATGCACAAGACTGTCAAAAGAGACATCGTTGTCAAGCCCATCCATTTATTAGTTACAGCAACAAGTCCCAGCAGCTTTTGCAAAAACCAAACCATACAGCAGGTCGTGAAGACTGGTTCAGACTTCTCATAAGCTTCATGATATTACCACTTGATGTAGAGCTATAAATCAGTTTGAGCAGTCTCTGTATTTTCAAAGCAGTAAGATAGATAATCAAGGGTGACTGAGCTCACGAGGCAGAAACAAATAGCCCTTCTTTAGCTCATCAACTATCCTAGATACACTTGCCCCAGAGTACCCAGCCCAAATACCAGTATTCTGAGATGAACCCTCCCTTGTTCACCACATAAAATCATCTGCCTCCCAGCTTCCATCACTGCCATGAGCAGACCCCCCATGCACTAATCAGCTCTGCAAACGTCAGAGTTAATTCCCACACATAAAATGAAGACTGAAGGAAGTCCTCAAGCTGCCCCCTGGAGATCCAGGTTCACTCCTGACACCAGTGCTTCAGCTTTCACATCTGACTTCTACAAAATGGCCTCTGTTCATGGGTGTCTCCTGCTCCTGACACAGTTCTATCACATGCTAGAGGAACTAAGACTTTAATGGTATACAGATAGTGTTCATGTTTGTTTCCCATTTTTGCCCCTTGTGAAGAATCTCTCAGACATCAATGCCACCAAAGGCTGTATAAAAAGGTGCTCTTTCCTTTCCTCAGCAAATTGCCAGAGGCTTTTAGAAGAGCAAGCATAAAAGAAAATAGGTTCTCCTGACATCGCATCCCCCAGATTCTACTGTGCTGAATAAGGAGGTCAATACAGGACTTTTCCCTCCAGCACTTGGCTGGGGGCTGGGAGAGTGTTGGACAGAAATTATCATAGAACATGTAATACAGTGTGCCTTGTTTTTATAGTCTCCCACAGTCATCCACTTTTGGATGCTGTTGGAGAACAGAAACGTGTTCTGAGTCATTATGGCCACTCACACTCATCTTATGATGGACAGCTGCCATCAACTTTTCTCCTCTTTGAGGAAAGCCTGATGCAATTCCTCAACTGAAGCAGGAAGCACAAATCAGAGTGCTGCAACTCTTCTTTCTCCTGACCTGGGCCAGTGAAATGACAAACACTGATCCTGACTTTTGTAGTAACCTGTGACAGGAACATTACAACACGAGGTCTGTAAAAGCCTGTGGCTGAAAACAGACAATGACTTCAGTATTGCAGGAAAGCACTGCAGCGAGTGATTGGGAGCATCTTCATTCCAATCAGCTCAGTGTGGGACACCGTACCATTTGTCATGTTGAAGGAAACACAATGCTCCGAAACTAGGCTGGCAGCACTTCCTCATTCCCTTAGCCTCAAAGCAACAGAGAGCTTTGCTATTTAATGGAGATAGGAAGCAGAGAGCTGGAGAGCATTTTAAGGTGGGTGGTCTTGTCTGAGCCGTTCTCATTAAGCTGTATAAATACTCAGCCTGGCCAACCACTATTTTCATGGCTGCACCAGCTGGTCGCAAAAATTAAAAGAAAAAGCAAACCAAAAGAAGTTCTTTCCTGTCTGTGGAGGAATGCAATTTTATGGACAACCCACAAACGCATGAAATAACATACCTCTAAGTCTCCTATCATAAGCATATGTCTACATGTGCTGACATTTTTCCACAAACAGCTGCACATTCACATGAACTTATCAGAAAACCACTAAATCCTATATTGACAGGTTTACTGTCACATTTACACAAAACTTCACTTCCACGTAGTATGACAAACTCCAGCTCACCAATTTACACAAGCAGTGTTGTAGACATGCCCTCAAACACTAAATCTGCCACTTTCCCTTCTCTTTTTCCTCACCAAACAGGCAGAGGCACAGTCACAGGCATATACAATTCCCATGTGCATCCCTAAAGACTCTTCTGAGATACAGCCACTGTGCAAATTTCAGCTACTCTATGTTTGTCCTGAAATGAACTAAAAGGCAATGCCAAACCCTGAGAAAGCAATGAGCGTAGCTGTTAAAAAGATATTCAAATATATGTATTCTCTTATAATCATAGTCATTCCTAGTTAAATCAAAAAGGACAGAAATTTGCAGAAGAACCAATGCTAAGAAAGAACCTTGTTAAAACAGTGATGACAATGGACTGGCTTGCAGGAGAGCTCTTGGGTTGGAAGGAATCTGCAAGAACATTGCTCAGGATTCAGTTTTAGACCACATCTCATTTAATACTCATATTAATCTGACTAGGCATGGGATAGGAATGTGCTAAAGTAATTTACTGGCATTCAGGTAGGAGATTCTGTTAATACAAAGGAGGATCACAAGATCACAAGGAAGGGTTGGATCATCTTCAGGACTGGAAAAACAGAAATAGAATGCAACATAATATTGTGCTTTTTTCTGACAATGAAATGCCATATCCACATCCCTCCTATAGATCCTAGCAGCAGCAACAACAGCTCTCCAGACAAGCCTGGCAGGCTGCAAGCCCTCCACATCCACTGTCCTCTAGGCACTGAAGTGCTCCCTGGTCATCAGGGTGGATGGCTGCCATTCAAGTATCTCCAGGCTTTCCAACAACCTAAAACTAGCATTTTCTGTGGCAACTTCACCCCAAAACCTCTAGCTTTGTCTTGCCTTCATAGCTGAAAACATAACTACGCTGAAGAAGAAACAAAAGCCAAGCAAGTTTCCCTTTACATATAAATCACATTAATGTACCACAGTGAACCTGGATTCCATTAAGGATGGAGAGCCCCAGGATGGTTCCACAGTTAGGCTGGATGATCCCCAAATCATGACAATTCCCATATCCATCACCTTGCTTGTACACTGTCCCTCCAGATCAGGATGGTGGAGGCCATGGTCTTTGACCAGGTGTCAACCCCAGAGCAGGCAAAGTGACAAGGGCCTGCTGAGTGAACTAGAGGGCATGGTAACATACAGGGACAGAAGGATGAGGGGACCTCAATGCTGCAGGCTGTTTGGCAAGTCTTGGGCTGGGGAACCCACTGATATCCACAACAGTCCTTCAGGAACCACCTCAACCCAACCAGGTACGGCACAGCCTCAAGGAGACAGCCCAGCATCGAGGGCATTGCACAAAGAATAGTTACCTTCTGTGTCTACACGCCACTAAATTCAAACCCTCCAGTTCCAAGAGCAGGCACCATGAGCTGCTGTCACCATGTTATACCTGGGGAAACTGAGGCAATGGTTCAACAAGTGATCAAAAAAAAAAAAAAA
>WEKY01041107.1:18615-31261 GCA_013390045.1 Picathartes gymnocephalus
GTACCAGAACAGAAACAGCCCCTTCTCTTGCTCTGACCACCCACAGCACTACTTTAGTCAGGAATCTCTCTTCAGCCAATGATTTGTCATACAGCAGCTCCCAATAATTTCTCTGATATCTGGCCTGTATTTATTTTTTGCCCAATTTTCTCATTAGCATGCCCATCTTTGTTCCTGTGCCTCATTCCTCTGGCCTGCATCTGAAGACCTTCCCATTATATTTCTGTGTGCCATCCACAGGCAAAGCTACTCCTGCTTCTCTAAGCAGCTCCAAGCAGCACATTACTCATCTTCCATGCACCAAGCTGGTTCTTAACAGCATCAGGATTCAAAAATAGCAGAATGGGAAAAGGCATCCTTGGAACCACAGAGACAGTCTTCATTTCATATCATAATAGAGGGCCTGAGAGAAATTAATTTAGGAAGAGAGTAGGCACAAAGGCAAAAATCTTTGAGTCTTCCATTTGATTACATTTCAGAGACAAGGTTTGTTTGGGTTTTTTTTACTTCCCCTCTATCTCAAACATACAGAAGAACAAAAAGGATAATCTGGAGCTGGGAACTATTTGAAAACCAAAGGAACTTCAAAAGAAATTAAAATGAGTTAAATATTTATACAGTGCAGCTCTAATTAAATTAATAGCACTGCAGATGTGCTGGGGAGATCAGCAAACTACCTCCTTCACCTTAACCCTCTTATTTTGTTATTACTGCAAAGTTTTTAGCTAATTACTGGCACAACTGAAGCTACCTTTAAAAAGAAAAAGGCGAATCAGAACAAAAAAAAATTGAAACTAATAGAAATAATAATACTTTGCAAAGAAAAGAAAAATTGAATCCTCCTTCTCAGCACAGGTGTCATGCAGTAAATATTTAAGAGCTGCACATATCTTTCCATATGAAGTCCCTCAAGTTCCTACTCTCCCTGGGAATTCCTGAAACAGGATCACTGAGCAATCACTGATAAACCAGTTATACAGGTACATTCACTGTGTGTAACCAGTCTCTCTTTCAACCATCCTTCCAATCAGCGTTATCACCACGTGAGAGTGACAGATCTGGACAACTCTGTGTGTCAAACCCTTACTCTTCACCTCTCTGCCATCTACTCAAAACTGCAACTCTGAGTGAGGCACTAACCCTTTCATGGATGTACAGAGTTGAGTGTGAAAGAGTGAATCTGTTGCATTCAGACATTGACAGATTCATCCCTGTGAGGAGAAAACTAGGTTCCCAAGTCCTGCCCAGTGGGTATCCTAAACACTAAACTGCATATCTATGTTTATGCTTGTATGCTTGTTTGCTCCTACTTGGCTCTCAAATATTACGACTATTTAATTACTTCAAGCAGAGAAGAGAGTCTTCAGAAACAGGCAGAAAGAGTTATACCTTCCACTGCAAAATTATCTGCTGGCTACAGCAGCCTGAGAAATGCTACATAACCAGTGGCTCCCACAGGCAGGCTGTGTGCTGCAGCCACCGGGACACCAGACAAAAAGGGTGGCTCCCATCATTTCCATGAGCAGGCTGGTACTGCACTCCTGAGAACAATTAATGCCAAGATTATGGATCCCAACAGATGCAAGCCACACACTGGCACTAAGCAGCACTGTCAAGACAAACAACCCTGCACACAGTTTTAGGCACTTCAGGAAACAGAAAACAGCAGCCTAATGACCTCCAGCATAAGAGGAGGCATAAGACAGTAGTGGGGAAAAATAAAAATTAAAGGACTTGGAAGATCTGTTGAGGATTTGAGCACCTGAGAAGCAGTTAGATGGCAGCAGGTCATGTAATTTTCTTTTGTGGATATAGTTCAAAGTCTTATTAGCTGATGTTTATCACAAAGCTCCTAATTTTATGTTACTTCACAGGAATTCCAGGATGTATCTCCAAACACAGGAGTGCATATGCCCAAGATTCTAGATACCCTTTAATAAAAATCAAGAACGTGTTTCAGTGGCACTTGTGTCAGTGCCCAAATTCTCCAGATCACAATGCACTACACCTTCCAGTGTCTCACTTGTTCTCATCCTGGGGTTGAGAGATGAACAACAAAAGTTGCTCCTTGATACAGCATTACAGGGAATTCCCAGAACAGCCCTATGTGTAAGGCTAATCTGCAACAGAGATCCTCCCTCCTTATCCCCAGGTGAGATTAAATGAAGCTACATGCTCAAAATTATACTGACAGTTACAAGCAAAACCAGAAATACAGATAATATCTTTCCACCCCTACTCAGGCCACCAGAGACAAACTCTTCTTGCATCTTCATGCCTCCCTGTTTCTGACCTAAAATACCTAAGTGCATCTTGAGTGCAAAAAGTATCTGGATCACCTACTTGCCATGGGTATTGATGTGCCACAAGTACCACAGCTCCTACGGTTTTAATTCAAGAAGATACAAAACTACCTCGTAGAGAAAAGAGGAGAAACAAGAAAGCTTTGCAAATTTTTATTTACAATACCAGTTACCTCAGATCTTCCCATTCTAGTTCCACCTCTAGAGTTTGCCACTATTTCCATGGCTCTAGCAAATAATGCACCACATCAGATCTCAAAAGACCACTTAGATCGCACCACAGGCCTCTGTGCTGTACCAAGAAGAAATTTTCCATTATCACCATCTTCAAAAAGAGAACTGAGATGCACAAAGGATACAAAAGACAACAGAAGGACTTCAAGCACAAGTAATAAGAATATTGGGAGAAAAAGACTCAGAGACAAGAACAAAGTTCAGCAATTCAACCATCCATGTATCAGGAAGCAAAAGTTAGTCTTGTTATCCTCTCCAAACTAAACTAGCTACACTCCACTCCCCACAAAGTATAACTAGCACTGGTTACCAAAGTCTTCTTGCACTGTCCATAAGACCTAAAAGGCCCAGAATACCATGTACTACTTGGAAAAATACCAAACAGCACAGTCATTGATAAAAAAAAAAGAAGAAACAAAAAAAGGAATGGATCCAAGAGAAAATTAAATGAGGAAAAGCCCTCAAGCATGATTTGAAGAAAGTAGAGGCCAAAGGTAGAAGGAGAAAAGCAAAGGTCTGGAGATACTTTACAACAGGACAGCTGGATGAGACTGCTTCCTGCCCTGCTCATAACAGCTCCCAGCCCATCTCTTTGCTGATGTCTCCCTTTTCGCTTTGACTGCTTCTTTTTCCCAAAGATCTTGTTTTCCTTTTTGTCATCATTGTGGGCTTTTTCCCTCTTTCTCCCTCAGAGCAGCTGTCACATTTACTCAGGTCTCATGAACTGCTGTGCTGCGGGTGTGTGTGATTAATTATACTGTTAGCCTTCATTAAGTCAGTGGATTGGCACTCCAGCAGAGAGGCAGCAGGACCAGAAGGAGAAGCTATTGACAGCCAGCAGGATCTGAGTCCCGCAGTTTGTGTGGTTTTTGGGCGTGTGAGGCTTTTGTCCTCAAAAATAGCAATATCTGAGTGAGTTTTTTAATGCTTTGATAAACCACAAAGCTTCTGCCTCAATGCATGCAAGGGTCAGTAAAAAAACCAAAAGAACCAGAAAACAAACAAACAAACAAAAACAAACCAAACACACAAACAAACAAACCCAAAAGCAACAAAAAACGTGTCAAGGTCCCAGAACATTTTACTACCTCAAATACCTTGCAGCAGTTGCCTACTTGGTTTTGTGCAGTGGAAACCAAATAAGCTAGAATACTGATCATGGCTTTTGTCCTCATGTCACTTTAAAGAGACAAACCAGAATTCCCAGATGGGGCAGTCTGCTTTCCTTTAGGATCACCAAATACAGCTAAACTGCTTCTGTTTCATACTTCCCAGAAATAGTGCTTAGTCTTTCAACAGCCCAGGGAAAAGAGCATTATGGGAGGCAAAAGAGACTCCATTTTGTTAGTTGCATGGCATTAGCTTCTCCCACACAAGGGCATGGGACATACTCTCCAATGCTCAAGGGTCAAAGACAAAAACCTGTTTCTATTCAAATTGCACATATTCATCTCATCTGTTTCTACCTGACTGGAGCTTAACCAATAACTGAGAACAACTTTTCAATATTTTATAAAATTTAATTGCAGTCTAAAATCTTCATAATTCTGCTAATGACACTTCACTCTGCACTACTGAAAAGAATAGAGTTCCCAAAATTATGATGTGTCCCTGCTTTCTTTGGAAGGATTCACTACAGATGTTGTTGGAATTTCTTCTCAAAAGCACGTCACCTCAAAAGACAGAAATTCAGTTTTTGACATGATGATATTGTGTTTTACTAGTCATTGATGAACACTCTCTTGAAGAGAATTTGAATTTAGGAAATAGGGTCGTTTGACCATGCTAGTTATATCATGTAGTTAATAAACAGAAAAGCCTAAAATCAATTTTCTCCAGATTTTATTTTTGTTTTAGTCACCACTGAAAAAAAAAAATCCCAAATGAACGCACTTACAGCTCATTCTTTGCAATTTCAAATCTCAAAAATTTGGTTTAGCACAATTGTAAATTTTGCTATATAGCAGAGAACTAGGGGTGTCACAGTTCCCATTGTCAGCTACACCAAATCCAGATGACTGAAGGATGTAGCCAAATTATGGTTTAAATTACTCCAGACTAGCCTCAAGGACCCCAGAATAAGCAGAATCCATTGACCCCGTCTGAGAAAGAGGAAACCAAAATGTCTCTCTGGGGAAGGGGCAAAGGCGACTCAACATGGGGAGCTTCAACAGATTGTTTGAGAGACAGAGAGATCAGATAAAAGCCCAACAGAGCAGATGCTGTAAGAGGATTAGAGCAAGCGGATTAGAAGCCTTGAGAATACAAAGATCAGACTCACGATTCCTCTTTAAACATAATCAGGAACAAGTATCCCAACTTCCCCTACCAACTAACAATACTCCATGTCCTTATTTGCTCTCTCCCTCCTCTTCTCCTTCCCAATCTCCCTCTCAATCATTTTATGTTCCTGAGAGGTTATTAACATCACGTGATGGACTTGCATGAAGTCAAGTAGAAGTTTCTAGAAATGTGGCAGGATCCTCCTAGGCTAGAAGCAGCAGGAAGACTATGAAGCTGGCCAAGGACATACCAAAAACCTCAGGTCCTAATATAAGCTGATCTTAGGTGGGTGACAAGCAGGAATGCCAGATACCAGGGAGAATACAGGTCCCAAATGGATGAGGCCAAGAACGTAACTGTTTTTTCAAACATGCTACTGTCCAAAAACCCGCTGTTTACATGACAACATCACCTGTTTGTTACACTACCTTCACCTCTCTTTCAAGTAATTTAATTATGGCTGAAGAGCCCACCGGCACCCACTGAATAACCTTCATCAAGTTATACAATACTGCTCTTTACTCCCAATGTTGAATCCATGCAGTCTGGGCTGTAATGAAAGCATTTATCCACAGGATTTTTCCAATTATCTTCTAAGTGGGTTTACAGATCTAAGTGTTGGGAAAAGATCACTATGTGGTACTGAGGACCAGCACTAGGAAGCTATGAAATGTATCCACAAAGTATGCATGTTTGACATTTGCTTAACTTGTCAATATAAACCCACAGGCGTCCAAAATCACAGCATGAAATATTTACAGAACCAGCCACACTGTGGAAAGCAAGAGTTTAAGTAAACAACTGTGTATATGCTATCAGCTGAAATAAACATAATCTTTTCCAAACAATTATGAATCAACTCAAAGTTTGTACGTAATTCATGTGCTATAAAAACATCTGACTTAATCAAATAATTTGAAGCACTATATAACAATCCACTTGATTCTACTCAAAGTAAATAATGTCACCATCAGTTTTACAGGACCTACAAAAAACCCAAACAGACTAGAAGCACTCATTGTTGAAATGAATCCTGAAGTCAACGTACACTGGTTCCATGAACATAAATACGCACATGCACATGGATGGCAAAGCACCTCTAGCTAATGTCACAGGTGGCAAACCTCCTACATACTAAGCCATAGGCTCTGGAATGGGAGGTTTCCATTTTCTAGAGATCACCTGCATTTTGACACACCATACTTAGCTCTGGGTACTGCCTCTGAACTCCTTATGACCGCTCCTTATGCTTTCCAAACTGATCTGCAGTTCAGGTCACATAGAGTCCTCCTCATGGCGTATGCTCAATCAACCTTCTCTCCTAAAGCCTGGTTTATGGTGTTTGTAAGCAAATATAAGTAGATCTTTAATTCCATGTTCAGCAGAAGTCATAAATCATCACCCACCCTTTCTTCTGTGGAGAACTTCAGTGCCAAAACCACTGATGAGTGGTAAAACACTCATCAGGAGGTTTCTGCAATCAGCAGGTTTGACACATGCCCATCCCTTATCAGAAGGAATTCAACTGTTTACCCCAATGATTGAAAATATGCATGTGTCACATCAGCTTTGCACATGAGCTCTGCTTACTCACCTCTTCATGGCAGCTCCTGATGTTTGGCCTTCCTCCATGGAACAAAGAATAATCAGGTACCATGGTTTTCACCAATCAGCCCCACTGGCTTGTTGGGTTTTCTTTTCAGTCCCAGCAAGAGAGTTGTGCGGCTCCATGCCTGCAAACCCTGGCTAGCTTCCCCCTCCAATCCCTGACACCAGCCTTCAGTGAATTTGCCATGATAGGCTTGGCCCCAGGCTGGGGGCGGGAGAAATCCTGCCCATTACAACCAGAGCCCTCAGCCAGACACATACTTCTCTTCCAACATGCTGAGAAACGAGAAGACCCAACCCCTGCTACTGGTGTACATGTGTCCCCTCCCCAAGGTGAGCCAAGTTTCCTCGCTAGCCGTGACACTGCCACACACGTCAGAAACATCCATACAGCACTCCAAGGGCTGGACAAAACAGCAGTGTACTACCACAAGTGAGAGGCTGACAACAGAGAAGATTCCTCTGCTCTAACTCTAAAAACAACTGAATGGAGAGGATTCAAGTGGCCACTGCAGCCTTGTTCCAGTCTCTCATTCTGATGAAAAAAGTACAAAACAGGGAAATAACAAGAAACAATGATAACAAATCAACTAGAATCTGATAGAGCAGCAAAACTAGCTGGATGCAGTGAAAGTAAATTCAGCTGTTATGTAGGACTATAAAATAGTTCCCCCTAACTACCCAAGAAGTTATTCCTTCCAATGCAAAAATATAAATTAGATGATCTTTCATTAAGAATGAGATCTGTGTTAAAGTCAGAGGCAGACAGCACAGTTTTACAATGCAGGAATGTCATGATGCCCTCAACATAAAACTACAATAGTCAATATAAGCAGAATTTCTGAAGATATATCTTGCTAGGGCAGCTGATGAGGGACCAATTAGAGGAAAGTAAATGAGATCAGCATAGCATAAGGCCATTTCATTTTGAACTGAGAACTCTGGAAACTGCTTTGTCAATGTACCCAAACCTGACCCACTCTTTGAGCCTTTGATAATTAAACTATCCCCTACACCTCTCAGGCTTCAACTTAAACATCCCTGCTAGTAGAGTAGTTTAGACACCTGAAATATCCACCAACCGCTGAACTACACAGCCATGTGTAAAAATGGCAAGTGCAAGTTTGCTTTTAAGGAACTAATATTTGACCTGGGAAGGCCAGCACTACAAAGATGAAGTTATCTTATCTACATCTCTGCTGATAATCTGCTTTAGATCCTTCAGGAAGCTTTTCTTTTTCTGGATGCAGTGGGAAGTAAAATAAAAATTATAAAAAAAGAAAATTAAAAGAAAAAAGAAAATAGAGAAGGTAAAAAAAAAAAAAAAAGGGAAAAATAAAATAAGAAAGAACAATGTATTTATCAGAGAGATATCACTCCTGAACTTAATAAATGTAGAAGAGAGAATAAGACAGTAATTGACAAACAATAAGAACACTGTCTCCAATGACCTGCCATGATGATGGGGAAGTAGGGATTCCTGACATCCGTCTGAACTTACCTGCTTTTAACCACTGTGGAAGGAGTTGTGCTGACAGACTCCCATCTGCTGATAGATCAGATACTACAAAACACACATTGAGAAAACCCCACATTATTAGGAGAAAGTTATGTATGTGGATCTATATACACAGATCTCATCTAGGGCTGGCGAGCATGCTGGGGATTCCCCAGGACATTCTCATCTGTCCTCAGTACTATTACTTTGCAGTTGTCTGATGGAGGGCTTATTTACAGCTCAAGGGGAGCACTTCGATGAACAGCTCTAAATAACTTTGTGAACCATAAACCATTCTCCTAAAGCAACACCCCCAGAATCTATCCTGAAACCTAGTCCATAATAATAACTAAGCTTTCGAACAAAATTTTTTTGTTGTTCCATTACTCACAGGGGACTGAAATGGTTGCAGCTTTATCACCCTGTTGCTAAACTGTCCTTCCATAAGCAGCTCTTATCTACTGAGTCTCTCCACCCTCAGTAGTTAAGTCTCTTAGTATCCTGCAGCCTTCATTCACATCAGTCAGGTTAATAAACCCCTTCCCAGTACAGCCCCAAGTCTTGTTTGATAGCTCCCTCTGAGGCACGATGCACATATAAACTGCAAAGATTTTCCACAGGAGACCATGATGGGAGATAGGCTTACAGAGAGTGAAGGATACTTTACTGCCCCCTTAAAGACAGAAATCTGTGGCTGCAATTTACTGAACAGTAAGACATGCAAGAAATAAAATTTGTCCAAACACAACGAACAGCAAATGACCCAATCTGGGCACCTATCAAGGGAAAAAAATACTTCAGCTCAACAGCTGTCACTGCAGGACAGGAGTTATTACTGATGAAAAGCAACCAGATCCTAATAAAAAAATACTTCCTATGCAGAGGGAACAGAAGACAGAGAAGGACATAATAAGCCAATAGGGACAAGTATTCCTTTGGCATGGGCAAAGACAGATCTGTAACAGGCTGCAAATTACATGGTAATTGTGTATGAGAACAGGATCTTACAAACTCAAACCTTTGACAAAATCCCAGCCAGATCCCACGATCTGTTATTACTCTGCTTGGTAGCTTCTCACTGAAGCAGCAGAACTCAATCTATAGAGCACAGAATAGTAAAGCAGGAATTCAAGGCTGTTTCTGCAGATCTGCTGGAATATTCTGGCTAAGCCAATTCCTCTCATCATGCCTAGGTTTCACTGTACAGAGAGCAGGCTCTCAACACATTTTATGAAGCATTTTCTATCACAGGAAAGTAAGTTTCTTATTCCTTAGAGAGTTAAGAAGTGTGACACTTCTAGGTTTTCATATCACATGAAGCATTATTCAGCCCTTTTATTATCTAGTTTATGAGCAGCAAAAGCAGAATAAATGCAGCAAACACTTGAGTTGCCCCCTCTGTACAGGAGGACAAAAAAATCCCAAACCCTCACATTTATGAAAATTCTCTCTTGATCAAAACAATCTAGCATCTTTCCTGCAATTTTGTCATTGTGTGGTAGGGTCACCTGGCAACAGTCAGAGAAAGCAGGAGCTGAGCTTTTTCACAAGCCATGGCTCGGAATGGTTGTGCTCCGGGGGAAGCACTGGAGGGACCACGCAGCTGAGAACAAACCTGGTCTTATCCGGGAGGGGGCACTGGTAATACACATTAGCCAATCTTCAGGCTAACAAGCACCAAAATGACAGAAAACTAATATTAAATGAAAATAACAAAGTATATTGTCTTGATGTTCTAGCAATTTGATGATTTGTAAAATTAAACACTGCATTCCCCTAAACTAACACAGGTAAGCCTTCTGCACTTTTGTAGAACCAAGCATATTTCCTAGCAAGGGGTCTGTAAAAGCTAGCCCGTACCAGTATTTGGCCAGCAGCGAGCAGACAGAGCAGTTTACTGAACACGGATATCATGGCTGCTGCTCACAGAGGCGCTCAACAAACTGTGCCGGTTCCTCGCACAGACACCAGCATACAGTGCTGCAGAACTCTTCCATACCACCTTCTGTTCCCAAACCAAACAGCCTGGAGAAGACATCACTATGAGTACTGGGACTCCTAAAACTGAAACATCAGAAAAAGAAACCTGGACGCAGCAAGTACATTCACTGAGGGACCATGATGAGATTTCACCTTGTAAAGCAATGTATCTCAATGTGTTTTCACCAAGTACACTGAGGCTCTGGATTTTTCCCTGGACTCCTCCTATGTTCCTCATCCCTTACAGCTACGGGCTGTGACAAAGCATATTGAGGCATGAGGCCCAGTGAACACCTACTAGGCAAACTTCTAAGAGAAAATACCAGACATGCACGTTTACAAAAACGTATGTCCTAGAATTTGGGAGTACAGACTTCTATGGGCCAGCTGTTAATCTTGGGACACTTTTCTACGTTGAAATCTGTGGAATTTATGCTCCCCTGTATCTCCTTTCTTTCTTTTCTTGATGCCTGACGCCCCTCAGGCCAGATTAATTTTGTTGCCTCCACTGCAGACTGGGACATTTGGGTTTGGCCTGCATGCAAAAATGGCTCAATTCAGTGCTAGACACGGGGAGTGAGGGGTGGGAGGAGTGTCCAATTTTACACTAGGCTCATGGTGACTTAGAAGTGATCATCCAAGCAATTCAAGTTTAAACTACATAAGCCCAGTGCTAGTTCTTCCAAGAGACTGCAACGTCTCACTCCAAAGTACCTGACAAGGTCCCAAAAGCAAGGCTGCTGTAGAAGATAACAGGAGACTCATCAGTTTGCCCTGCTTTCACCAGCTCTCAAACTTGGCCACAAAGGACCTGTTTCATCCTGACCCTCTGACTCAGCCCCAGAAGCCTCTCTTGCCACATCTTGCACTAACCAGCTCCAAGTTTCTCTCCTCGCAGCACAGGAGAATGCTGCCCTTTGGAGTAAATACAACTGCTCATATATAGCCTGAGCTACCAACACTCAGGAAATATTTTGGTTGTATAGCAACAAACATTCTGCTATTCAGGAGATCAACTCTGGATACCCTGTCCAGTCACCCCTCCTGTCGGAGGTAGGGATGGCTTCTCCCTGCTCTGCCAGCCCAAGGCCCCAGAGAGGAGGGAAGGCAGATAGATGATGCCTTGCCTGCTTGCAACGCAGGCGGGCAGTTTTGATTTCCTCCAGTAGAGGGCAATACTAACATAGGAAAGAAAAAGTAAATCACAGTATTTCTTGCACTAAAATAAAGAAGAAAAGGAATGAAAAGATCCTGATCTTGCAGCACGGAACACACAGCAAAGCACTTGGATAGTACATGTATTCCAGCAAAAATGCTTCGGCAGTCTGGCCCCGTTTAGTGGAAGGTTGCCCTGCACTAAATTTTCAGATGTTCCAGGTAAGATTTTTTACTGTTCTGACTAAAACAAACGAGATGGTCTGTGCTGGTCACAGCAGAAATACAAACAAACCTTTTTTGTTGTTCATCAATAAAGAAACTTTTCCATTCCACACAACTTTAGTTTGCATATATGATAAGGCCCAAAAGATCAATGCCTCATCATTCTCCCTAAACTAGCCTGTTTGATACAGACCATTTCTTACACACAAAGAGATAAAATGTACCAGCATTCAATTGTATTTGTAATGGAATTGCCTCATGCTTGTTAGGACCTGAAATTAACTTTCTATGACCAAAGCTGCCACACATACACTTGTCACACATTTCTAAAGTCTGCGACAGAACTGTCCCAAATTGCACTATGATAGCATCTTTCCATAATAAGTTTCAGAAATTAACTCCATGGGTTTTTAAAAATATTTTTCCTGCTTTTATAAATAAAAATCCCTGCTTCTATAACTTTTCCATTCCATGACTTCAAAATCTTTTCTTACAACTCCTCACAATCTTTTCTTGCACTTAAGCAAACATTCTTCCTTAGGGACTGGGAAGTTGAGGTACATGACATGACAGTGGGTCTCCCCTAGGTCATACATATCTGCAATGTGACAAAATAAGAACCTTTTCTGTAGCTCCAGTCTTGTATTTTAAACATTTACCCATAATGCTAATCATGCCTACTGGCATAAGATACCTTTTTTCCTTCTCTGAAGTCATCTATTGTCCTCAGATGATGGAGATGACAGATGGAGAGAAACGGTTTTTCTATTCACAGTGTTCTGCTATTATGTTTATTTGCTTATAAACAAGATAAGATATTTTCTACTCTTTCATTCCTTTTGTTTACTTTTCCTTTCAACAAAACAAAAAACACCCAGGACTATCTTCCCAGATTTTTTTTAAAAATCAAATAATTTCCTCCAT
The DNA here is from genome assembly GCA_013390045.1 of Picathartes gymnocephalus. Classification (NCBI taxonomy): domain Eukaryota; kingdom Metazoa; phylum Chordata; class Aves; order Passeriformes; family Picathartidae; genus Picathartes; species Picathartes gymnocephalus. The sequence goes on from WEKY01041107.1 coordinate 30,826, forward strand.
AAGTATTTGACAAGCCAAGTCACACCATGACTGAGAACAATATTTAAAAACAGCATGTTACACACAACTCAGTGCTAGCCAAGACTAATGCACAGAAATCCGTATACAAAATGTCGTTAAAACCAGAAAGAAACAGGTCTTTTGTACCTAGGGAAATGTACTAGTGAATTTGCAGATCTTGGCCCAGATTTCTATATGGATGCTTAGGTGCCCAGCTTCTTCGGACCTGTCTGGGAGTTCCAATACGTGGTAGCAGTCAGATGACATTTCTTTGTGGATATGAGGCTTACTTCTTCCTCCCTCTCCCTTGCAGCCAGGAAGGGCCAATTCCACACAGCTCCTTCAGAGGTGTGAACTCTCTGTCTATCTGCTCTGTGCAATGGTGACCTCTAAAAAGTATGACCATGTTTATGGTCACAATGTTTTCTAAGGCAGA